>BSBM01000437.1:11907500-12417500 GCA_027924585.1 Larix kaempferi
GCGGTAAATAACACTTGTCCCTAATTAATGTATCATAAGAATACATCGTTGTTACCCTTCCTGAATCAAGGTTTCCATTCCAGATGAGAATATATTGTTCCACAGAAAGTCTACATCCCACAGAGTCAAGCAAACTAATATATCTATCCCATTCCAAAGCATTCCATCCCGTGAAACCAAAATATTTTTCTTTCAGACAATATGAACAAGTAGCCATTTTACTTTTATTCTTAATTCTATCAAGAGTGACAAAATCATTTTCCTGCAGATAGATGAGAATGTCCTCAGATAATTTATAATTTTCCTCTAGTCCCAAAATAGGATCTATACCGACCATAATTTCCTTCCCAGTGCCAACTTTCCAATAGAGATCCCTGTCCATCCAATTATAAACTTTCATAAAACCAGACCAAATAGGAGAAGTGCCCCTGGTCCTTTTATTTGGATTTCTGATCCAATTAACTGTATCATCCTTGATGTATTTCACTGCCAAAACTCTGGACCATAAATTAGTGCCAAATATACCACTCCAAAAACTCTTGAGACTCAAAGCCCTACTTAAAGTATCTATATTTTTTATCCTCCAACCTCCACAGTTTTCAGGTAAGGCAATTTTTTCCCATCTAGCCATAATCAAATTTTTGCATTCTTTTCCTCCGGACTAAAGAAAATTTGAAAATAGATTTCTAAGTGACTTAAGGATTGAGCAAGGGATTTTTGATAGAGATAAGCTGTATACTAGTATCCCTATTAAGACTTCCTTAACAAGAGTAAGCCGCCCTCTTATAGACAATAGCCTATAAATCCATTGATTGATTCTGCTCTCAACTTTCTTTAAAATCCAAGTCCAATCTTTAATCCTATAATCATTAGGATTCAGGTAGTAGCCTAAATATTTAAATCCATCCTCCAAATGATAGAAATTATAAGGAAACAAACTATAAATATCCTCAAGCTTTATGTCCTCCACCTTATAGTGATAGAAATTGAATTTTGTGGGGCTAACTCGCATTCCTGAAGCATCACAAATTGTTTTGATAATATCCTTGTAACACACCCATTCTTCATGTGAATCAGAACCTGCTAGCAATACATCATCTACAAAAATAATATGAGAGAGATTTAAATAAACAAAAAATTTAATACCTTTGATATTACCTTCCAATTTTTCTTGTTAATCAGCCTACTGAACCCTTCAATGATGAGCAAGAAAAGGAGAGGAGACAAGGGGCAACCCTGCCGGATTCCTTTGGTGCATTTGAAGAAATCCGAAGGCACTCCATTAATCAGAACATCAATATTGGTAGAAGACACACAAGACATAATCTAGTTTAGAACTAGTGGAGGGATGGCGATTTGAATTAGAATGATTCTAAGGAACCCCCAGGAAACTCTATCATAGGATTTCTCAAGATCAATCTTTAGCATTAATGCCTTCTTTTTCCTCTTTTTGATGGTAGGAATAATATCCTATGTTCTACCAACAACATCAAGAATTTGGCGATCGTGAAAGAAACCAAATTGTTCAAAAGAAATGCAATTTGAGAGAGAAGGTTTTAGTCTCACAACAATAATCTTGGAAATGTGCTTGTAGGCCATATTGCATAAAGCAATTGGCCTAAAATCCCCAAAAGTGAGAGATTTGCTGCATTTAGGAATCAATGTGAGAAAAGTAGAGTTCAAATCCCCTGAGTTCAAATCCCCTGAAATAAAACCTTATGTTCTAGAGAATTCCACCATTTTGAGAATATCATCACCCATGATATCAAAAAAATGCAAGAACAACTCAACAATCCATCCATCAGGCCCTGGACGTTTCTGTTTTGCAAATAGTTTCAATGTATCTTCAAGCTCCTCCAGGGTGACTTTTCTTCCCAACTCCAAATCTTCTTGCTCACTGAAGAAATTGGGGAATAACCTAGCCACTTTCAACTGTGCACTAAGATCACACTGACCAGAATCTGAAAATATATTGCTAAAAAAATCTTTTGCAGATACTTGAAGTTTTTCCTGCCCCGAGACTGTATTTCCGAACTCATCCTTCAGTTCCCAAATAACATTATTGTTCCTTCTATAGGAAGCATAAGAATGAAAAAAAATTGTATTCTTATCCCCCAGTTCAAGCCAGAGAGCTCTACTTTTGAGCCTTCAGTTAGACTTTTCTTGTTTCAAGATTTCTTCTTTCTTCTGCTCAAGTAATTTTAACAACTCTGACTCAATAATTTCCAAATTTTGATCAAAATTTCTTAGGTGCATATTCTAAATCTGCTTCTCCAAATCTTTATACGCCTGAAGTTCCAAAACCTTATGGTTTTTAATCCATTTGGTAACCACTTCTTTAAGGTTTCTTAGTTTGATGACAAAAGTGTCCATAGGGTTCAAATCTTCATCCAAAACAAAATTTAGCTAGAAATCCCGAATGATATAGCATAAATTATTGTTCCTTAACCAGGAGCAATTGAACTTAAATGGATATTTCCTAGGTAAATTACAGTCATCAAATTGAAAGAAAACATGCCAATGATCTGAGAAAATGGCGTCCCCAGCCCAATATCTATGATGCTGGAAAGTCTACAGAAAGGATCCTTTGACCAAAAACCTTTCAATTTTTTTGTGAATCCCATCTCTACCAGTTCATCCATTAGTCCACATGGGAGAAAGGAAACTTGGAAGAACATCAACTAGGTCATTTGTAACCATCAAATATGAGAAAAAGTCTTCTAGATAATCATTTCTTGCCAAAGGCCCCCACAATTCAAAAGCAAACCTTGTAAAATTCATATCTCCTGCAATAATTAAGCTGTCCATGTTCAATAAACCAGAAGACTTAAAGGAATCCCAGAAGGAAAGTATCCCCCTATAAGTTCCATAACAATTCAAAACAAACATATTCATATTTTGAACCCTACTCTAACCATCTAGTAGAATGCCCCAATTGGTTTTATAGGCACAAAACTGGAGTTAACGAGGTTTCCAACTCACCAAGAGTCCACCAGATAACCCAGAGGCACTAAAATACGAGAGTTCCCAACATGGTAAAATGTTTGCAATTTTCAACACTACAATTGTGTCCTCACACATTGTTTCCTATAGTAGAATAATATCCAGGCTAGTAGAGCGAATCAATTTGGATAAATCCCTAACCCTGGTAGCCTTCCCCAAACCCCTAATGTTTCAGGACATGAGTAAAATTAATCAACAAGGGAAGAGGGCTTTAAATCTCTAAGTTCCCTGGCAGAAACAGAAGAAACAATTTTCTTAACTGAATCATCAAGTCTAACTGGGATAGGTTTATAAACATCACCTTCTACAACCTTAGATGTCTCCAATTTCTTCTTGTTTTTTCGTATGGTGACATTTTGAAAGCGTAGACTTTCCGTAGGTTTAACATTAGGGTTCGACGAAGGAAGTTTTCAAAATACAGTCAAAGGAGTGATACAATTATCAATAGGATAAGTATTATAGACACAGTCAGAAAGAAAATCTCTTTCCTTAGAACTGAAAACCCTAGCTTCAACAACATTTGAGGAGTCCCTTCTATCCAGAAAAACCACCACCTCTCCACTTTGTTCAATAGATGGCATCATATCAGGAATAGATAAATTGGGAAAATCCAAAGACTAACAGGAGAGAATATCCTTCGAAGAAGGACATTCCGAAACCCGTAAAGGAGCAGAACAATGTAGTGGAGGGACTCCTATATTTTGGGTAATTTCCCCCTTGGAGATACGACTATCAAGAATTTTCTCCACCTCTAAATAAAAATCTAATTCCACTTAGTGACATCTTTATAAGGATTATTATTAGATGGAGATAGCTTACCCATACAGAGCTGTTGAGGATTAACCGAGCTTGATCTAGATTTGTAGCAAACTGGAGAAACTAAGGCATCCTCTCGATATTTACCACCATCCTTCAAATTCTTAGGTAAATTTGGGCATTTTGACTGGATATGCCTCGTGTTCTGACATCCATAGCATATAAAGGTTAATTTTTAGTAGTTCAGGTGTTGACAGAAGGAACGAGTGCCCCAAAAAACTTCCACTTTGCCCGATAACCCCACGATCATGTCAAATTCCACCATAACCCTAGCTATCCGTCTGTCAATACCAAATAGGGAGTTTTTTTCCAGTCGTATGAACTTACCCATCGAATTTTACAGCCCTATTAGAATTTTTTATGTCCATAAATCAATAGGTATACCAGGTACCAACATCTAAATGTGTCTCCGGGCTTGTTTTTCATGCCAAGGATCGAAAGAGATATGCCAACTCTTCAAAAATAATGAACCCTCCTTAAAAATCCATATACTATTCAGAATTTCATCCAGATGGTCAGTATTAGGGAAAATGAACTGTATCCACCTGTTCATGAGAAGGTTAACTCTGAGAGAAATACCAACCAATGACGTCTAATAATTATTGACCCAATAAAAAATTTCCTTCCCATTGCCCGAAGTGAATTCCATCCTACCCACCAGTGCCCTGCAAGCTAGCATTTCAACCCCGTCTAGGTTTGTCTGAGAGTCAATAACATACTACTCCTACCCCTCCTTTTCCTTAATGGATTTAGCTAAATTCTGGTTACGAGATTTAGTGCCAAATAATTGAGGTTTTTGAGCCAAAATCTTCCGCTCTGTCAAGAGGCCAGTCTCAAGACTCGGGCAGCAAAAAACTTCAGGGTTTTGAACAAATGTGCTATTCAAATGTGTCGGTGGAGAGATGTAGTTTGAAGCTATCCCACATGTAAATAAAGCACACAAACCCTAGAAAATGCCAGTTGTAGACCAACCACCCTAAGTCCTGATAAAGGAAGAACAGGGTTTTGAAATGACCTTACCGCCAACTAGAGGCAAGTGTGGTCCACCTGTCCACACTAGAAAAGGACAACCAGTACAAACTGATCTAGGGACAAGTTAAAATCGGAATACAGTAAAACACAAACCAGAAAAACCAACCCTGTATTTTGGCCACAAAAATCAGACAATCAACTGAACTGAAAAACAAAAAAAAATTCCCACTTTTTAATAACCTTGGTTGGTACTAAAGCCAACCTTTCGGCTAACTAGACTCCAAGTTAATGCAGTGATCTGTCATCCTTCT
Source organism: Larix kaempferi (assembly GCA_027924585.1). Taxonomy (NCBI): domain Eukaryota; kingdom Viridiplantae; phylum Streptophyta; class Pinopsida; order Pinales; family Pinaceae; genus Larix; species Larix kaempferi. The sequence goes on from BSBM01000437.1 coordinate 11,912,603, forward strand.
ACAGAGAAAAAACCAGGGATGTCCTTCTAGAACACTAGAAACCCTAATCACCGGAGCTCAAAATCATACAATATTGCATGTGAAAGCTAATGAGGGTTACTTTTGGCGCATTCGATGCAATAGAAAATTGAAAAATCAAGCATCCATCAACTTACTTGGTTTTTTTGAGATACTTACACAGGATATCTTGAATCGAGTAAAAATATTAAATGTAGGAAATTGAGTCATGTTTCCGAATATATAAGTTTTAAGTATTGAAAATTTACATAACTATGTCAAATTTCATCTTTTCTAATAGTCACTTTTTTATTGGCAAATGATAAGGTATATGCTTTTGTGTGTGCAACCTTTCAGTGTCTAAATGATGTTTTTGGCCTACAAAATTTGGTATACATGTATAGAACCTGTAGCACTAGTGCAACACTATTTTTCCAAAATTAAATGTTTAATTTTTAATTTTTTTTAATTATGTAAGTGATCAAACCTTGATAACGGTACATCAAATGTGGGTGCAGCCTTTGAAGTTCCTAATGCAATTATTTTGCTTTGTATTTTTTATAGCATGTAGACGTTGATGTCTACTAGTGCAGCATACAATTTTTTTTAAAAATGGTTGTGAAATGAAAAAGTTATGGAATAACCACTAACAACATGTTTTTTTACTTAAGGAGTGATGACACAAGAAAATTAGGAAACAAATAGAAAAAAACAATATTTTTTTTTTTAAATTACATATTTGGAATCTGCACAAAAAATGCTATCTATGCCTAAAATTTCGTCAATAATGGTCATGTATGTCATGCTGTAGAGAGCAGTGAAAAACAGACACATTGAGAAAAATGGTGGAAATGCATAATTAGCTATGGTTCAGTAAATTCCATAGCACAAGTTTGGTAAGTCCGAACCAACCACATAGGACTATGGTTGACACATGGGCACGGGAGGAGGGGGTTATTAGGTGCTTAGGAACGTGTGAGCGTGCTATTTAAATTCAAATATTTTGATTGCCTCACTTGGTGTTAGAAGAAACGCGCGCTTGTTTTCGTATATACAAAATGCTCGAGCATTATTATTCACATAACGCGCGCGCATTATGACCTTCGCAAATTTATGTTTTTAAGTGTTGAATGGAGATAAAGGGGGTGATAGAGAGAATATAGATATGAAAGGAGGTGCAAGGGACATAAATTTAAGGAGTTGGGGAGAGTAATGATAAAGGAGGGAAATTAAAGGCCTACACCCATAATTCCTAAGTCCCTACACCCCTAAGCACCTAATCCCTTAACACATAATCCCTTACCCCATTAATAGTTGATCCTAAATCCCTTAACCTATAAAGGTATTACTCCTTAAATCCCTAGTCCCTTAATTAACCTTTTATCTTCCCTCAATGTTGTCCTTATCCTCTAATTCTGTAATCCTTTAACACTATAACACATTAGACCTCAATTCATAACCTCTTAAAACCTAACCCCCTAAGCCCAGAGTCCTTAATCAATTTACCCCTTAATCCCAAACTACTAAACCCCTTAAGTCCTTTAATTGTTTACCTGTAATCCTTTAACCATTATCCCTCTAAGCCCTAGTTTACCCTATACAGGTAAAATAATTCTTTACCTCTACACTACGTTTCCATGTGCGACCTCCCTTGTGCTAGCGTGCCTTGCATTTTCTTGTGAGCTCTGCATTTGCATGTGCGGTCTTTGTTTGCATGAGAGATCTATGTTTTCTTGAGCTCTCTCCCTCTAGATTGATCGCTCCTCTCTCAACTTTAGCATTCTTTCTTGGGCTTGTGCATTAGTCTCTTTAAGCTCTAATTTACCCCTTATAAGCATTTAATCCTTTAAAACCTTCACCATTAATACCTAACCTCATAAAACCTAACACGATAACCCTAGAGCACTAAATCAATTAAACCCTAAGGCCGCTAACCCCTACACCCCCTAGCCACTTTATCTATAATCCCACAACCCCTAATACCTATTCCACCCCTAACCCCTAAACAATCTAACCCATATTACTTCAAAAGCTCAAATCCCTAAATCCCTAAGCCCTTAACCCTAGAAACAATTAAACCTTTTCCACCTACTCATAAACCCCACCCCTAATCCCATATTCCACCTACTCATAACCCCCATCCCTCTCTATCTGAAAAACCCTAAAAACACCTCCCTACCCACCCCCCCTCTCTCTCTAACCCCTCCTTTCCCTCTCATTAATCCCCAACACTCTTAAACCGCCCTCTCTCTATCTCTCAACTAATCTTGTCACTGTTAACCCTCGCTCACTCTCTCCCCTCCTACACCTAACCCTTACTAACCCGCTCTCTCTCTATCTCTTTTGTACTCCTCAACCAACCCCTATCCTCCACCCCTCTCTCTCTTCTAACCCCCTGACACCCTCCTCCCTCTCTATCTCTCTATAACCCCTTAACCCACCCCACCGCACCGCACCCCACCTACACTTAACCACCTCCCCTCTCTTATTGTCTCTCCTACTCCCCATATCCCTAACTCCCCTCTCTCTATCCCCTCCTCCTCGTAACCCTTAGAAACCCCCTCTCTCACTCTCTATTCCCTACTTCTACACCTCTCTCTCTCTCTCTCTCTAAACCCCCTCTCCCTCTACCTAACCTCTCCCCCATACCTAACCATCCTACTCTTTCTATCTCTCTCCTACTCCCCCTATCCCTAAAACCCATCCTCTCTATCTCTCTCCCCTCCTCTCCCCAGCCCTTACCAACCCCCACTCTTAGTCTCTCTCTCTTCCCTACACCTCAACCTACCTCTAACCATGCCTCCCATCTCTCTTTCTCACTCCCTACAACTAACACCCTCTCCTCTCTCTCTCTCTCTCTCCCCCTCACCATTATTTGCCCCCTCTCTCACCCTCTCTCTCTCTCTCTCTCTCCCCCTTGATAAACCCCCTCCTAGCCCCTTACCCATAACTAACCCTCCCCTCTCTCTCTCCTGATCCCCCTTCCCCTACCACTAACCACCCCACATCTCTAACCCCTAATCCCCTTGACCCCTTAGCCCCTAACATTAAATACCTATTTAACCTCCTAACCCATAGAACACAAAGCGCAACACTTTTCAAGATAAGTAGGGATCTAGGGAAATAAAGAAAATTTATTTTCTTGGGAAGAAACTATTAAATAAGGTTTTGATGAAAATGCAAATTGTGTAGATTACCATAACACTAGCAAATTTTTGGATGCAGAAATGCTCGTGCATTATTTGATGAAGAAATGCTCACGCATTTTTGGCCACTAGACATTATTTAGCCATGCACCAAACATATTAATTTCCTAGGAATTTTTTGACATTGAAGAAACGCATGTTTGTTATAGTTTTAAGAAACGCTAGCGCATTTTTTGTATCCATAATGCTAGCGCGTTTTGTCTATGCAAAAATTCAGCAGAATATTCTGCCTATTTCATACCCGAAGTTTGTGGTTTGTCTCCTCGACAGCGCTGCAAAAAAACTTGATACTCTATGTTCACAATCAATAATCAAGGGAATTGAGGAAGCTTGATATTCTATGTTGACAATCAGCAAGCTTGAAGAGGATTCTATAGTTAGCATTGGGAATTGAGGATTCTACATTCACAATTATCAAGCTTCAAGAGGATTCCACATTCACAATTAGCAAGCTTCAAGAGGATTCTACACTCACAATTTCAAGCTTCAAGAGGATTCTACATTCACAATTTCAAGCAAGCTTGAGGAATCTATATGAACACAATTGAAGAAGAATCTACATTCACTATTGAGCAAGCTTGAAGAACCTATATTCAAAAATGAAGTATTTTCTATATTCACAAGTCAGGTAGAAGTTACTTTCACATTTGAGCAAGCTTGGGGAATCTATATACACAATTGAGGAAGTATCTATATTCACAATTAAGCAAGCTTGAAGAACCTATATTCACAATTGAGAAAGAATTTGGATATTTGAATAGTTGAGCACACCTTTAGAATTTATTTTCTTATTATTTCTCACAGTGGTCATGGGGAATTCACGCAATCGGAAAAAGAAATCAGCAAGGAAAGAGAAGCCTCAAGAAACCATGGAAAAAGTTAGAGAAAATAAAATATTGGACATGTGGAATCAAAGGAATTCCATGAAAACTCATCCAATTCCAACCGTAGATGATGCCACAGTCGTTCCTACCCATCCACGACAAGAAAAACGGAAAAATTCACTAGAGGGGCCCTTAATTTCAACAACATTTGATGAACAAGCACCCCATGGAACTAGTCAAGAAGTAAAACGTAGGTGCTCATCGGGGGATTTTTCAATTCCCACATCAAGTCAACCTCAGACTATGGTAGTGAATGACTTTTTGGGTTGTGGTTATACAGGAGACGATGTTAGGGAGGCATTGAATGAAGGATTTACAATGAAAGAATCAAATGTTATGGAGACTGTCCAAGAGAAATTCCAATTTCCCACATCCAACTACGAACAAGAGAATGAAAGACAAGAGACTCCTATTGAAACACCGAAACGTCTTGGTGATGTTGTACATGCTCCACTTCCAACACCCTTACCTCCATTAGCAGCTATACACCGAAGAACTCTGAAACGTATACAGGTTGATGAAACTCTCATTAGTTCACTTGAAGGTACGTTGTCTAAACGTGCTATTGCTTATCGAACTCGACAAATACTTGATAACTTTTTTTATTCTAAATGTGATGGGGTCAAGTGAAAATTATTTTTATCATTGTTAAAATCTAAGTCTATGGCTGTTGTTAGAAGAACGTTAAGGATAAAGATGACCAAAATGTTAGAACCAAGTTCTCATATTGTTAAAATTTTAGTAGATGCATTTAGTACAATTGGAAATAAATCTCGCTCAAAGGATCGCAATGCATCTCGCCATATGTTGTCACAATCAATCATGAACAAAAACACTAGGGCACTTCATTTTCTTAAACCTGCCTCCAAAATTATTAATTTGAATGTGAAGACACTTCATAGGTATTGTGTTAGAAGAGAACAACTTGAAACTGGTCAAACAGATGTTTGGGCCTTCATTGGCAGGTTGCCACTCTCTAATATGAAGCTCATTGATGCAGTAAAGGGATTAGTGCAAGCTTTTTGGCATGACAGCACTAGACCTTCTTCCAACCAAAATGATATATTAAAATTGAGAAGGGGTTGAAAGGATCGTGAACCACACATTAAACATTTTCTTGATATGACACAAACATAATTATATGAGATATTTAGTAATGAACATAACGAACTTAACTTGCGCCAAAGATCCTTTGAAAAATGAAAACCATGGTATGTTAAAATAAACACAATTCCTAACACATGTTTTTGTCAATACCACATTGAGTGTGGTTACTATTATGACATATATACATATATTTTTCGTGTATTGCATAACACTATTGGGCAAGAATGCTCAGCTACATTACCACCAATGTCATCTAGAGACTTTATTCATAGCATTTGTGTAGCAGGCCAAACGATTGCACATTTTATCAAAAAACTTGCATAGATGGGACTTGCCCAGGGTGTGGTGGATTGGCATTATTGGAAAAATGCATGCATGTGACCGATGAGCATGAACTTGGGAGGCAGGAGGTGAACTTGTAGTCATTCAAATATACCATGTACGATATTGATGGAGGGAACGAAAGAAAAGAAATACAATTGGTCACTTCTCATGTTGGTAATGAGTTATTGAATACTATTTTTTCTTCAGATTGCAATTTCATATGTAAAAATCTATTGATATATGTCTTTATTGTTGATCCACCAGGTACGAGTTTCCGACTTCATGAGGAATTCTTTGAAAAAAAACAACAGTATGTAAAGCATGTACATGTGGCTTGTTGGCAAGAAGAGCAGTTTAGAACATGGAGGGATACATTTCCTATTGGAACTATCCTATCAGTGGTCGATTTTGCGGAAAACCACACTCTTCAACCGCAAAATGAGATTCAGAGTCAATATTATCTCTCAGAATAGGTCAGCATAATGGTCCATATCACTTATAGACATGGGGTAGATAGTAATGAAGACAACAGGGTTAAATTGAAGGAGTATCACTTCTACATAAGTGATGATAGGTGTCACGACTTGGATTTTATACAACACAACTTTCAATTGTTCTACTATCACTTGAAGGATAACATTATATAGATGGAACAACATTGGATTTGGTCTCACGGTTGTTTAGGGAAATTCAAAAATTCCTATGTCTTACAATGGTTGTGTATGCTCCACAAAAGGAACAAGGTGCCACATATTTGGAAATATTTTGAGACCGGACACAGAAAACGTGAATATGATGGAGCAGGTGCATGCATCAAGACTGCATTACGCATGCAAGAAATGAACTTCACAAATGTATCACTCATCCAATATGCAAAACCATTGTTGAATGGTGTGCCTCTGTCATGGGGGAGGGAGCAAGAAGGCAGGAAGATCATTCAACCAGGAAAACACATGTACATAGATAGTTTTGGGAGGTAGTGGATGTAGATCGATCACAGTTATATGAGTGAAAGACCATCCAAGGAACTCGTGCATTTTATTCAATTAGAACATTGGACAATGCTATACTTGAAATGTAGACAAGGAAACTCTCATATGTTTTTCCTACATGCAGTAGTGGTGAATGGGACGAATGTGAATCCATGGATTGGGTTGATATTTGAGACCGTGTATCACTCCACATTGGTCGACCAATAGCTACAGAATTATCCCAGTTGGAGGAGTACCAATCAAGTATTTCACCAGAATATGACCCCATATCATATCTCATACAACCAAGTTCGATTAATATTTTTATATTTTTGATATTTTTGACATCTAGTTGTGTATATTTTTGATATTTTTGACAACTAGTTGTGTCTAGTTAGTTGACTAAAATGTTGGCACTATATTTTCTCTAGGGCACATATACGCAGTGGTTTCCCCGAGACGCAATGCATGGCATACCGACTCTTGGCTGGCACGTTGCTTAGAGGGGTAGAAAACCCTAAATGTCCCATTATGGGACTCTGAGGCCAATGATTTTTTGATTGGGTCGATGGTTATAAAAGGAGAATATTTGAACCAGGTTTCCCACTCAACAAATAGAAAAGGGTATACATATGAAGATTATAGACTAGGTGAGATTGTATACCATTATACAAACTTAGTTATTGGCACAAACCTCCAGCTGCAAACAATGCCAAGGAAGAACTCATCAAAGGCATGATACTTATTGACTTACTCCGAGCACGATAGGTTAAAGGAAACCCTTCGTATTAGAGGTGATCCTGATGGTCTAGTCGAATGACCATAGGTAGGTAATCTGGTATGTGGTTTGCATGTTTTATAGTGTACTATGTTATAGGTATGTGGTGTACATGTATGCTATGATTTTTTTGTGTGGTCTCATTGAGTATTGACATTAATATTTTGACTATTGCAGCCATACATTGATAGCTTGATAGATTGATAAATTGCATAGACTTGGTACAACTTGATAAATTGCATAAGTTTCATCATGGATTTGTTCTCTTTGTTTTTTTCTCCCATATAAGTAAACCATAATATCTGCATCCTCATTCCCATTTTCAAGCTCACTATCACCATCACCATCTCCATGCTCATTATCACTATCCCCATGGTCATTGTCGCCTTCACCATGCCACCATGAACATCACCACCGTGCTCTTCCAACCCATGTTGTCACCATCACCATCCCCTTTTTCACCATAAGATTCTCATTCATCATCCACACAAATATAACCGTTAGATACCTAATTTAGAAACCTAGAAACCCAAACCACAAACATAGAAGGGATGATTTTAGGGGCGATTTATAGCCAATTGGCGAATTTATAGGGTTCAAACAAATAGTATAGGCGAATTTTAATATGCAAGTGTTTTTTTAAAATAAAATAAAAAATTCGTCCAATATTTATTAATGGGAAAATGGTTTAAAATCGAAATAGCCAAGGCTGTGAGAGAGGAAAAAATGGTAAAAATAATGTTAGCCCCATGAAAGATGAGCACAATGTTCAGTTTTCCCACGAAATTCCAGTAATGGAGGGCTGGACAATTGGTTTCGCCCTAAATTTTCATTCTTAAAGGCTTGGGCAGTTCGTTCGCCCCAGTTTTTCATTTAAGTATGTGATTTCTAGTTTTTTCGCCCTAGATTCATAGACCATAGGGAAACCAGGGGTCACCTCGCCCTAGATTCGAGGTCATGGGTTGAATTTTCCCTCAATTATCTTGATTCTATACTTTCCAAGTTTCTTAGGCCAAATTTAAAACCGTCCATGGAATTTTATTGCTAGAGGTTTCAATGGAATTTTGATATCCACGTTTTGACCTCCATATTTCATGGTAAATGGGAATTTGGGGGGGGGTTTAGCTCCCAAATTTGTTAGTGAAGAATATTTTAATTAAAAAATGGTCCATAATGAGGAAAAATTGTGCAACGATCTAGTTAAATGGGGACATTTTTTTCCTATATAATGCTACATGAGTGAACAATTCATGAAGAATAGCCAGATGTTTGCATGAAGCTTAATTTCGGGTAAAATTTGACAGCGGCTGAGTAGTGAGTGGAAATCAATTCGACATTAGCTAACTGCTGAGTGGAAAATCTGTGCATTTTTTCAAGCTCATCCCATAAAAACCCACATGAAGAATAGACAGATGTTTGCATGAAGCTTAATTTCAAGTACAATTTGACAGCAGTTGAGTAATGAGTGGAAAGCAATTCGATAGTAGCTGGCTACTAGTTGGAAAATATCTGCATTTTTTCAAGGTTAGAATGAGTAAATTACATTTGGGTACTTTAAAATTTTTATTTTGGTTTACATGTTTTGTATATCATCATGAATCTTTTGGGCTCTTGCATTGTGCTTTGATTTGAATCCAACGTTAGAGAAAATCTTTTGGGATTTTTCATTGTGCTTTGATTTGAAGCCAACGTTATAGCAGGTTTGGTTGTAACCATCATCATGTTCTGAGACTATTTTCTGAGCATATTTTTGTGATCAGGTCTTGTTCCTTATTATGTCATGTGCATGGAAATTGGCTTGGAAAAGAGTCCCCGGTATGACACATCACTCAATATATAGAATAGGAAGCATAATCATCATTATCACAGATTCCATCAGTTTATGATTATTTTGTGGTAGGAGAATGAATTCTTTGTTACCAGAAGCAAATGGTCTAAAGGTGCTCTGCTATAGGGATTAAGATAGCTAAGAAATTCCTTCCAACATTTTCACTCTAGACAACTACTCTATCATAATAGAAACCTTCAAAGTCAATCTTTCATGTTAGAAAATAAATGTTGCTAATCAAGAAGAGGCTAAATTGTATTCCTAACAACCTCTCTCTCTCTCTCTCTCTCTCTCTCTCTCTCTCTCTCTCTCTCTATTAGAGGTGTCATTAATGCCTCTACGCAAGAGATACTCAATTTACCCGATTCTTAAGTTTTAAGCCTGCTTTTCTTGATAGTTACTCTCCCTTGAAAGAATGCAACAAATTCCAAATCATTTTACACATAGTTGATCCCATAACAGCATGCGTTGAATGTCAAGTCCTCATTTATAGAGGCGAGGACAATAGATCCCAAAAACAAACAAGTTTGTACAAATATTTGAAAGAATGGCAATCCGAATAAAACTTAAACAGAAGAAAAGAATAGACCTAAAGCAAGGTGGGTGTTACTAACTTACTCTAGCAATTAGCCTCCTGTAGATGACATACTGCTCGTGAATAAGAGCATATATCATAGAAATACAAAAGGAGTCCCCTCATGATCTTTCTAGTTAAATCCAATCCTAAGCTCTAAAATAATTGATCCAAAATTGCTAAAGTATTCAATCTCTAAGAATGTGTACAAATAATAAACAGGTGCAACTTGTGATCACTTGAAAATTGTGAGTTAATAACAATAATCCATAATTGTTATACATGTACTTTCATAAACAAAAGTTGATATCATGATCCAATCAGTTAATCTTGTTGATCATCAACCTTTTGGTGCTTACACAAGAAAATACCTTTTCATTTGAAAGGATATGTTCAATAGCAACATCCATAGTTCCCATCCAGCTAAAATGTACACTGCAATGCTGCACTTCCACATGCGCATAACATATAAGAGACATAAATCATACCAAATGCAAGCATACACATGCAAAACCTGGGACATACAATTGTTGTGCAAGTAAAGTTTTCAGATACAGTTTGACAGATCTTGTACACTCTCTTCATGCTGAAGATGAAATTATTTGCATCATTCCCAGAGTCTATACTGTTTAAATAACTCATTCCTAAAAAGAAATACATTTGAAAGATTTCCAACAAGCATGCTATGAAATTTGAATATCAATAAGCCATGTTAGGGAAGCATCTATAATCATCCTAGAAAAGATAAGCTTTCCATTTCAAATGCAACTCTAAATACTTGAAAAATAAATAACTTTCTAAAATTAGATAGTACAACAAGCCACACTATTTTTGGTCACATGCTAAAGACGACACTTCGAGAAATATTTGCAGCCTTACCATTCACAAGCTAACATTGAAAACTTAAGAATGTTAGCAAACCCCCATCCAAATGTAAAATAAAAGTTCTTAGTGGACCTTTTTATCACCATATTCATTGTACTTCTGATGTATGTCCAGAAAGGAATGTTTTTCTATACATAAAGTAAACCAGAGATTAGGTAAAAGTTAGAAAGCAGAGACTATCCAACATCTTGTGATATGAAAGACTTCCTAGGCATTTTATTTTTGGTTATGCCTTAAAATTTCAGATCCAAAAGTCAGTATCAGTTAGTATAAATAATAATTTAGTCTTGTTCCTTTATATGTATGTTGGCATTATTAGAGGAAGCATAATCATCATTATCACGGAGTCCATCAATTTATGATTATTTTGTGGTAGGAGAATGACTTCTTTGTTACCAGAAGCAAATGGTCTAAAGGTGCTCTGCTACAGGGCTTAAGATATCTAAGAAATTCCTTCCAACATTTTCACTCTAGACAACTACTCTATCACAATAGAAACCTTCAAAGTCAATCTTTCATGTTAGAAAATAAATGTTGCTAATCAAGAAGAGCCTAAATTTTATTCCTAACAACTTCTCTCTCTCTCTCTCTCTCTCTCTCTCTCTCTCTCTCTCTCTCTCTCTCTCTCTCTCTATTAGACAGCCACCACCCTGTCGTGTCAAGATCTCAGCCCATCGGGTCAGGGTTGGATCGCGGAGACTATGAGGAGGGACATCCACCCTCGGACTAAGCCCCGGAACTCTCTCAAAGAAGAAGCTGCACAAGATAATGCCATACCCAAAGTTTTTGGCCTTCCCTTCTTTGCACTATGTCAGTTGGGTCTTCATAGACCCCAGTAGTGTGGTACACCAATCAAATACTATAGGATGCATGCATTGTGATGCATAGAACATCACTGGCCTGGATGCCTGGTGCAGAGCTTTTGAACCCGTTATCTGCACTAAGGTAGCCACAATGATCTTCATGCTCAGATCTACTATGGCATTGATGGGCACCTGACTTCCCACCGGTCGTGTGTTTGTAGGACAATACCGTGCAATGTAATCAAGGATGGTGATCCCACCACCCATAGTACAAGACCAAATACTGGCCACCTTACCTCGACGAGACAAACTGGTAATGAAGTAGATGTGTTCCACTTCCAGTGTGAGGATTTTCCCATTGAGACTGAAGTTCTGTGCATCAACATCCCAATAATCTATCAAGCGGCGAAGTAGTAGGTTTTGGGCCCTCAAACCCCCTATACTCCAGAATTTGTACAACCCACATGCTTGCAATGCTTGTTGTACTTGCCTATCATTACGCATGGCCTCATCTACTTGGTCATGATTCCTCTCCCTCCACTCTAGAACCATCCTGGAGTGAGAAAAAACAAGGATTTTAGTCAATTTTTTTTGCAAAATCAACTTCACGACCGTACCCACGGGCTAATTTGTATATAGGGGCGGGTACTCACGGTCAACCTGTACATTGACTGCGCATATTGTGCCCTACCCGCAACCCGCATAGTAATAGCCCGCGAGTAGCGCCGAAGCCATTTAGGGCTTGGCCAAACTAAAAATACCACTGCTGAAAACTAAAATGAATGCAATGAAATTAAAGGTATAGATGAGACTACCAACTTGCTTCGGATGGTTTGATGAACGGACGCTTGTAGCTCCCATAATCGGCAACTGAACTTTCAGGTGAAAACTAACCACAAAGCTCCAAATGGGTGAATAGTAAAAATGAATTGTAAATTGTAAATTTGTATTACTATTTATAATTTTCAAGACCCACTTATCTATAGTTTTTTTCGTTTGATGCCGTTATGGACTAATATAATGTCATGGAGTAGAATTTTTAATCAGATTTCTTCGGTGAAAGTTTTTTTGGACCATTTCACACCTACAACAGGTACGTTTCACACCTGGCATATAGGTTAGATGTCATTTTCACATGCATTATGCATTTGACCTTTTGATCATTTTCATAAACCCTAGGTGCAACCCCGCTTCTTAACTGACACGAAACTTTCACACTGCTATAGAAGTGTCGTTATGTGGCGGTAGGGATTTTTCGAACATGGGTACCCTAGTTAGAACCCCTTTGTGCATTCTGGTGCCTATGCCGTTGTTTGTCCTTAGGATTGGGAGTCCTTTGCAGTTATGCCATGACATTGCGATAAAGACTCATACTCTACTTTGTCTTATGCTGTCCATCTCCCTTAAGGATTCCCCTCAGCTGTATCATGTTGTGATTGCATTGCATCATCCTGCTTGCGGTTGAGCCTTGTGCTAGCTCCTGCTTACTCAGTTGTTAGCCTGGTGCCTGAGCACTTTTCCCTGTCGAGCCCTACAGAGCTTATATTTTCCCTTCACAATTTGATGACCTTTTGACCCTGAGGGAACACACCCCCTGAGTGTCCACATCTTGCATGCACTTCCTTGCATTGATCATAGGTATGTTCCACTGCTTGGAACTAGTCTGCTCGATATTTGACACTCATTCCCTCACTTGTTCTACTATAAGCAATTTTATTATTTTTCAAGCTTTCCCCAAATATGAAAAAGACCAAAAAAATAAAATATTCCAAAAAGCCAGACGGGATTATGGTTACTACGTCTTGTTAGCAGTTGTTGTGTCTCCTTTGAATAGAGCATTCATTCCACTCCATACATTATGAGTCGGGACTATAGTTGGACCTTAAGAGCTGTACTTGTTTCTCAGTTTTCTCCACCGATTGGTTAAGCTTCCAGTCATTATGGAGCCCTTTGTAATGCCTCCTGCATTGCACAGTTTATGTCAAGTCTATGCTACCTGAGTCTATCCATCTTCTCATGCTCTTGTTCAAAGGAAGTCCTGAACCCATAGTCGGCCTCTCCTTAGATCTCTTGACTATTGCATGTCGTCCATCCTTATTGAGTCAGTCTGTTTCACCTGAGTTCTTCCAAATCTTTCAGCATAGCTGGTACCTCGTGCTGGTTGATGGGGGATGCCTTAATGCCCTCCTTCCAGCGAGTCTTGTTCTGTTGACTTCAATACATTTATTCCGAAACTTGAGGATTAGAGTTCGGTTGAGTACCTTGAGGCTTGCAGTCATTAGTGGCAGGTTCTCGCAACATCCATAGTTTTAAGAATACATCAATGTCCCCTAATCGATGGATTCATCCTAGTGTTCGACTTCAACTCATCTATTCACACTCCGATGATTGTGCTCTGTGCCTTGATGCCCATTTTCATTATTGGTGGGTTATCTCACGTCTGTTAACGATATACATCATTGACCGGTAATCAGACAATGTCACATTAGGTTCAACCTCAACTCTTTTATTCACTTGATTGGACTTGCACCATCGAAGACTTGTGTAGAAGACCCTAGCGGATAGTGGCATTCAGTATGCTACTTATGACTATGACTTTACATCTGAGATATCACCTCTCAGATATCAATAGTTTGTACCCCCAATTTGCACCAGTTGTTTCCTTTTCAGCGGAAGACCATATCTTACTATAGAGGGATCATGGCTATGATTCACTATGTACTGCCTATTCATGGCCATTGTATCAGGTTGTTGTACTACCGACATGTATTCAAGGACACTATTGTATTATGACGAGTGAGCTGCTCTTTCCACTTGTGTCTTCATCACTCCACTTCTGAGATTTATAAGGTATTTCGGCCATCATAGCATCAGTCTATGACCTCACACATTAGGGGGCATCTGTTACAACGTAATCTTCTACCTTGTGAGAATCAGCGCTCTTTGGCCTAGAGGATCCATTTCACTAACTCAGAACCACTTTATATCCTTTAGACACTATTTTTCCCTATTTTTTCCCTTGTACGCTCGTTGCATCACTATAGCCCGCAGGTAGCATGTAAAATGGTAAAAATCACTAGTTAATTACTTTTTACTCCCAAAAAGCGGTCATTCGGTGACCTTTGACTCTCCATCTTCCCAAGAAACACCTCGATGTGTCCTTTCACTTACCTTTGAGAGGACTATATATTGAGCACATATGGCTTATGGATGGGAGGAGAAAGAAGAGCAAGAGAACTCTAGTGGATTTTTTCCCAATCTTGAGTCTACACTCATTGATCCTTGTAGTTGTGAACCCTTTATGTTCACCTTCCAAACTCCTATTCTAGTTTGAGTTTGCCATTCATGGAGGATTGAAGTGGTGGAGGTACAAGTGGATTGATCCAGATCTTGGTTCATATTGGTTTCCGGAAAGAGGTCGTATCACATTGTACTTCTTCTTGTTTATTAATAAAAATACTCATATTCTTGTCCATTAATGTTGTAAATGTTGTTTATCTTACATTGGGTTGCATTTACTTGTTATATCATGGGCCATTTCTATTGATGATGTTAATTCTGTTTATATATTATATGTGCTTGTTTTATATTGGATTTCAAGACTAATTTGCAGATTCAAGTGCATAGATTGAAAAGCTCCAATGGGGATCTACATCAAACATTTGGATCGAGGTTGGTTATATTCTTCGTTATCTTAGCATTGTCATTTATATATCATAGCATTGGGAATTGAGTTGATTTCTGGTAGTCATCTGTCTGTTGTGGTCTACCCCAAGCCATAGTGAATTTACTCCAACACACCATCATGAACCACCCCTATAAAAATCCAAAGAATATCAAAGATGAAATTGAAAGGGATATAAACGAGCTTCTTGATTTAGGAATGACCAAGCCAAGCTCGAGTCCTTTTTCTTCAATGGTAGTCTTACTGAAGATGAAAGATGGAACAATGAGAATGTGCATAGAATATCGAGCTCTAAACAGGAATACCATAAAGAACCGATACCCAATTCCAGGAATTCATGAGTTGATGGATGAATTGCATGGGGCCAGTTTCTTCTCCAAGATAGACCTTTGTTCTGGGTACCACCAAATCATAAAGATGGAAGGATTGTAATACCCCATTCTGACTCTTAGGATGTATTAGCATTTAATGTAAATAATGTGTACATGTGATGTATGTTTTCCTAGCGTGGAGCTGAAGGCCAAGGCCCCGCTAGTGAAAGCATTGATATTTTGATGCCCATGTGCTCTTAAGCCATGGAAATTGTAAAAAGGATGTAAATAAACATCATGCAATATAAAATACCAAAACTGGCTACGGAGGCAACGAATGAGAAGGGGCCACGTGTATCCACTAGGGAGTGGTGAGGGGGCCAAGGGAGTGAACCATAGGTTTCCACATGTCATTTTGAGAACCCATTTGACTTTTCTAGATGACATGTATTCATGTTGTAAGAAAGTGGTTGAAGAATTAAGTCAATGGCTTTGATGGAGCATGGGAAGCCCAGAAATTCGTATGGGCAGTAATGAGCTCTGTTTTCTTGTGCAGGAAGTCACTCTACCTCTTGGAAGTTGCTTCATTCTCATCTCCATTCCAGGGTGGAAGAGCCTAGCATCATGATCCATCCAAAAACGAGCTCCCATGAGTGAGAAAACCAGAAATCGCAACTTGGAATGAACCCACGTTTTGGGAATCCAAAAATGCCCAGAATGGGTATTGGACTGTGAAACCCAATGGAGAATCCATTGGTATGAGCCTTGGGGCGAATTTGGGAGCAATAGCTACCCCAAAATCCATGGGAAAACCCAGTTTTAACAGCCCAGAAAATCAGTGACGGATTTAGGGTTATTTGTGACAGAGTTGTGAGAAATCCAATTGTGGATGTATGAACAGATGATGGGATTGCTCAGTCCAGCTTGAAGTGTATGTGGCTCTGGGATTGAGCTCAGTGGACTAGCATCCTCCTCCATCTCCTATTGCATGCTTGAAAAACCCAACTCTGTGTTGGCTTAGCATGGTTGTTTGAGTGAAACCCTAACTGTGAGTGAGCCATCTAGTTCCTCCTTAGTGGATACATAGCCAAGCTCGGGGGTGATCTCTCAGCTGAAAGAATACAGACTGGACAGAGATATATGGTTGGGTGGAACGTTTCTCTCACGTAGCTAGTCGCTGGACATTGCGTTGCAAGATAATTTCTCTCCGTGATTTTAATATATATATATATATTCTGTGTTCTGCAATGTGCTAAATCTGAATGTTATTTATTCATGAGGTTGAAATTGAAATGAAGTCTGTGCATAGCATAAGAATGGGATTGAATCCCTGCATATGGAATCATCTTATGTTTGTGCTTATGTGTGTTGTTATGTTTAAATTCCGCTGTGTTTTATTGAAGTTCGAATCTGCATACATAAGTTTTTAATTGTTATGAATTTTATGAGTAAAAATATTGGGGCTAAGTCCGCCAAAAGCCCGGTGTGTTGTTAATGTTTCCTTCCCTGCATTTGATGATGGAAGGGTACGTTACAAGGATACATACAGAAGATAGCTTTCCATTGTCACTATGGGCATTTTGAATTCTTAGTCATGCCATTTGGATTGACTAATGCACCTGCAACATTCCAATCTTGTATGAATAGAGTGTTTAGTAAGCATCATTGTAAGTATGTGCTAGTGTTTTTTGATGATATCCTGATTTATAGCAAAACTTGGGAAGAACACTTGCAACATTTGGAAGATGTACTGACCATTTTGGCAGATCAATCATTGTATGCAAACCTGTCCAAATGTGAATTTGGAATGATTGAGTTGTTGTATCTTGGATATGTGATTTTACAAGAGGGGATGAAAGTCCACATGGGATATATCCATGCCATTCTCGATTGGCCAAGCCCTAAGAATTTCACTGAATTGAGAGGATTCCTTGGGATATGCACTTACTATAGAAAATTTTTCAAAGGATTATCTTAGTTAACGGATCCCTTGACTGATATTACCAAGAAGGAAGCTTTATGTTGGTCAAAGGAAGCTGAAAGAGTTTTCAATAAGATGAAGGAAGTAATGAGAAGTTGTTCAGTCCTTTCTCTACCAGATTTCACTCATCCATTTGTGCTTGAGTGTGATGCCTCAGTAGAATGCATTAGAGAAGTTATGATGCAAAGAAAACACCCCATTTATTTTGAGAGAAGAAAGTTGCAACCACATGAAAGACACTACTCAATCTAAGATAGTAAAAAAATGTTGGCCATTATGCATGCATTGGATGAGTTCCGATAGTACCTAGTGGGTAGCAAGTTTGTGGTTAAAACTAATCATAATAGCTTGAGGCATTTCTTGACTCAAAAAGAGCTTAATGACAAGTAGCAAAAATGTGTGAGTAAATTTCAAGCCTATGATTTTGATATCGAGTACAAGAAAGGGAAAATGAATGTAGTTGTAAATGTTCTTTCAAGAAAACCAACCCTTTCTACAATGGAAGTTCCTACTGGTTGGAAGGATCATCTAAGAATAGAGTACTCTAAAAATAAATTTTCATGTGAGATGATAGATGCCTTAGTTCGAGATGATCTATACAAAGTATTAGATGGATTCATCTATTACAAAGATAGAATCTAATTGGTGCTAGTATCAGTATTGAAGAATAAAATTTTGGATGCTTCCCATGATTCACCCTTGGCAAGACATCCTAGTTGCTTGAATACTTACAGGAAGGTTAGAGATAGGTTCTCATGGAAGGGCATCAAGAATGATGTGCTAAAACATGTGAGAGAGTGCATCACATGCCAACCGAATAAAATTAGGCACATACATCCAACTAGGATACTGCAACCACTACCAATTCTGGAGCATAAGTAGGAGAGAATTTCAATGGACTTCATCACTGGTATGCCCAAGGTACAAGGAAAGGACTGCATATTTGTTGTATTAGATAGACTTAATAAATTTGTACATTTCTTTGTTGTTACATCAACTAGTTCAATATCCCAAATTGATAACCTTTTCTTTAAAGAAGTGTTCATATTACATGGATTTCCAAAAACAATAATCAGTGACAGAGATAGTAAGTTCACAAGAGATTTTTGGAAAGGGTTGTTTAAATTGGTGGGGACAGGTTTGGATATCAGTACAAGCTACCACCCTCAAACTAAGAGGTTCAATGGGTTGCTGGAAGGATATCTCAGAAACTATGTTACAGGGAAGCAAAAGACTTGGATTAGATGGCTGCATTTGGGTGAATTATGCTACAACACTTCTTATCACATGTCTATTGGCATGTACCCATTCAAATACCTATATGGATATGAATCCTCCACCTATGTTGACTATATTTTTGGTGATTGTAGAGAATAAAAGGCAAAATATTGGATCCAAGAAACCCAAGATATTTTTAAGGAACTCAAGAAAAACTTGCAGACTGCTCAAAATCAGCAGAAAATGTATGCACATAGGAGAGGGACAGAGTGCAGCTTACAAGTGGATGACTTGGTGTATTTGAGGTTGCATCCATACAAACAATAATCCCTAAAAGTTAAAGGGGAGGAAAATTTAAAACCAAGGTTCTATGGTCCTTACATAGTTGTTCGAAGGGTAGGATAAGTTTCATATGAGTTGGATATTCCAGAAGGAAGCAAAGTACACAGTGTTTCATGTCTCTTGTCTTAAGAAAGAAGTTGGAAAATAGGTGACAATATTAGTATAAATTAGACCATTAGATGATGAAGGACAACTAATATTGGTACCATAAATGATTCTGCAAATAAGATAAAGAAGGATGGTAAATAGGACCATCAAAGAGCATCTTGTTATGTGGAAAGGACTACCCAGTGAAGATGCCACATGGGAGAATGAGTAAGTGTTGCAACACCATGAACTAAAATTGCTTGAGGACAAAAAATTTTGGAGGGTAGGAATGTAATGTCCCCTCCCTAAGGGAACCATTTCCCACCACTAATCCATTCAACCTCCATGGGTCCTAGTGGAAAATAATTAAATAAATTGCCAAGGTGGTTAATTTTGACCAAAACATTACCTTATGAAAATAAATATTATTGTGGGTTTAATTTTATTTATTTATTGTTTATAATCATTATTTATGATTTTTCCATGGATTAGGTGGCCCAATAAGGGTGCATAGGATTAGAATAAGTATATGAGATGTCTCCTTAGAAAATTTTTGACACAAAGCAACCAAAAGCAAGAAAAGCAAGAAAAGTAGCAAAAAAGATAAAAGGATAGAAGTTTCCTAATTTTGGAAGATAAAGCTCGGGAAATCTTAGTAAAAGCATAAAGCCATCCAAAAAGCTCCCAAAAATATATAGAGACTAATTTTATCTAGTGAGGGTGCATTCATGAAGGCAAGTAGGTCCAAGGTAAAAGCAACTTGCCAACACAACATACATGAACCTAGGTTTCGAATTGCATAGATGGAAAGTCCTAAAAGGTAGGCAGAAAAGTTGATAGAGGTTAATAAAATAATGATGCACACACCCATTCACATATTTTTTCACTTGGATAATTCATATTTATATCTCTGCGAATCTCATAGGGTTGGGTGGTGTGCCCCTTACCAACACTGGGTGATTTTCCCTTTTGCAATCTTTGATCTAGCCGATAGGTTGAGTGATCTTTCAGTGGGATATTTCAGGAAGGGGATGTCCAATATTATTCAGAGATTTTAATGCATCCATTAGAGATTAATTTTTTGGTCTAATACAAATTTCAAAGAATGAGATCAAGCTCCAGTTGATGAGGGATGATACTAGTAGCAGAAGTGTTCCAATGCAATGAGTTTCAATCAATGAAGAGTGAGGATTGAAGGGTTGTGATCCCTATGATATTTTGATTCTTTCCATGTTCCTATAGTGATTTAAATGGTGTAATCATGTTCATATATATTATCCAGTGAAGAATGAACCTTTTCTCATTCTTGGATATTCAATCTCTGCTTCTATGTTGTAAAATCTCATGAATGGTGGATTTTATGTACTTTTGACTTCCATAGACTGTTGTTAGAAACTCTTAAAGTATGATTTAAGTTTTCTACAATTCAAAGGAATGTTTTTATCTTCATATATGATGTGTATTTATGAATTCATAACCTTTAAGGGTTTTTTGTAAGTCTATTTTCTCACTAGTTGTGCTATGGTAAAGAAAAATGGACTAGTTTTTAGTTTGATGATCCTACCTATCAAATTTAGTTCTAATTTATGATATGAACATCCAAATAGTTAATTTATATGTGTTGTAGTACATACACTCTTCTAGAACAAAACTTAGGAATCCTTTGAGGCCATTCGAAATCATCTGGAAATTATCTCCTTCACTAGTCCAAGGCTCGCCCTTTGCCCCTTGTTAGAATTTATAATGTTTGATCTTTTCTTCCATGTCAAATTGAGTTCATATCAGGTTGGGGATAGTAATATTATCCTACCTAAATTTTAGTTACTCCTAGTGCATAGTAGAAGTAGTGGAGGTTCCACATAAATTCTGGGGATATTACCTCAGAGTATTTGGTTTTGCCAAAGGGTTAACCCGGGTGTGATGCACCCCCGAATGTGCCATTGTCGAAGTAAGGACCTTGATACTACCTTATTTTCAGTCTTGTAAGTGTCTCAATATTACCCTTTGTGTGTTCAAGCTATTAGAATTGAGTTAGTGTGCCTAATAGAGGGTTTGGGTACATTACACTTTGTCATCTAGTCTTTTGTGGCATGCTAGATATGAGCATATTAATTATGATAGTATTTGTTTCTTGAAGAAGGATGGTTTTTATGGTTTTCCCACCATTCTGAAGAAGTTGACACAATGTGATTATTTTATTCTTGTTAAACATATTAAGCATCCTTTCCATGATTCCAATTTCAGAGCATTTAGAAAACTAGAGTTGATTCACTCTGACTTGTGCAACCTTATGCCTATTATTTATACAAATGGTAACAAGTATATCATGAATTTTAATGATGATTACACCAAGATGTGTTGGGAGTATTTCTTGAGAGACAAATATCAATCGTTTGAAACATTTAATAACTTTCATGTGTGGATTGAAAATGAAGAAAATTGCAGATTGGCACTCTCTGTACTAATAATGGACAAGAATATACATTAAATTAATTTGAATCCTATATTAGAAAACATGGGATTAGGCGTCAAACCATAGTTCCATACAATCCTTAACTGAATCATGTGGTAGAAATACTAAATAAGACACTATTAAATATGTTATGCTCCATGCTATTTTTCAAGAATGTAAAGTTGATGTTTTAGGATGAAGAAGTTTTTTGTGTAGTTTATTTAAGAAACATACGTCAACCTCATTCTCTTGCAAACAAGAATCCATATGAAATGTGGTATGGATGCATCCATTCAGTGAGGAATATCAGGGTCTTTGGCTCCACTTGTTATTCTTTAATTCAAAAGGAACAAAGAAACAAGCTTGGTGCGTAGAGTGGAAAGTTTCTTTTCTTGGGGTTCTCAAACACCACCAAGCCATATTGTCTTTATGATGAGGTAAAAATATATTCTTTCCAGAGATTTCATTTTTCTTGAGATGAATAAAAATCACAAGTCTATTGAGCTCGACAACTTGATTATATGGATACATTTTCCCCTGTAAATACCTTTCATGATGTTGATAATGAGATTCCACATCTTGAACGAGTGATCCCTATCTTGGATCAATATCTAGAATATCCTTTTGCATCAACATCTCCTCCTCATGAAGTTCTCACCACTTCACCAAAATAGGAGGTTCAATTGTAATATGTGATTGAGAGGATTGGAAGATTGAACACTAGTACAAAATGAGAGATAAGTGACTAGGAGACTAAAAATGTTAGTCACCATATCTTTTTCAAGGGATAAATGACTAAAATTGAGCAATTTTAAGTGATCCAACTAAAAATGACTAAGAAAAATGACTAATTTAGTCACAAGATAAAATATACGACTAGATAACGAGTGACTAAAATAAAAATGACTAACATAAATGACTAATTAGTCACAGGAAAGCACATATGACTATATAACAATGAATAAGAATATGAATTAGTCATTTATGTTAGTCATTTTTAGTTGTGTCACCATGGCAATGGAAAATTAAAATTTTGACAATGAATTTGTACAATTTACTAAATTTGAACACCGCATATGTTATTGGGGTGTTTGAATCCATCTATAGTGTTAAAATTTGCTAAATTGTAACTTTTTATATGGATTTAGAGACCCGAGTGATGTTAATGGTGTCACTCAGCAATTGAAAATCCCAGTTTTGACAATGAATTGTTATGATTTACTAAATTTTAACAATGTAGATGGATTCAATGGTCTCTAGATCTGCTTGAACCATGCTAGTGTTAACTCTCAACATCGATGATTTTGAAGTGTCAAAAAATAGTGACTCCAACACACTATCAAATTTTTTCATCGAGACATTCTGATCTCACCATCATGTCTAGTTTGAAGCAATTTTCATGTGCATATCTCATTTCATCATTTTCACAGCTTCCATTGGACCCCTTCGATAGAATTACAACCAGTTTTCATCTCATGTACTGTGATTGTGTTGTGGTTAGGTCATGTTTGGATTTTGGTAGTTTCTTGTCAATCATTATAATGTCATGCCACAAAGTCATGAGTGTCTACATAATTGTATTCATCCAGTCACACTGGCCATGTCCATTTTTCGTTCGACGAAAATCATCATCGTTTGATCCTCTCGGCACTCAGTTGAAATTTCAGCATTTCGTGTCATGACAATTAAATTTTGTCATTTATGCATCCTTCATTAATTCATATGATGCATCTGTGTGTCAGTGTTCTATTACGTATATGCTTGGAAAGTTGAAAAATATTCCACCCCTAAGTATTACATAAAATAAGCCAATATCCCATATTTTATAATAAAAATACTAGTGCTTCCCCCTTTTAATTATTTCCCCTATCCTCGCTTTTAAACCCTTTTGTCTCTAAAATCCTCACCCCTTCAAATTTTCATTTACATAAAAAAATAATAAAGCACCTTTAAATCCCAAACCCCTTCATCTTACGTCCCAACTTCCAAAGTATCCTCCTTCGAGCTCCTTTTGTCTTACCCTAATTAGTTTCCTAATACTCCCGACCATTTTAAATGAAAAAGTAGCATTTCTCTAATCCCTAATCCCCTTTACAATCTACAAAATGTTTTTAATATCCTTTATAATGTATATATTAAAAACATATAATATACCATTCTGACCCTTTGTATTATAGTTTGAAGCACTTTTCATGTGCATATCTCGTTTCATCATTTTCACAATTTCCATTGGACCCCTTCGATAGACTTACAACCAGTTTGCATCTCATGTACTGTGGTCGACGTTTTGTGCTTAGGTCATGTTTGGATTTTGGTAGTTTCTTGTCAATCATTATATTGGCATGCTGTGAAATATGAGTGTCTACATAATTGTATTCAACTAGTCACATTGGTCATGTGCATTTTTCGTTTGAAAAAAATCGTCATCGTTTGATCCTCTCGACACTCAATTGAAATTTCGGCATTTCGTGTCATGACAAATAACTTTTTTCATTTTCACATCCTTCATTAATTCACAAGATGCGTCCATGTGTCAGTGTTCTCTTACGCCTATGCTTGGAAAGTTAAAGTTGGAGGTCATTATAGGTCATGGTTTATAATTAATATGGTTGGAGCTTGGAGGTCATGGTTTAATTGTGGGCTTAAACTTTTAATTATTAATATTTTTAATCTCACTTTAATGTTTTAATTTTCTAAATTTGTAATATCTTAATTTCTTATCTTCTAAAATTATATTTTGGCTTATTATATATTTTAATTTCTAATTTTTAAATTATTAACCATTTTATTATTATTTTAATGTTCTAAACTCTTAATTGTTTAATTACTAATCTTGTTAATAATATTATATAATAACTTATTAAATTGGTATTTTTTATTTTTTAATATTTAAGATACTATTTAATAGTATTAGTCTTTTAGATAATGTGATAAGAGCGAGAAAGATTGTTGAAAGGAGGGAAAATGAATTTCCACAAAATCCCCAAATCATCCAAAGCTAAGAGGAAAGGGGAAAAAATGCACGACTCGACTAGTTGGGATCAGCTCCACTCATGATCATGAATGTTCAACCCTGTAGGCCAACGATGACCACCCTGTTCATGATTTATCCAATGGCTAGCGACTTGTTAAAGAGATCTATGAGATTCTAAGAGTGAGTCCTCACGAAACACTTCTGATAGTTACTTATGATGAACATGGAGGGTTTTCTGATCATGTGCCTACACCTATGAGAAATGTCCCCAACCGAGCTGGGAGTTTTTGTCCCCATCCTTATTTTTTCAAGTTTGATAGATTGGGTGTGAGGGTGCCCACGATCATGGCTGTTCCATGGATTAAGAAAGGCACAGGTATGATTACGATAGATGCCATTGAAATTCTTTGAAAACCTTTTATTCATTCATATTGATCGTTGCTTGTATATTGGAATGTTTGATTATTGCAGTGATGCACCGTCTGAGTGGGCCGACCCCTACTTCAGAATTTGAGCATTCATCCATCCCAATTACTGTTAAGAAGATATTTAATCTCACCTCTAATTTCCTCACATACAGAGATGGATGGGCTGGAACTTTTGAAAGTGTGTTGAATGTGAAAGAAGGCCCTCAGACTGACTACCCAGGTTTACCCCAATCCCTTCTTCTCAGTTGGATAAGTTATTGGTAGTTGTGTTAATGCCTTGAGTAGTCCAAGGGTCCATCCTTGTAAATATGTTAATTCATTGAAGGACAAACCCTGTTCGTAACTGCGGTATGCTTTCGTCTGTCTTTTGGCCGAAGTATTCTTGTCACAACAACTTATTTTAATAATAATAATAATTTAATTTGAGGTCACATTCTAGCTAGGCACATATGAGATTTTTTGTTTGTGGGACAATGGGAGCTCTTCCATGCAGTGGTTTGATTATTTAGTCTATAAAGGTGTACCTTCAATTATTTCACATTATTTAATAATATTCTTATAAGCAAAGTGAAGAAGAAAAAACACCCATACAGATAAAGTGTTCTCTCACTTCATACCATATATGTTCAACTAGTGAGCTTTTATCATTCTATTTTTTTTTTAAGAATTTGTTTTTTTTTTATAACAGAAACAGAGGAAAGAGTGTATTTATAAAAGTTGTGCATAGCTATTCATTACATGCATATGAAAGAGTTTTTTGCAGAAGAAGAAATTTCTAGAGAGACTGTAATTTCTATCAGCATGTCTTTAAAAGCTCTGAGCCTTATCTTTCTAGAGCTGTTCAAAATGGTACTGGGATAAACCCTGATAAACTGACTGTTTAGGGGAATGCAGAAATACATTGGAAAAATAGATACAAAATTTGAAACCTGGGCTAGAAAGGGAATTAGCCATAATTCTTGAACTGGGCTGAAGCTGCATCCACCATTTCCTAGTTTATCTCTTGATTGACCATGGGGGTTTCCTGCACATAACTTCCCTGCGTTTTCCCTGTCAACACTGCCATGTCTTCCTCCAACATATCAACCTTTCCCATTAGCTCGAACAAGTTTTTCTCCAAATCACCAATCCTCAAATCCTAGCATGAAAGCTGAGAGACTGTGTGATTCAGGTCCGCGGCCATCTCTGTCAGAACCCGATATTTCTGAAAAATTTAAAATTTTATTTCTTAACAATAAATGTTAACTAGATAGTATTTCTGATTTTGTTTTAATTTAAATAACTAACATAATCTGTTTAAAGACTCTGTCTTATTAAAACTTTGATTTCGGTGATTGTAATTAATGACTGCTTTGTTTCGAACCGCAAGGGAAGAGCTAGTCGTAGTCGACTGGCTTACTTAGCTCACGAGCTAATGCATATGTCGTCTTTTGTTTTTCAGGTGCGCCAGTGAAGTAAGGATCACTGTATGTTAAACTTGGTGAGCATCAATACTCCCTGTACTTTAAAACTTAAAAGATCGACATGATATTTCTTATTCAGCTAGTATCATCAGGTGTTGCGAAGATTTACACTGTTTCAGTTATAATTATGTTTTTATAATTATTATGCTATGTTACTGCTGTAACTATCAATGGAACAATTGTTATATCATAATTATTGGCTGCATAAGCGACGTTAACTTCATGTGATATGTTGTCAACTAATACCGGGATTACTGTTGTATTTCCGGATTGTTAATGTGAGTTGGGAAATGTGGCGCCTCTAGTGTTGTTCCATTATATTCGACTATACTGAAATGTTCAATGTCTACTTTAAGTTTAATTTATGTTACCTGACTGTACCTTGATTTTAACTACCTTCACGATGTGAACCTGTAGATGAAATTCTATTTCAATATCTTAATAATAGAGATTATTATTCAAACTTGTTTACTGTAAACAATAGTATTGGTATAAAATACGATGAGAGTATATGATAGCAATTGTGTATAATGTCATAAAGACTTAGTAACATTTCAAGTATTAATTAACAAGGTATTTTCATTTGAAGGTTGGCTACCTTAGTGCTTACATGAACATAGAAATGTAATATGCTCGTGGCATTAATCTATGGCTTGGTTTCAATATATATATATGATATAATGGTTGTGCCACAAACATAATGTTCTCACACGTTGGCAAGCTTTATATTCGATATAGTGTTAAGAGAAACTCTATGATTGAAGTTGACTATATCTCATTTGTATCGTTGTAGGAATTATACCTTCCATGTGCTTGGGATTCTCGACGATTCATTTGCAAGGCATGCACTATATGCTAAATGATTGTATATCATATGTTATCTTATACGTTTGACTTACATATGAAATGATTTTGGAATCGGTGTGTAATGATTTGGATTACAATTTGAACTATATAGTCTCGACCCATATTACGTTGATGTATTTGTGTGCTACGTGGTTGAATCTCCTCCATGCAATGGGCGATATATAAGCTGTTATCGAAACCCTACAGGTTATTGTAGTTGCCTTCGGGCTCGGGTCCTAAGGATGAAACCCTCCATGTCTGAGTTTCGCAGTGAGGGGCACTGTAACAAGGTGCAGAGTGTTGTGGTTCTGGTTTTCATGGGTTCATTCGGTGGTAGGATAGGTCCTCGGCTCTGCTGATAGATTTTGCTACGTTTTCATTATTTCGTGGTCTCGTTGCTCCTTCTTTGTTTAAGTCCCAGCTACTTACAGTTCTTCACTGTGCGGGTGTGAGTACGAGATGGAGTTTTGATATTGTCTTTAAGTTATGAGAGGGTTAATGCATTTGGTTTTGGGTGTGCTTCTTGATTGGTTCAACTCCAGTTAAGGGTTGTCTGTCGCGGCTGTCCTTGGAAAGATTACGAGGGTATCCCTTGCTCCTTCAACCGACGAGGGTGATGGGGTTTCAATGCTTGCTTCCACCGGTGGCTTCCAGGTTTTCCACGGTTACATTGCTCAGGTAAGCAATTTCTGTTTTATAAGCAAGTGTTGTTTTATTATTAATCAAACTCTCGGCATATACAGGGTATTAATATCTCTCGGCATATACAGGGTATTAATATCTCTCGGCATTTGTTAATGTGCAGGTCACGCGGCTCTTGAAGGTGTACAGGGCTTTGTCACCCTCGCAGGCTCCTCCGGGTAAGCCTGGTCACCCACGGCTGTCTCTTCCTTTGCTGGTTTTGTGGTTAGGGTTGTGTCATGGAGGAAAAACTCCTGTGTAGTGAGGTCTTTTGACGACTTGATGTTCATAGGTGCAGTCGTATGTATGAAATTGTTTTGTTGAATTGAAAATGGGTTGAACCCTGTTTTGTTTATGGAGAGCCATTCACGGCCAAGACTGTATGAGGCCAGTGTTTCGATTATGGTTCTCGTATTGGCTAGCATAGGGTTCTAACCTTGCTGTATAAGATTTATACTTAATATATATCGGGCCTGGTATGGCCGTGTTTCTATTTTGTTAAAATTATTAGAATGTGTTTGGAATGTATGGATAGATGTATTCTTCGGTACCTGCAATGGATGATAACTCTGTTTAATGAAACCCTATAATTGTTTTTCTACGTTTTACTTCGATTTGGAGTGTTAAATAAAAGATTGGGGAAGTTTATCAACTGTGACGGTAATAGTTAATAGCATAGGGTTATTCTGACGAATTGGGGGTTTTGTTTTTATGTTCAAAGCATAAGTATGGTATTGTTAACTCGGTGGTGACTGGGAACGAGTTGTAACAATTTTATTTTGAATCTATATAAATATTAAATGGAACTGTGGATAGAATAATATATATATAGAACTATGTGTAAAGTTGCTGTAGGTTATGGCTGCCATACAAGGCATTCTTTTCATTTGTTTTTCAGTCTGTTGAAGGGATACTGTAAAGCTACGGCCGTGTAGGGTTTGGGGACTACTCCAAGGAAGACATTTATACTGAATAACTATTATTACTGTGTATAATTTAAGATGGTTTGTAACGGCCAATGATGGTTGCGCTCGTCAACAGTTTCTCTGTTGTATTATTATGTTTGTTTTGTTTAAAAACAACTCTGTTAATTCTTTTATAATAAGCATAGCTACTGTATTCTAATACTAGGTAGAAAGGAAATAATACTCTACAGTTGCTAAGTGTTTGTATTTGACTCCTGTGTTAATACATAAGATTAGAAAGAAGCTTGTAACAATGAAAATATTGTTACAGTTACCCCTTTAGTTATTCGATAACTGTCAACATGTTTTGAGTATAAGCCATGAATTTTGTTTATCTGTTAACTTGATATAAGAATGACCTGTAACTTAAAGTTGACTAAAATATGCAATACTTATATATATACAGGTAGATTACTCTAACAGTAATTATCTCAAGGTAAAAACTATGATTTATCTAGATTTGTTCTTATGATTGTTTAATAACTATGAATCTGGAATATCTATTGTCTAATATTTCTGTCTATTATTTAACCAATATCAAGTATTCTAGAATATGCCTAGACATGGCAATTGTAAACTGTAGCAGTAACAAATAAGTCCTGTATAAGATAAATACTCTATTAAAATAAAAATAGGAAATTTCTAAAACATCTGCGTTCTGAAATTTATACCAAAGGGAAGTGCAGAGAATGATTTACTGAAATTGAATACAGTCAAACATAGTTGTACTAGTCTATCTCATATGAACATAAACTAAACCAACAACAGGAAGAGTGGCAGAACCTGTAGCTATGGTAGACAATAACAGCAATGGGAGGCTGTTCCTCCCTACCAATTCCTGGAGAGTGCCCAGACAACACTTCTCAGGACCCCCGAGCTTGCTCTGGTCTAACTGGCTGGAATCTAAGTACAGCCAATAATTCCCTAAGCCAAAACAGCTATACTGGAACCAAGTTACTGCAACTTCCTGCTTCAAAACACTTCCTTACTATTTTCCCACTTCCTCAATGGGACTCCTGAATAACATTCACCTGAATGTATTCTCCCTCTAGAACAATAGCTGAACCCCCAGCTCATTTCATTGAGTAGTATTTAAAAGATTGCCTAGGTCTTAGTTGGGCTAACTGTCATTAATGAGCCACCTGCTCAGATTCCACTTTCTTGGGGAATCATGACCCCAAAATATAGGGAAGTTGCCACCTGCAACTCAGGAAGTGTTTGAGGATGCTGCCACTTGTCTTTTGTCCTTCCACCTAATTCCATCCACCAGTTAGACCAGTAACCTCTTTTAACAGCTCTCCCATGCTGTTGTCTCCATAATTTATTTATTAATAATAATTATTCAGAATTTACATTCCATTTCTGGAGACTCGGCTGAGTCATCCATTCCTACTTAGCATTAAATTTAACATAATGTTCTCAGGAATATTAAAAATAATTACATTATTTTAATAAAATTGGGGTATGTGACATACACACCCCCTTAAAATGTAACATCGTCCTCGATGTTACTTATTCTTCATCTTCAGCCACCTGCTGGAATAGATGGGGATATGCTTCCCGCATCTTACTTTCCAGCTCCCAGGTAGATTCTTCAGGACTAAGGTGCTTCCATTGCACCTTCACTTGTCCAATTATCCGGTTCTGTAGAGTAATTTCCCTCCTCCCGAGGATACAATCCGGTTCTACCAGAACTTCCCCTTCTGGCTCTACCTGTACAATGTTCCAATCAATAACATGAGTAGCATCATGAACATACTTTTTCAAAACAGAGATATGAAAAACATTGTGTACTTTTAAATTTGGCGGTAATGCTAACTGATAAGCAACTTGACCAATTCTAGCTAAAATTTCAAATGGACCACAGTAACGTGGTGCTAATTTTGCACAACTTCCTAATCTTAGGGTGCTTTTCTTTGGTCTTACCTTGATGAACACATGTTCACCTACCTGGAACTCTTTAGGAGTTCTTTTCAAATCTGCTTGACTCTTTTGCCGATCCTGGGCAATCTTCAAGTTTTCCTGCACTTGTTTCACAATCTGTTCCATTTCTTTCAATAAATCAGGTCCTAACACTAATCTATCTACTGGATTACTCCAAGAGATAGGAGTGTTGCATTTTCGTCCATACAGAACCTCAAAAGGACTAAACTTAGCTGATGATTGATAGCTGTTATTGTATGCAAATTCAGCTAAGTGTAAATAATCCTCCCACTTACCTGGTTGATCTTTAACATACATCCTTAACAGATCTTCTAGTATTTGATTAACTCTTTCCGTTTGTCCGTCCGTCTGAGGATGGAAAGAGGTGCTGAAATTCAAAGTGGTGTTTAATCCTTTGAACAAGGATCTCCAAAAATTTCCTGTAAATTTAGGATCCCTGTCTGATATAATAACCTTTGGAATACCATGTAACCGAAAAATCTGTTTTAGAAAGATATCTGCTATGTTTGCAGCCTTGTATGTGGTTTTAACAGGAATAAAATGTGCTGATTTACTTAATTTGTCTACCACTACCATAATTGAATCATTCTGATGTTGATTTTTGGGTAAACCTGTAATGAAATCCAGACTGATTATTTCCCATTTCCAGCTAGGAATAGGTAAAGGTTCCAGCAATCCAGCTGGATGTTGATGTTCTGTTTTTACTTGTTGGCAGTCCAAACATTTAGCTAAATATTCAGCAGTTTTAGATTTCATGTTAGGCCAAAAATATTCTTTTCTCAACATAGTGATAGTCTTTTGATAGCCAGGGTGCCCGGAGTAAGGGGTTTTATGTATTTCGTCTAAAATTAACAGCTTAACTGTAGGTGCATTAGGGATATACAGCCTGTCTTTAAACAGCAAACATCCGTTTTCGTTTAAACTATACCCTTTTATCAAACTTTCTGTGGGCTGTTCTTTGGCTGTAATTTGTAAATGTTGATAATTTTCGTCTAATTTTATCCCTTCAGCCAGCTGTTCATTTAAATCAGAGGTATAAGTGCTGCTAGCTGATATAAAATTCAGTTTTGCATTCCTACTCAAGGCATCAGCCACCTTATTTTCCTTTCCTTTTATGTGTTGGATTTCAAAATCGTATTCACTTAGGAATGCCAGCCACCTGGCTTGTCTTGCATTTAGATTTGGCTGGTCTAAAAGGTATTTCAGACCTTTATTATCTGTTAGTAAGGTAAATTTTCTGCCTATTAGGTGGTGTCGCCACATTTTTAAAACATGAATTACAGCAGCTAATTCTAGGTCATATGTGGCATAATTCTTTTCATGGATTTTCAGCTTCCTAGATTCGTAAGCAATGACATGTCCTTCTTGAGTCAGCACTCCGCCTAAGCCATCATTACAAGCGTCGGTGCAAACTATGAAATCTTTATTTGGGTCCGCTATTCTAAGGATAGGTGCAGTTGTCAATAAGGTCTTAAGTTTCTTGAAACTTTCTTCACATTTCGCATTCCAATCAAACTTCTTGCCTTTCTTCTGCAAAGAAGTGATTGGGTTGGCTATTTTTGAAAAGCCTTCAATAAACCTCCGGTAGTAACCGGTAATTCCCATGAAAGATCTAACGTCCGTCACATCTTTAGGTACTGGCCATTCTTCAATCGCCCGAATCTTTTCGGGATCCACTGAAATCCCTTCCTTAGTGACTACATGTCCTAAGTACTGGATTTCATCTTTGAAGAAGTCACATTTACTAAATTTCGCAAAAAGTTGTTGTTCTCTAAGTTCTTGTAAAACGATACGTAAGTGTTCTTTATGTTCCTCCTCGCTCTTAGAATAGACTAAAATGTCGTCGATAAATACAACAACAAATTTATCTAAGTATTTGTGCATTATGTTGTTCATTAAGCACATGAAAACAGCTGGGGCATTAGTAAGTCCAAATGGCATTACGACAAATTCGTAATGTCCGTACCTTGTTCTAAAGGCTGTTTTGAAAATGTCTTCTTCTTTAATTCTTACCTGATGATAACCCGATATCAGATCGATCTTAGAGAATACCGTAGCGCCACGTAGTTGATCAAACAGATCATCAATACGAGGTAACGGATACCTGTTTTTGATCGTCATCTTGTTTAGTTGACGATAATCTATGCAAAGTCGCATAGTTCCGTCCTTCTTCTTAACGAAAATCACTGGTGCTCCCCAAGGGGATACACTGGGTCTAATATAATTCTTGTCTATTAACTCCTTTAACTGAGTTTTCAACTCGTTAAGCTCCAAGATATTCATGCGATACGGGGCCTTTGAACTGGGAACAGCACCTGGTACCAGCTCAATTGTAAAGTCAAGCTCTCTCTTGGGAGGCAATTCTGGAATTTCCTCAGGAAAAACGTCAATAAATTTATTGACGACAGGAATGTTCTCTACTGTTTTCTGGTTGTTTTCAGACTTATCGGTCTCGTCTGTAATAGTTACAGCATAGGTCTTGCATCCTTTCCTGACTGCTCTTTTAAGTTGTAATGCAGAAATTTGCCTAACTACCGTTTTCCTAGGGATACCCCTAACAGTTACAGGCTGTCCACTACTGTCTACACACCTAAAAGTCTTGTCAAAACAGTTTAAAACGACCCTATGTTGTTCCAACCAGTCCATTCCAATAAGTATGTCATAAGAGCCAAGTGGTAAAACGTTCAGTTTAACTGTGGTTCTAAAATCAGTCATGTTTAAGATGCATTCTTTTACATAGCAGTTTACTTTCTTCTTAGCCCCAGTAGCTAATTGTACAGACCAAAACTTATCAAACCTTTCAACATTCAAATTACATTTTTCTACCAGCTGAGGTGAAATATAACTAAGACTAGCACCTGGATCTATTAATATAGTAACTGGGGTTTTGTTAATCATACCTCCTACTTCCACCATGGAAGTTTGGTAGTCAGCCTGACGGTTTTCCAACGCTGCATTGATTCGGGGTATAGTTCCTGCGAAATATCCAACTGTCATTTCATCTTGAACAGTATGAATATTGCTGATTTGTTTCTTTCTGTTTGGGCAGACTGAAGCATAATGTGGCCCATTACACTCCCAGCACTTGACAGGTTCTTTTCGCTCAAAATTTTTGGTGTAGTTTCCATGGTTATTAGGAGTCTCTTTGCTGTTTTTGTAATTGTTTGAATGGCTGACAGCTCCATTTTTGTTTCCTTGGAAACTTTTACTGTTAAAGTGGTTCCCGTTTTTGCCATTCTTGAAACTTTTATGGGGAACAAATTCCTTTTTCTTGTACTCGATCAGATTGCTGTTCTTTTTGGCTTTCCAGCTGGCGATCCCCTCTTTCTTTTTATTCTGTTCGTAACAGAAATTTGCCTTGCGCATAGCTTCTTCCAGTGTTTTGGGGTTGTCATATTCAATTCTGTCCTTGATATGATAGGGCAGGCAACTAAGAAACCGCTGTATTTTTTGTTTCTCTTCGACAAAATATGGTACGTAACGCAACAGACTTAAAAATTTACTGTTTAAGTCCTTCATCGTCATAGATCCGAGTTTTAGTTCATAAAATTCTTTGGCCCTTTCTTCATAATACTGCTCGGACAGGAATTTCTTCTTGAAATATCTTTTAAAGGTACTCCAATTAACTTCTCTTTCTTTAATCCCTTTGACCCTTTTCAGATCTTGCCACCATATGTCCGCCTTTCC
This sequence comes from Larix kaempferi, assembly GCA_027924585.1. Taxonomy (NCBI): domain Eukaryota; kingdom Viridiplantae; phylum Streptophyta; class Pinopsida; order Pinales; family Pinaceae; genus Larix; species Larix kaempferi. The sequence continues at coordinate 11,947,024 of BSBM01000437.1, forward strand.
CGAGAGGTTGTAGATGGCCATTCGTGCCTTTAGCTGATTTGAGTAGTTATAGATCTGAAAATATTTTCTCATCCCGAATAACCAGGATTCTGCCTCTTCTCCAGTTTCAGCTTCCCCATTGAAAGTTGGGGGCTTTATCTTCTTAAACTCCCCGGAAATCTCTTCATAAGGCATGTACTTTTTCCTTCGGTTATGCATCTCAGCTTCACTGCTGTCACTGCTAGTGTGATAACTGGGTTGTCCCTTTCTTTCTTCAGATGAGGAACTGCTGTCAGATTTAGTTGGTTTTGTCCTTTTTGACCCTCTTGGATGACTAACTTCTTCTGAGTCAGCTGGTTTGCTCCTTCCGTCAGTTTGAAATTTTTCTATCAATAGCTGATTTAGCTGCTCCTGAGTCTTTAGAATTCTTTCATTATCCTTCTTAACGGTTTCCATTTCTGTCTTTAATCCTCTTATAGTCTGCATCAGCTCAGTGGTGTAAGCAATTTCTTCTTCTGCCTCAAGTTCTTTTGACATCTGTCTTGTCCCAGCATTGGGAGATTCCTCCTCAGCATATTCTCCCAGTTTTTCCATACCTGTCTGTAGAATTCAGAAAAGAGAAATTTTCTGTTCTGTTCATGAAACCAAAATATATGTTAGTGTTTTATAAATAAAAAAAATCTTCTTTTATGGTCACTGTTTGCGGAAGTTTAGTGGAGTCCCATCCAAGCCTAGTGTCTGAACTGAGCTATGATACCACATGTCAGAACCCGATATTTCTGAAAAATTTAAAATTTTATTTCTTAACAATAAATGTTAACTAGATAGTATTTCTGATTTTGTTTTAATTTAAATAACTAACATAATCTGTTTAAAGACTCTGTCTTATTAAAACTTTGATTTCGGTGATTGTAATTAATGACTGTTTTGTTTCGAACCGCAAGGGAAGAGCTAGTCGTAGTCGACTGGCTTACTTAGCTCACGAGCTAATGCATATGTCGTCTTTTGTTTTTCAGGTGCGCCAGTGAAGTAAGGATCACTGTATGTTAAACTTGGTGAGCATCAATACTCCCTGTACTTTAAAACTTAAAAGATTGACATGATATTTCTTATTCAGCTAGTATCATCAGGTGTTGCGAAGATTTACACTGTTTCAGTTATAATTATGTTTTTATAATTATTATGCTATGTTACTGCTGTAACTATCAATGGAACAATTGTTATATCATAATTATTGGCTGCATAAGCGACGTTAACTTCATGTGATATGTTGTCAACTAATACCGGGATTACTGTTGTATTTCCGGATTGTTAATGTGAGTTGGGAAATGTGGCGCCTCTAGTCTTGTTCCATTATATTCGACTATACTGAAATGTTCAATGTCTACTTTAAGTTTAATTTATGTTACCTGACTGTACCTTGATTTTAACTACCTTCACGATGTGAACCTGTAGATGAAATTCTATTTCAATATCTTAATAATAGAGATTATTATTCAAACTTGTTTACTGTAAACAATAGTATTGGTATAAAATATGATGAGAGTATATGATAGCAATTGTGTATAATGTCATAAAGACTTAGTAACATTTCAAGTATTAATTAACAAGGTATTTTCATTTGAAGGTTGGCTACCTTAGTGCTTACATGAACATAGAAATGTAATATGCTCGTGGCATTAATCTATGGCTTGGTTTCAATATATATATATGATATAATGGTTGTGCCACAAACATAATGTTCTCACACGTTGGCAAGCTTTATATTCGATATAGTGTTAAGAGAAACTCTATGATTGAAGTTGACTATATCTCATTTGTATCGTTGTAGGAATTATACCTTCCATGTGCTTGGGATTCTCGACGATTCATTTGCAAGGCATGCACTATATGATAAATGATTGTATATCATATGTTATCTTATACGTTTGACTTACATATGAAATGATTTTGGAATCGGTGTGTAATGATTTGGATTACAATTTGAACTACATAGTCTCGACCCATATTACGTTGATGTATTTGTGTGCTACGTGGTTGAATCTCCTCCATGCAATGGGCGATATATAAGCTGTTATCGAAACCCTACAGGTTATTGTAGTTGCCTTCGGGCTCGGGTCCTAAGGATGAAACCCTCCATGTCTGAGTTTCGCAGTGAGGGGCACTGTAACAAGGTGCAGAGTGTTGTGGTTCTGGTTTTCATGGGTTCATTCGGTGGTAGGATAGGTCCTCGGCTCTGCTGATAGATTTTGCTACGTTTTCATTATTTCGTGGTCTCGTTGCTCCTTCTTTGTTTAAGTCCCAGCTACTTACAGTTCTTCACTGTGCGGGTGTGAGTACGAGATGGAGTTTTGATATTGTCTTTAAGTTATGAGAGGGTTAATGCATTTGGTTTTGGGTGTGCTTCTTGATTGGTTCAACTCCAGTTAAGGGTTGTCTGTCGCGGCTGTCCTTGGAAAGATTACGAGGGTATCCCTTGCTCCTTCAACCGACGAGGGTGATGGGGTTTCAATGCTTGCTTCCACCGGTGGCTTCCAGGTTTTCCACGGTTACATTGCTCAGGTAAGCAATTTCTGTTTTATAAGCAAGTGTTGTTTTATTATTAATCAAACTCTCGGCATATACAGGGTATTAATATCTCTCGGCATATACAGGGTATTAATATCTCTCGGCATTTGTTAATGTGCAGGTCACGCGGCTCTTGAAGGTGTACAGGGCTTTGTCACCCTCGCAGGCTCCTCCGGGTAAGCCTGGTCATCCACGGCTGTCTCTTCCTTTGCTGGTTTTGTGGTTAGGGTTGTGTCATGGAGGAAAAACTCCTGTGTAGTGAGGTCTTTTGACGACTTGATGTTCATAGGTGCAGTCGTATGTATGAAATTGTTTTGTTGAATTGAAAATGGGTTGAACCCTGTTTTGTTTATGGAGAGCCATTCACGGCCAAGACTGTATGAGGCCAGTGTTTCGATTATGGTTCTCGTATTGGCTAGCATAGGGTTCTAACCTTGCTGTATAAGATTTATACTTAATATATATCGGGCCTGGTATGGCCGTGTTTCTATTTTGTTAAAATTATTAGAATGTGTTTGGAATGTATGGATAGATGTATTCTTCGGTACCTGCAATGGATGATAACTCTGTTTAATGAAACCCTATAATTGTTTTTCTACGTTTTACTTCGATTTGGAGTGTTAAATAAAAGATTGGGGAAGTTTATCAACTGTGACGGTAATAGTTAATAGCATAGGGTTATTCTGACGAATTGGGGGTTTTGTTTTTATGTTCAAAGCATAAGTATGGTATTGTTAACTCGGTGGTGACTGGGAACGAGTTGTAACAATTTTATTTTGAATCTATATAAATATTAAATGGAACTGTGGATAGAATAATATATATATAGAACTATGTGTAAAGTTGTTGTAGGTTATGGCTGCCATATAAGGCATTCTTTTCATTTGTTTTTCAGTCTGTTGAAGGGATACTGTAAAGCTACGGCCGTGTAGGGTTTGGGGACTACTCCAAGGAAGACATTTATACTGAATAACTATTATTACTGTGTATAATTTAAGATGGTTTGTAACGGCCAATGATGGTTGCGCTCGTCGACAGTTTCTCTGTTGTATTATTATGTTTGTTTTGTTTAAAAACAACTCTGTTAATTCTTTTATAATAAGCATAGCTACTGTATTCTAATACTAGGTAGAAAGGAAATAATACTCTACAGTTGCTAAGTGTTTGTATTTGACTCCTGTGTTAATACATAAGATTAGAAAGAAGCTTGTAACAATGAAAATATTGTTACAGTTACCCCTTTAGTTATTCGATAACTGTCAACATGTTTTGAGTATAAGCCATGAATTTTGTTTATCTGTTAACTTGATATAAGAATGACCTGTAACTTAAAGTTGACTAAAATATGCAATACTTATATATATACAGGTAGATTACTCTAACAGTAATTATCTCAAGGTAAAAACTATGATTTATCTAGATTTGTTCTTATGATTGTTTAATAACTACGAATCTGGAATATCTATTGTCTAATATTTCTGTCTATTATTTAACCAGTATCAAGTATTCTAGAATATGCCTAGACATGGCAATTGTAAACTGTAGCAGTAACAAATAAGTCCTGTATAAGATAAATACTCTATTAAAATAAAAATAGGAAATTTCTAAAACATCTGCGTTCTGAAATTTATACCATAGGGAAGTGCAGAGAATGATTTACTGAAATTGAATACAGTCAAACATAGTTGTACTAGTCTATCTCATATGAACATAAACTAAACCAACAACAGGAAGAGTGGCAGAACCTGTAGCTATGGTAGACAATAACAGCAATGGGAGGCTGTTCCTCCCTACCAATTCCTGGAGAGTGCCCAAACAGCACTTCTCAGGACCCCCGAGCTTGCTCTGGTCTAACTGGCTGGAATCTAAGTATAGCCAATAATTCCCTCAGCCAAAACAACTATACTAGAACCAAGTTACTGCAACTTCCTGCTTCAAAACACTTCCTTACTATTTTCCCACTTCCTCAATGGGACTCCTGAATAACATTCACCTGAATGTATTCTCCCTCTAGAACAATAGCTGAACCCCTAGCTCAGTTCATTGAGTAGTATTTAAAAGATTGCCTAGGTCTTAGTTGGGCTAACTGTCATTAATGAGCCACCTGCTCAGATTCCACTTTCTTGGGGAATCATGACCCCAAAATATAGGGAAGTTGCCACCTGCAACTCAGGAAGTGTTTGAGGATGCTGCCACTTGTCTTTTGTCCTTCCACCTAATTCCATCCACCAGTTAGACCAGTAACCTCTTTTAACAGCTCTCCCATGCTGTTGTCTCCATAATTTATTTATTAATAATAATTATTCAGAATTTACATTCCATTTCTGGAGACTCTGCTGAGTCATCCATTCCTACTTAGCTTTAAATTTAACATAATGTTCTCAGGAATATTAAAAATAATTACATTATTTTAATAAAATTGGGGTATGTGACGATCTCCTCATTTTGCTTCACATTGGTGCAGATGACATCATATGTACTACGAACCAAGAGTTTTATATCCACCATGGTGTATCTCAGGGCAGCTATGGCCGCCATTACACTTTGCATCGTGCTAAGATTAAATGGAGGCAGCAGTGGAGATCTAGGGGATGGAGGGGAGTCCAATTCCCACAAAGAGAGCCGACTTAGAGCAGAGCAGGAGAAATGAGGGGGATGAGCCATCGTGGGGTAAGAAGTGAATGGAGCAGAGGGAGGAGTTAATATCGGCTCGTGGGAGCTGACAACACGGCAGGAGGCCATGTGATAGGTGCAAGGAGGGTCGGAATGGCATGTGGCGGATGCAAAGGCGGTTGGGGGGTAAGTGAATGAAACCAAACTTTGAACGAGGGATGGGGGGAACCCTCGGGGGTCCAAAGAACCCATGCTTTAAGCATGTAAAACAAATTTTTTTCCTTGACATTATCTTAGGGGATGAAGTGAAATCCCTTGGCACCATTATGATCCTGTATGTGCCCAGGTTCTAATAAGGTTCCTTTGTTAGCCTCTAAGTCAGCAAGCCGGTTATTCTCTTGAAGGATGTGATAAAAAGAGACTTTTGGGAGGAGAGCATTGGATTTTATTCGTTTCATATATCTGTAAGCTTTCGAACCTTGAGGGGCAGAGCCCTTTCTCATGATTTGAATAACATGTCTAGAGTCTCCATAAATTTTGAGATTGTCAATTCTGAAGGAGGAGGCTAAATCTAATGAGAGAATAAGGGCTAGCCATTCTGCCTCATTATTTGTCTTGCTTCCTAGGCCCCAAGAGAATGCTGCGACTTTATTTCCTCCAGGATCAAAGAGTATCCCACCAGCACCTGCCGCCCCAGGATTCCCTTTGGAAGCCCTGTCGAAGAAAATACTGTGACTGTTTTGCTCCGTCCACCATTTGGTGAAAGAGTCCCGATCTTTCCTGATTTCCCAATCAGAGTAGGAATGGGTCTTTTTGGACTGAACGGAGCTGGCCTTCACGAAGACACTACTCCATTGGAATTTGGACAGAGAGAGAGGTTCATGAGCTGGGATGGTTACTCCTTTTGAAGATAGAGACTTGGAGATCATTGCAATGGCTTTGATGGAAGCTCTATTGTTGTTTACACTCCTGCCCTCGAAGATACTTTTATTTCGATTCAACCAGATCTGCCAGCAAATGTTCATAGGGATGAGATTCCAAATTCTTGACATTATTCTCTTGGATTTTGTTCTTCCAGGAAAGGAGCGACCCCAATGATCAATGAGTTATTCTAGAGTTCTAGGAAGAATGGAGGCTCTCAATTGATTCCCCATGACCTGAACCCATACTTGCTTAGAAAAGGAGCATTCCAAGAATATGTGTTGGGATTTTTCCTCAGCAATTTTACACAATTTGCATCTTGAGGGACCTGATATACCCCTAGTTCTAAGATTGTCTGCGGTTAACAGTTTGTTGTGAGCCAGAAGCCAGAAGAATATGTTAACTTTGGGAATACCATCAGAATTCCAAACTTTCTCCCATCTTTTGAGCACAGGAGTATTAGAGAAGGTGAGTCTTTTGTAGCTGGCCTTGACTATATATATACCAGCTTTCCCCCATCCCGGAAGATCTTTTTCTTTTGTGTTCACCGGGGCTTTCCCATGCAGAATATTAAGAAAAATTTTGTAATCATTTTTGAGATTATCTAGGGGACTCATCTGCTTCCAGCTCTCCCATTCTCCAGTGGCCTTCCATATCACTAAGTCTTTTAGTTTTGTGATGCCCACACTTTGCAGCCAGGCTCGTATAGAATCTAGACATTGCATTGTTCCAAGAGGCTTGTCCCCATTTATACTGTCGGTCTAGAGATTTATTCTTTTCCCATTACCGGGGATCCAATAGAGGCTTTCTTTGATTAAAGCTGCTAAGGAGGAGACGAGTCCCCATATTGCTGTGCCTTTTTTGTTGTTTGGTTTGTCGAGGCATCTTAATCTTGAGCTTCTTGTGTATTTTTTCCTTATAACTTCCTTCCACTATTCTTTCTTCCCAGAAACGATCCTCCATGCTAGCTTGGTGCCCAAAGCTTTGCTTACTAAGGCAGGCTCACGAATTCCAAGCCCTCCTCTCTTTTGCTTTTCTTTGGTAGTCTTCTAGTTCACCAGATGGAATGTTTTATTTTGTGTCTTCCCCCCTTGCCACAGGAACTTTCTTATCTCAGAGCTAAAGGCATTCAGAGAAGAGACAAGAGCCAACATAATTGCTGATGTGAAGACAGGCAACGAGGAGAGGACAAATTTTATCAAGGTGACTTTCCGAGCTCAGTTCAACCAGCGAAGTCCCCACGAATTTATTCTGTTTTTAAATTTCTCAAGGATAGGAGTCCAAATGGAGGAGGAAGGTTGTTTGAGAGAGATAGGAGTACCAAGGTATTTAAAGGAAGACCAGTCAAGACAGGGTTTAAAATCCATTATGGATGAGATGAGTCTAACAATGTCAGGCTGGCAGTTCCAGGTGTATATGTTGCACTTGTTTTCATTGGTTTTTCCCCCAGAGGTCTTTAGGTAAAGGTCAAGAGTTAATTTAAATCTTGAAGCAATTTGGGGAGAAGCACTTCCAAGGAGAATGGTGTCATCAGCGAATTGAGTGTTAATTTTCAGAATTTACTTCAATCTGATCTAGGATCTTAACTAAGAACAACATGTACAACATATCTACAGCATATCAATCATGGAGACAATAATGCAAGCACACAAGAGACACAAAGATTTACTTGGGGAAAACCATAAAGGTGAAAAACCCCAATAACTTCCTCAGAGATAGATAGAGCAATGATACAACCATGAGAGATAGACATAACCTAGCAGCAGATCCTCCTCCTCAATAAGTGCGCCACTCCTCCTTGAGTGCATGTGTGAGAAGTGAGAGTAAGTAAATAGAGTGCCTCCCGCACTCTATTTATACTTTACTTGACTTGCCTTTTTACCTAACTCATGTAGGCTCGAACTTAACCACATAACATAATGCTGAGTGGGCCAACCCCCAATAGGGTGGTCTAATAACCCTTTGACCCACATGGCCGACCCCCAATAGGGTGGTCTAATAACCCTTTGACCCACATGACTTATACAGGGCCAACCCCAACAAGGTGGTCTAATAACCCATCAAGAATAAGTTACGACATTTACAATATTAATGACGACACTTTCTTATAGAGGAATAATACCATCTCTATAGGAATACAATATACATATATGTGAAATACATTCCGAAGTTACATATACATCAACACTCCCTCTTAACTAGGAAGGTATTTCTCAGCACAGTTCTTCTAGCACAAGTCATCTTCTCTGGATCATCGTCACTGGATAATCGTCATTGAGTCATCATCATCGTCACTGCTGCTGCTATCTCAATCAATCTCTGAATCTACTCGTCATAGGAAGTTCTACAGAGCCAGTCCTTTTTCATACTGGATGTAGGCCCACCACCTGCAGGTCTTCATCATCACTGGCCATACTATGGAATCCTCAGGACTTATTATGTGCGTCACAAAACCTCGAAAGAGCATCCCAGGATGTTACGGGTACACAACTCCGACCTGTAGGATCTCCCAGGGCGCTATTACATGTGACCCCACCACAAAACCTCGAAAGAGCATCCCAGGATGTTACGGGTACACAACTCCGACCTGTAGGATCTCCCAGGGTGCTATTATATGTGGTCATGGCAAAACCTCGCAAGAGCATCTTAGGACTGATTACGGGCACACAACCCAACCTATCGGATCTCCCATGGCGTTATTACATGCCATAGGACAAAACCTCGCAAGAGCATCTGCTAGATATCCCAGGGCGCTATTACATGCCATAGGCAAAACCTCGAAAGACTATCTACATATCTCCCAGGGCACCGAATTACATGTCCTCCCAGAGCAAAACCTCGAAAGAGCATTTGCCAGATGTCCCAGGGCACCGATATTACATGCCATAGGCAAAACCTCGAAAGACCATCTGCAAATCTCCCAGGGCACCGGATTACATGCTCATCTGCACAACCTGATCCACGGCCATAGAGTATCATCCTGATAATCACCATACATCATCCTGATGCATCCATGATCATCCTGATCATCATCACTGCAACGTCCTGCTGCATGTCATCTCGAGCAACATCCTGAAGCTCGTCATCTATGATCATCCTGATCATCACTGCAACATCCTGCTGCATGTCATCTGGAGCAACATCCTGAAGCTTGTCATCCATGATCATCCTGATCATCACTGCAACATCCTGCTGCATGTCATCATACCTGATCCACCTGATCATCAATGCATCTACCTGATGCATACCAAGTATCTACCTGATACATATCATCATACATGATCCTCCTGATCATCAATGTATCCACCTGATACAAATACAAATACATGATACATATCACCATACATGATCCACCTGATCATACAATGTATCCACCTGATACATATACAGATACATGGTCCAAGCATCCAACATGATGCATATACAAAATGCATACACATGATCCAACTGATCATATCCAGCATCAACATGATGCATACATACATACATAAAAATGATCCAACTGATCATATCCAGCATCCAACATGATGCACACATATATACATAAAAATGATCCAACTGATCATATCCAGCATCCAACATGATGCGTACATACATACATAAAAATGATCCAACTGATCATATCCAAGCAGAAACCAGAACATCATCCTGATGCTCATCATCCAGCACTTACATCCACAGCCATGTGAAGGATCCTCCTTCCAACATGCTTGGAATGGCTTTAGCAAATGTGTCCATCACTTCTTCCTCGAAGTGTCCTCGATTTGAAGAACGCCAAGCCTCTCTCTGAAGTACTCGAACTTCACCCTGGCTAGTGGCTTCGTCAACACATTTGCAATCTGCTTGTCCGTCGCAACATACAGGAGCTTCACAGCTCCTCTCGGCACCATATCCCTGATATAGTGATATTTGATCTCTATGTGTTTCGACCTGTCATGAAACACTGGGTTCTCGGACAGCTTCACACAACTCTGGTTATCACAGAAGATACCAGTAGCCTCCAACGGGAGATCAAATAACTCAGACAGTAGCTTCCGTAGCCATACTACCTCACAACTACCTGAACATGCTGCAACATACTCTTCCTCAGCTGTACTCAGTGCTACGCAGGACTGCTTCCTGCTAAACCAAGAGATCACTCCTGATCCCATACTGAAGCAACACCTAGATGTGCTCTTCCTATCTGCAGCACTTCCAGCCCAATCAGAATCAACATAACCCTGCAGGTTAAACTTTTGATTCGCCTCATACCTGAGCCCATGATCCACTGTACCCTTCAGGTACCTCAGAACATGTTTTACAGCGACCAGGTGAACACTCCTCGGATCCGTCAGGAACTGGCTCAATGTGTTCATAGCAAAGCAAATGTTTGATCTCGTGTTCGTCAGGTACATCAAGGACCCAATCATATGATGATACATAGAGACATCAACTGGCTCAGATGAAGCATCACATAGAAGCTTCAGATTTGATGCCATAGGTGTGGCCATGGCCTTGTAGTCCATCATCCCGAACCTCTTCAGGATCTCTACTGCATACTTCCGTTGTCCAAGGAAGATTCCATCACTCTGCCACACCTCCATGCCAAAAACAAATAGTGCATCAACCCCAAGTTCTTCATCTCGAACTCGGCAGTAAGCTTCCGCTGCATGTCGGTAATCAATCTATCTTCACCTGTAACAAACAGGTTATCCGCATACAACTATTCAAGAAAGCTGTCTTGAAATCCATCCAGTGTATCTTCTATTTCATCACTTTCATATTTCTCTATGCTGCCATCTGCAGCATGCTTGATCTTGATAGATCCATATGGAAGTCATAACAAACTTCCCTTTAGGTATTAGGACTGCATCCCAAACATCATTCTTCATGATCGACGGATCATGGAATTCCATTTCTTCATCCCAGATCCTGGGAACTTCAATATCTTCAATATTTTCAATATATATCTTTGTTGCTGGAACAAATGTTGTAGTTCTTCTTTTGTAGGAGATGGCATATGATCTTGCCTACACAACAAGTTAAATTGCATGATTAGAAAACATCTCATAGTTTTCAGAACAAATTCTTACACATAAAGAAATATGTCATACAGTCATGTAATTATCTTAGCCAATGCTTCAATACAACATTTATCCATATCTCGTAACTTTCTAGATGCCTTCCAATCTCTACCAGAACATTGTTAAGAGTGTGCACAACTCCCAACATGTCAGCAAAGAGGTTTCATTCTAGATAAGTAGCAATGGAATGTTGTATAGTTCCATAGGCCACTTACCCATGTATATTAGTAGTATACGGTTCATCAATGCAACTATTCTAATATGCATAATACATATCCTAAGTCTAGGAACATGAGCATATACATCATTGAACAATTTTATTTAAACAAACACATATGCAAGAAATGATAATTAAAATACTTATCTTTGTTTGTTCGTTGGGTGGACTCCCTCTGAGTCTTCGCTTTCTTGCAGGAGCTACTGGAGTCCTAATCTGCAGTAGCTTCTTCTACACCTTTCTGTTGTGGAATGTAGAGATATGGTCAACTCCCTCTGAATATCTGCATCCTTTCATAAACCACTGGAGTGTACTCCCTCTTGATCTTTGCTCCCTGGATTACCTATCCTTGAACTTATATACATTCTCGATCCCTATGCATGCTTGTTAGTATCATCATTGTGTTATCCTCTAGGTCTAATATAAAATCATACATTCATTAGCATACTATTAAAACACAATAATCTCAAGCATGTATAGTCATGATCATTTCAAACAGAAATAATAAGCATTAGCATTCAAGGTTTATGTAGGATTCTTATGGTTAGTCAAATCATAAGAAGCATAACATGTCTAAACCTATAATTACTCAAACCTATGACTCTTTGGGTTAGTTGAATCATTCATCAAGATAAGAGATATAATATGCATAAAACCTGTGATTATTCAAACCTATACCTTCATGATTCTTCTGGTTAGTCAAATCATCAATTATGGTAAGAAACATAATATGCATACAACCATGATTATTCAAACCTATGACTTCATGAATAATCATTATCAACAACACAACAGTATAAGATCCTAACCCAAGGTAGGATTCTAGCTTGATATAGGAAAAACATACCTGGATTAGCATGCTAGCTAGTTATGTCTAACATACCCGTATAATGTCTTTTGGTTCTCTTCAGTGACTTGTGCTAGTAACCTGCATATCTCATAAGTTAACCAATGTAGAAACAAGTTATACATACCTCGAGAGTAGATCTTCATGACAATGGATGAATCTTTGTCCTCATGTCATCATGATCATATGTTCTTTGAACCGGAACATGATTTGTCTTTCTTGGTGTACCTTTCATGTTAGTAGACAACATAAACCTCATACACCATCACAATGCATTAGTACAATCATAAGTGTCCAAACCTTAATCAATGAATATCTTCTATCGTGCATTCATAATTTTATTAAGGTGATACGACAAGTCTAAAATCAAGATTGTACTAACCGTAATAACATGAAGACAAACATACCATAAACTTAATCATGAACAAATCTCAAAACATACCTCGATGAGTCATACTTGTCGAGATCACTTGTACTATTCTTATGTAAGGCCTTAGCCTCATCTCCCTCTGAAACAGGAACTTCTTTACTTATGTAGGTGACCAATCCATCCTCTTCTAGGGTTAACCCAATCCACTTGATTTGCAAGAACTGGACCTAGAGCTGGATATGGGTTTGTCAGAGAAACCCCAAAAATTCAAACTTTGAATTTCAAGCTTCTGAAAGGATAGAAATATGCGCCTTGATGAGCTGATCAAACTGGTATATTCAGAATTTGAAAACTGCAAAGTTTCACTCCTCAATTTTGCCTTTGAAACTTCCAAATTCACTGGACGTGACCCTGAACTGGGGTTTGATGAATCCCACTCTTCTTCCCAATCAAAAGGTTTGATCCAAATCTCTAAGCTTCTATTTTTCTGAGGAGCTTCCAGCCGTGGTCACAGATTTAAAAAATTCCCATTTTTATAGAAGCCCTAATTTTCCACTTTTCTGATCAAAGTCCTGAACTATGGTCTGATCAAAGCCGGCCTTCTGCCCAACCAAAAATTCTGATCTTGGTCTCTAAATTTCTATTTTGATGAGAAGCATCCATCCGTGGTCTCCGATTACAAAAATTCCAACTTTCTCCGAAGCCCTAAATTCCGGAAGCCATGAATGAAGGTACTCAAAAATAATTCTGTTTTGACAGAAATATATACCTGATTGTTTCTGATGTAACTCCAAAATTTTTGATCCACAGAGTCTGAAAACGTTTCTTGAGATAGCCTGACTTGTTATCTTTCCATCCTGATAGGTATGACCTCAATTGGATTCTCTGAGAGAGAGTTATGTCAAATGTCGCAACGTGACCTGTTTTGGGATAATATAGGAGTGCGAACTTGTATGGTGTGCCACGTGTCACTGTTTGAACATCCGCCTATGAAAACGTTTCCTGAGATAGCTCGACCTGTTATTGTTCCATGCTGATAGGTCAAACCTCAATTGGACTCTCTGAGAGAGAGTTATGCCAAGTGTCGCAACGTGACCTGTTTATGGGATAATACAGGAGAGCGAACGTGTACGGCGTGCCACATGTAACTGGTTCAACTTCGGCCTCTGAAAAAGTTTTCTGAGATAGCACAGTCTGTGTACTACCTGTCACTTTTTACGAAATTGCATTTGGAGCTTCCTAGCCCAGGTTATGACCTTTTTCCCAAGGTCACCTGATTTTGACTCAGATCTGGAAGAGGCAGAAACCCTATATTGTACAGATCATAAATCACAAAGTACAATGAATTAGAGGTTGTCCTTTGTACAAAAGGTACATGTGGATATTAGCTTCGTCTTGTAACAATTTCAGATCCGAAAAATTCGTCAAAACGGATTTATAGTGAAAGTGCTACGATGACTGGTTTTTGCTATATCAAGCCCTAGCATCGTAAGTGCAACAAGTGTCATACATGCCATATCATGCCTTCTTTCAGGCTAGCTCTGATACCATGTTAATTTTCAGAATTTACTTCAATCTGATCTAGGATCTTAACTGAGAGAACAACATGTACAACATATCTATAGCATATCAATCATGGAGACAATAATGCAAGCACACAAGAGACACAAAGATTTACTTGGGGAAAACCATAAAGGTGAAAAACCTCAATAACTTCCTCAGAGATAGATAGAGCAATGATACAACCATGAGAGATAGACATAACCTAGCAGCAGATCCTCCTCCTCAATAAGTGTGCCACTCCTCCTTGAGTGCATGTGTGAGAAGTGAGAGTAAGTAAATAGAGTGCCTCCCGCACTCTATTTATACTTTACTTGACTTGCCTTTTTACCTAACTCATGTAGGCTCGAACTTAACCACATAACATAATGCTGAGTGGGCCAACCCCCAATAGGGTGGTCTAATAACCCTTTGACCCACATGGCTGACCCCCAATAGGGTGGTCTAATAACCCTTTGACCCACATGACTTATACAGGGCCGACCCCAACAAGGTGGTCTAATAACCCATCAAGAATAAGTTACGACATTTACAATATAAATGACGACACTTTCTTATAGAGGAATAATACCATCTCTATAGGAATACAATATACATATATGTGAAATACATTCCGAAGTTACATATACATCAACATTGAGCATGGTTTATAGCTGGCATGTTTCGGGCATACGCAATGCGCGATAGAGAGGCTGAGGCTAAAAGGGAGTTGAGTTTTCTGCTTAGGGAGTCAGCCATAATGACAAAAAGGAAGGGGAAAAGGGGGAAGCCTTGCCTCAGTCCCCGAGAGAGGTAGAAAAAGGAGGAGGGTCTGCCATTTAGGAGAGGGGAGATCCACGAAGCTCCTATACAGGCTTTCACCCAGCTAACAAACTTTCCATCAAAGCCAAATTTCCTCAAAACTGCATAAATAAAGGCATGTCTAACTCTATCAAAGGCATTGGCCATGTCTAATTTAATTGCCATACCTGCGTCCTTGTTCTGCTTACTTGAGTGGATATCCTCTTGCACTAAGAGAATGTTATCATATATTTTCCTGCCTGAGATGAATCTGCCCTGATTAGGGGAAATTATATTAGGAAGCAATTTCTTGACTCTCTTTGCTATGACTTTTGTAAGGATTTTATAGGAGGAGTTGCAGAGTGAGATAGGTCTGTATCTTCCTATGGATGTGGCCTTTTTCTCCTTTGGAATTAGATCAATGAAGGAAGTGTTGGTGCCTCCTCCAATCTTTTCTCTATTCCTGGTCCAATTTATCATTCTGACAAGGTCTCTTTTTAGCAAATGCCAAGACTTTATGTAGAAGTGAATGGAGAATCTGTTTGGGCCTGGGGATTTTTCCGGGTGTAAAGACCACACAGCTTTCCTAACTTCTTCTTCGGTTACCTATTCCATTAGCATAATGTTATCTTCAGCTGAGATAAGGTTGGGGATTTCTTGACACATTAGGTCCATGTCTGTAGCTGGCGGTTCCTCTTCCTCTTTATAGAGAGACTTGAAGTGATTTTTAACTTCATTCTTGATGATTGTGGGGTCTTCTATCTTCCTTCCATCTTCTTTGGTTAGACAAAGAATGTTGTTTTTCCTATACCTTTCCTTGCACTACGCATGAAAAAAATTGGTATTCCTATCTCCAGCTTCGAGCCACAGGCATCTAGAGCGATGTCTCCACTCGTCTTCCTCTTTTCTAGCCGCCTGCCATAGTTGAGCTTCCAAGTCATTTTCTTTTCTCAGCATGGTTTCAGATATCAAATCTGTTTCCATTTTGTCTTGCAGAGGTTTCAGCTCTCCTTGCAAAGTGATGATTTCTTCTCCTGGACTCTTCATGTTTTGTTTTTCCCATCTTTTTAACATTGTCTTGGTATTCTTAAGTTTGGTTTCAGAAATATACCCTGGGGAGCCTGGAATATACTGTTTCCATAGTGCTTTGACTTCTTTGAAGCAGTCTTCATAATCCAACCACGCTAGGTTATATCTGAAGGGGAGGGGTCCAAGGTTTCTGGGAAGAAAGAAGAAAAGGGAGATAGGGCGGTGGTCTGAGGTAGCAGAAGCCAAAATTTTAGAGTCGGGCTGAAGGGGTTTGTTTAGGAAGGATGAGCTGATTAGGAATCTGTCGAGCCTGGCGGCGATATGTCCTGGGCCAGTTCTTTTGTTATTCCATGTATAAGTTCCATGCAGGGGTTTTATATCCACTAGATTCTAGGATGACTGTAGGTCTTTCAGTCTCTCTCCAAACTGGTCTCTGACGTTAGAACCTCCTCTATATTCATTTGCATTGATAGTGGCGTTGAAGTCTCCAGCAACAATGCATGGAGAGGAATTCCTACCAAGTTGTAGATCTATCAGAGCGTTCCAAAAATTTTCTTTCAGCCCGTGATGTGTAGGTCTGTACACATTTCCTATCCAAAATTTATCATTGTTTGACAGATCTTCTATTTCCGTAAAGAGCCAATTTATGTTTTTAAGTGAAGAGTTGCACTTGTACTTACCTTTGTCCCACCAAGTGATGAGCCCTCCCGAGGCTCCAATGGATTTCACTGCTATTCCTTATCCTTTAGGCCAGATTTGAGTTAAGGTTTTGAGACAGTCTGCCTCCTGCATTTTAGTCTCCTGGAGCATGAGTATTGAGGGGTTTTCCAGCTTTTTGATTCTTTTGATTGCTTCCGTCTTTTGCTTGCCTCCTAAACCTCTGCAATTCCAGGAGA
Source organism: Larix kaempferi (assembly GCA_027924585.1). Taxonomy (NCBI): domain Eukaryota; kingdom Viridiplantae; phylum Streptophyta; class Pinopsida; order Pinales; family Pinaceae; genus Larix; species Larix kaempferi. The sequence continues at coordinate 11,963,867 of BSBM01000437.1, forward strand.
CTATCTTCATTATTTTTTAGAGAGGTTGGACACTACTCTTTCTTTCTTTTCCTCTGCTATTCCTTGATTTTGCTTTACGCTAGATAAAATTCTAACATGTTGGTCAAGACTAGTTTGCTTACCTGCCGCTTTGTCACTAGCTGCTTCTTGCTCTCTTACGACCTTGTTAAGCTTCCTGCCTTTTTTTGTCTGTGGTTCCATTTCTTCTTCCTTTCTTTCTGAGGTTTCTTCTTGAAACAACTTAGCTTTTGCTCTTGTGACTGAGCCACCTAAACCTTTGGGCACTTCACTTTCAGGCTCCTCTTGTTGTGGTAAGGGTATTACCTGGATTTCCCCATCCTCTAGTTGTTGGTTGGAGGTCTCCTGCCTTTCTTATTCCCTTGCATTTTATTCCACTGCCTCTTGTACAGGGTCATGCACTTGGACATGCCCTTCCTCGACCACTTCAAAGGATAGAAGCTAAAATTTGTTGGCTCCCCTGGTTGGATTTTGCTGCTGTTGACCGTTTCCTTCCTTTTTGGAGTTGCTTGATGAGGAGTGGAGTTAGGAAGCTTCCCTCCCTTCTTTCTAGTCACCTCATTCCAATCTCCTTCTTGGGTTTCTTCCACTTCCGGTGACTTTCTTTTAGGGCAGAGTTTAGCAAAATGCCCATATTCATGACAGACTTTGCACTTGAAAGGGATCTGTTCGTAGTCCACAGTTTGTAGATGATTCCAACTATCCATTAATAGGCTCATAGCTTTTGGGATCCCTTTCTCAAGGTCCACTTCTACACATATTTGGGCACAAGAGAACATAGGGGGTTTTGGTTCAAATTTGTCTATGTATTTCTCCAATGAGTTGCCAATAGCTTTTAAATCCTCGTCACTCCAGCAATGCAATGGGAGATGCAGCAACTTGACCCATACTGCGACTGCAGAGGGGATATCCTTTTCTAGGTCGAATGAGAGATCCCACTTGTTAATGTACATTCCTCTTGGCCCCATGAAATAGGGTCCGTTTATGAAGATAAGATCTTTGTCCTCTTTTTTCTCAAAATAGAAAACGAAGAAACCCTTGCCACAAAAGATCTGTTAAACTTCCCCTTGAATGAGAGGATGCCAATTTTTGTTGAGCCATATTTCAATAGATCTCGGAGAGGGCCACAAACCAGTGAAGTGCCTAACCAACCCTTTTTCTGAGAGAGCAAGGGATTTTCATTTAGAGGCCGTGGAACCCAGTTTGACCTCAGGGATTGCAGACTTCTTGACAAACCTTGAGTCAACAGGCCCGGCTGAATTGGAGGATGCAGGTTGGGCAGCAACCAATGAACGAAAGAGAGCATTGAGAGGAGCTCGACTCAGATCAAGGGGCAGATCCATGAGGGAGACGACCGGCCCAAACCCTAGTCCTCAGAACATTTCAACAGGATTCCTACAAGCCTCAAACTTAACTTAGATGAAGACTCCCTTTTTTAAAGAATTGAATAAGAGAAGAAATATCATTTAAACAAAATGATAAGTAAATTAGTATATACAAATTTGTAACTAGTGCTTAATAAGGCAGGTTGTGACATGTTTGCCCCTAGTGGGTACCATCAATCTCACTGTTACTTCAGTGCTTGAGGATGAGACTAGATATTCTAAACATTTTTTTTGACTTAGAGTTAAATCAATCTGATGTCACTTTGCTATAATGTTTTTGGTAATCAAGCCCTCTATAAATGTCTGATTTGCATAGAGTGAAACACACAAATTCTTCCCAATTTACACTTAGTAATATCTTGGAATAGAGGAATTTTTTTTTTATAGAATTTATTAAGAAAAATAATAATTAAAAATTGTAACTACTCAATATCAAAATCGTATCATCGTTATTATTTTTAAATATCTTCAACAAAAAATTGTATCTCAAAAAATTTGATCCTTTTTGGTGCTTGATAGATGTGGGTTTAAGATGGATCTATGTTGGTTTTATTTTATGAGCTAGTAACATTTTCATAACTTTACAGCTCGGTGGGTTAGCTTGAGTGGTTGAGAGCCATTTTTTTCAAGTAGGATGTATCGGGGTCAAATACCTAGGTGGCTATGCATATATTGTAATAGGGCATCATTTAATGTCCTCATTGGGTTAGGCTCCGTTGTTCTCCGGATTTTAGGAGGGGGGTGTCAAATCCCTCAGTGGCTATGCATAGATTGTAATAGGGCCTCACTCAATGTCCCCATCGAGTTAGACTCCACTATTCTCCGTGTTGTTCTCCGAATTTCGAGGGATTTTTCATTACGTGACACCATTCTCTATACAAAAACTCTCACCTTTTTCAATTTCAATAGTCTTACTTACATCTTATTAATAATTTACATTATAAATATTTTTTCACAAAAATACCACATCAACTGAAACCCATAACTTACCAAAGTCCTACCAATCAAAGGAAGCTCAAGGACCAACTAAGCTAAAGGGGGAGCCCAACACTAACCAATAGCCCATGGGATGACATTGCAATGAACCAAGAAGAATAATTCTCTATTCCAACAAAGTGTGGGATATCTATGGCCCACCAGATATAAATAAAAGTTCAAAATAACATCTTAACTTTATTTGGTTTTCTCTGTGTTTGGATTCTGGAGGCTGCATGGATTTGTGAGATTGAGATCTAAAAAATGGTAGAAATACCACAAAAAATAGTTTAAAATTGCAAGTGATCATCTGACAGATAACTTTTTTGGTTTGTGGTCACTTTCCTCAATATTGCTTTCCCACAATTTCACACAAAAGAAGGCCAACAAAGCATAACACGTCAAGATATTCATTTCCAAGGAGAATTCTTAGGTGTGCCGAAGGAGATCGGAGGATTCGATCAATTGATCGCTTCTATTGATCCATAGTTTGTTTTGGATTTGTTGTTTCGAGAGGCAGGTAAAATGAGTGAAGTATTTGAAGGATACGAGCGGAAATATTGCGAGCTCTCTACAAATATTTCAAGGAAATGCACCTCTGCGGCTCTTCTCAATTAAGGTAAGAGGATAATCATATCGTCCTTGCATCTAGTTATACAAATTATTAAATTTTGCTTTCAATTGATACAAACCCACATGGGAGAAAGATTGAACCTTGCACCTCTCCCCATAATTTGATTTTTTTATCAATGCACCATAGGATAATTTCCATATTGTCCTTTCCCTTTCCCTTGTACCTTCCACGTTTCTCTCTTTGTTTTGGTCAATTGGAAAAATAAAATTGATACTCTTGATGCAATATCCATGTATATGAAGACACCCTAAATCTCTGGGACTGAGACCTAGGAGTTGATAGCATTGAAATCTACACTGTGTGTTGTTGCGATTGGTAAATTTGTTGGGTAATCGAAATCATGAACACCTGGTTTGCAAATAACCAGCTCATGGTTTGTTGGATTTGGATCATCAAAAGTTTCTCTAGCACAATGGATGAAGTCAAAGGATGTTTGGATTAGTTTCCTTTAGATTGTGTAAATAATGTTTTATGGGAATTTAGAAATCAAAGAACATACAATTATGTGTCTATATGTATAGGATCCTTCACGTGGTTTGATTTATGTGCATAGCTCGCTCGGTAAATCTACTCGTAATAGTTTATTGTATCAATGCCCCGTCACTGGAACTCCCCTTCTCCTCTATTACAATGCACAATCTTATCAAAAGTGTTATTGTAGAAATTCTTGGATATACATATATATATATATATAATTCTAGTTAAGCAACTCAAACCAATAATTCTAGAGACCATAGTACTTATCTCTATCTAACCCACTACACAATGCAGTATTTCAAGCAACCACAACACTATATAATTGGAAGGCCTGATTATCTAATTTGCACCAATAAATTGACATAATAGAACACAAAACATTATCGAGGAACCCAATTTGATTATCAATTGGCCTGAAAGGAATGCTTACCTTTTTCAAGAATTGGCCTGGGCTTTCTTCTCAAAGATTTTCAAAGTTGAGGCTAGTGTGTGTGAGGATCCAAACCACATCTTGGGTGTTGTCCTTGGGCTTGAGTCCTCACACTGATTATGCAACAGATGAAGAGTAGAATGAACCAGTCTCTAGTGTCTGTATACCGCTAATCTCGACTTTTAAATCTAAAAATCCCAAATGCTCTCCACCTTTGCATCCTCATGGCTTCAAAATCTTGAAGCTGCAGGGATGATGGAGTGTGTGAAGTCTGGGTGGGGTTGAATGCCCTTTCCCTTTGCATAATGGAGAGTTTGATGATCCTGCTATGTGTCCCTTCCACCATGTATCAGATTGCCTTTAGTCTTGAGATCCATGGTAGTTTTCCATGGAAATTTTGCAATTTTAAAGAGTTATATTAGTTGTCCATAACTTTCATAGAGATATGTAGCACTAGTTGCTAGAGAAAATGTGTTATAGTAAATATATTTGGTGATACTTCTTCAGTTACGAATTGGAGATTGACTTGTGCAATCCACTCCAGCAAATATTGTGGCGTAATCATCCCAACATTGTGTGAGTTTTTTTTAATCTATAGAATTTGATCTACTTGTTCCATAGTGATCTATTCATAAATAAAAACGAACTCAGTTAATTGTAAATCAAATTATTGTTAAGTTGTGCAGTTCTATTTTTTTGGATGCCAAATATTTTCTAGAATTCCATGCACATGAAGTGCTATGCACAATTCTTTCTTACTACTATTTGGGACTGATTTGAACATGATATCCTCCCACATGATCTACAACATCAACCAGTGATATGATTATTCCATATAATATTTTTTATTTAGATCAAGGATTTTGGCATCTAAGTTCCATGGAATAACATTGTTTTTCTAGTGCAATTTGCTTATGCAAATACCCAAGATTTCAAATTAAAACAGCAGTTTGGGCAACCGCAGCCCAGAACAACCTCCATGTAAATTCCTTCTAGCTTCTAGTTAACCAATGGAAACCAATAATTCTCAAGACCGTAGTACTTCTCTCTATATAGCCCACTGCACAATGTAGTATTTCAAGCAACCACAACACTATATAATTGGAAGGCCCGATTATCTAATTTGCACCAATAAATCAACATAATAGAACACAAAACATCATCCAGGAACCTGATTCGATTATCAATTGGCCTGAAAGGAATGCTTACCTTTTTCCAGAATTGGCTTGGGCTTTCTTCTCAAATATTCTCAAAGTTGAGGCTAGTGTGTGTGAGGAGCCAAACCACATCCTGGGCACTGTCCTTGGGCTCGAGTACTCACACCGATTATGCAACAGATGAAGAGTAGAATGAACCAGTATCTGGTGTCTGTATACCTCTAATCTTGAGTTTTAAATCTAAAAATACCAAATGCTCTTCACCTTTTCATCCTCATGGCTTCAAAATATTGAAGTTGCAGGGATGATGGAGTGTGTGAAGTCTGGGTGGGGTTGAATTCCTTGTTCCTTTGCATAATGGAGATTTTGATGATCCTGCTATGTGTCCCTTCCACCATGATCATAATTAAGTGGGTTAATACATTAGGGAATAGGGTGGAATACCAACACCCCATTTTTTATCATGTTTCCTTCAAGGAAATTTAGTAGAGCATGCTCTATGTGGGATGGTGGTGCTTCATTCATGATTATCAATGAAGCTTGGAATAATTGATGTATGACAAAGCATAATTGCCCTAGATGTTGCTTTTCATGCAAATATTTGAACCTGCGATGCACTCTAAGGAGATAGGAGAGGCTTCCCACAGGTAACCATGTAGCCATTACCCATTTGCAAAACAAAGTTCTAGCCTAGACGAAGCTCAAAACAATGAGCATGCAAAATTATTGGAGATAGTGACATAGTAGAAAAGGCAAATTAAGAAGCTTGAAGCTAATTTCAACATGTTACACCAACTAGTTCTTGGCCTTGCTAGGAACTTTGTCTGAAGCTACCAATCCAAGGATGTCGATTAGGTTCCAGAATCAGTGAAAGAAGAAGAAACATTCTAGCAAGCCTCTGGAGATCTAGAGATGGAACTTGTAGACAAGGAGCCCAAGCTAGCAATAGGAGACAAGCATGAATCCCATAGTGGGCACCATCTTTTCTGATTTCAGGTTCAGTTATGTTTTGCAAGATACTTTTGTTATTAGGCCAAGGCCCAATATATTAGGATATATACATGTAGGACTTTTTGTTGTAGTTCTGGACACCAGAGAACAGCTCAGTTTGTAGGGGATCAATTTTGAATTTTGGATCTTGTGAATGTTTGGCTCATGGAAATCCCTCCTCTATTTGTATCACTATGCTATAAGATGCGACCGTATCGATTTTTTAATACAAATATTAGAGATTGTTTATTTTGTGTTTCCTCTTCTCCCTTTTGTCCAAGCATCACAAAGTAGAAAGTATGTGATATAACAAAATTAAAAAATGTAAAGAATCCTCACTGTGAAATGATATAACTCCAACATAGCCTATTTTAGTGATAAATTGTGTTATATAGCTAAGTTGTCTACAAGAACACACATGTTTAATTCGAATAAGGAAAAGTACAAAAACCTAGAAGCTTCAAAGGGAAGAAACTACAAAACGCTGTAATAATTTTTAGGAATTTCATCATTATATAGAAAAATCCCTAAGTAGAGTGCTTAAATAACCACTCATTAAAAATAACATAAACCATTGTCAAATAAGTGGAAAATAAAAATAAAAAATTGTGACCCACTTGTAAATTACAACTAATTAACATTACAATTTAAGGACTACTCACACCCACCCAATTCAGTGACTCGGTATCATTTACCCTCCATACTAGACTTAATGATGAAGCAAGTATGATAATTTAATAAATGAACTAGCCCATGTTATTGAATATCCCATACCTTTCTACTTGTTTCTTCCGTAAGTCTCAAGTTAATATTCTCTAGACTCGAAACTCATCCCATCTTTGCTCACACAGTAGTAATCTCTGCAAAATCCCATGTCCAGTCTAGTTGTGACAAAAACCAATGATCCTTTTGGTTTATACAGTTAGTTTGCTAAAAACTAATTAGCTAAGTAAAGGATAATGACCAGTACCACCATCTTCCTCTCAAAAAATTATGTCAATCATCCCTTCTTATCTCCATAAACACCTCACTAGAAGCCACAAGAGATTTTCTGCGGTTTCATTTATCCAATGTAGTCCATAGTTAACACAAAAGTAAATCCTGCATTATATCAAGATAATTTTTATGTTTTTGTGTTCACTAAGACTATTTCCACCTCGCACGTTCCCTCTAGTTCCATTTCACTTCCTGGGAAATTATTTTTGCTCCAATCTAATGAAAGGATTGAATAAAGAACACCTCTATTAAAACAACTTTTTTCTGACTTATTAATTCAATTTTACAGTCTGAAGATTGTGTTTGAAACAATAATGATAAAAGTTTATTCTTGAAAACGATAGTTTACCCAAGTATTCTATAGTCCAAAATATAGAGTTTATATCAAAATTCCACCAAGAAAACTTAGTTAGTTGGACTTTGAAAGATGTGATCGTGTTCCTCTCACATAGGTGCTCTTTAACAAAAAAAAATTGAATTCAAGTTATAACAACAACAAGAAGCAACCCTGAATAAGAGCAGATTTGGAACAACAATTCAAGTGACAAAAAAAAATAACCTTACATGTATGAAGACACTTGCATATTGTTGTAGCTTCTCTCAAGAGCTTGCAGCAGAGAGGGAAAGAATTATAAAGACTGTGAAGAAGGAATTTTGAGCATGGAATTATAAGTGAACTATATTATAGTTAGGCATAAAATATGTGATAATTGTAACATCTCATAATGCTTCTTAGTTTAATACAACACTACACACAAGGATGAAGACTCAAGATTAACTACATTTAATTTTATAAATGTACCAATAATATCCAAATTCCTCTTTACATATATTTTAATGGTAGTGACAATCGGTCTAAAAATCGTCGAAATGTGCAAATCTTGTATGGTTTATCTTACTCCCTTCCATTAGACCTAGAACAAGAACAAAGAGCTACAGATGAAAGCAATGACCCAAACTTCACTCAACCCATTTTATTGATAAGGAGAAACATTTATATTAAGCACTCAACTCTCGAATTGAGAAGAGTTTGCATCGATTTCTATTTAGGCATCTATAATTTGTTTTGGGATTTCTATTTACTAAGTTATTGAGGGGCCACCTTCAAAAACTCTACAATCACATAATGATGGGATGTTCCTTATCCCAAAGCATATTCTTCATGCATTTAACTATGAAAATGCATTGTTAATCTGGTTGTCTTGGTCTCAAATTGTGGTCCTTGTGATGCCACAGTGCAATTTCTTCAACTATGTGGATGTGCATTGCTAATGTGGTTGTCTGAGTTTGAAATTACAGCCCTTGCAGTGCCATGATGCAATTCTAAGTTTTTTAGTTTTTTTCCTTTTGTAGGTTTCCAAAATTATCTGACACCATGACTAACTTTCCCATGTTTGGATAGTCATCCTTTTGTGGGTGGTCTCAAATTGTGGTCCTTGTGATGCCACAATGCAATTTCTTCAACTATGTGGATGTGCATTGCTAATGTGGTTGTCTTAGTTTGAAATTTCAGCCCTTGCAGTGCCATGATGCAATTCTAAGTTTTTTAGTTTTTTCCGTTTGTATCTTTCAAAAATTATCTAACACCATCATTAACTTTCCCATATTTGGATAGTCATCCTTTTGTGGGTCCTGAGATTCTACTAGTAATGTCTTATGAATAGTATTATGGTTTTGCCCATGCCATGATGCAAATATTAGTTTTTTCCTTTCGTATATTCACAAATGGTTAATGCCATTTTTAACTTTACCATGTTTTGACAGTTATCCTTTTGTGACCCCACAACTATGTACTTGTAATGCCTTACAAATACAGTCTTCTTCTCTTGCCCATTTTTATGCGTGGGTCTCAATCAATTTAGTGTCAAGGTTAGTAAATAATTTGGAATTATTCCATACACAATAAGTTTTAGAAACAAGATAACAATTGAGATGGCATACACATCTCATCTTCTGCTTACTATAATATTTAGATGGTTGATGTTTTCTAAATAGATTCCCTTGTGTATGGAATTGTAGAGTTTATCATTTTTTAAGTTGGTTGCTAAGTTCCATGTCATCTTTATATAAAATATTAAAATTACATGTTTCTGTTACAACAATTCACTAACAGTTAATTGCATGCCAACAAATTTTTGTGTTCATTTCTTTCGCATATAATGTTTTTTCTGCTTTGTGAGTTACTTACAATTTTGTTGTTCCATTAGGAAAAGGGATGTAGGAGGAAAGGGACACGTATCTCAAGTGGCAAGAAGAGTATCACAAGAATCTAGAGAAGTTCCAGCATCAGATGGCAATGTTGAATTGGAAGCATCTGTATAGGAAGCAAGTGTTCTTGTTTTTCATATTGAATGAAGTGTTGTAGATTTTCAAGATACCTTGACTATGCTGAAATCAACTCATGGCTTTAGAAAATAGTAATTAGTTTGATTCCCTAGTGGATATTAATGTATTCAACCTCAAGCAAACTATGATATGCTTGTCATTTTCATTTGAACTATTTCATAGCTTTCAATAATTAATATCACTAGACTTTGCAGTTTGCACATTAGTGATTGCTCAGGATTTGTATTATCTTTCTATGTTGAAGTTTTGAATGAGATTTTTTATCAGGCCTTTATTGTCCACTATAGAAGTAGAATTTAGATTCTTAAGCAAACTCCAAGAGAAAGAGTGAGAATTTTAACCCTTTACATGATTATGGTGCTCTTGGATTTCCTATTGATCCTCCAAGAGAAATGAATGCTTATGTTGAATCAAGTGGCACTCATCAAACACATTCAACAAAATAAAATTTTCATTTTGGCACAATTTCAAATTCAAGTGAAGGGTGGGTTGGCAGAAGTAAAAAATCTAGATGATGACATTTGAATGGATGTTGTCTGGGATTCAATTGGAACCTCAAAGTCATCCACTAAACATGATCTGGAGTATCTTCTTTTGATTTGTCGGTAAGCACAAAAGCCTTTAGATTTTATTATTCTTCTCTCTTGAGAAAGCTAGAGTAACGTTTCCAAGTACTAGCTATTGATTGTGTTTTTTTTTAGGGATTGTTGTGTGGGAAATCATCAATACTTGTTTCTACATATTTTTCTCCATAACCAATCCTAATGTATATAAGCAACCTCAAAAATATGAATACTCAGGGCTCTGTTGCAATTGAAATGGAATGGAACTTTTCTGATTACTAAGATACCCAAAATAGATCTCAAGTTCATGACTGGTATATTTACAATCTTAAATCAGTGAGCAAATCAAAAGTAAAACTGAAATCACACTTGTCAATTCCTTCAAATCTCAGCTACTCCTATCACCTTATCTTGGTAACTAACTAAATATTCATTCAATCTCTACTAAAAATTGTTCACACTTCACGCTTCTTGTTGAAAAAGATAACACCAAAACTCAGATTACTAATGCAATGGAAAATATTCTAAATATAATACACATAGAGCTGCCTCAAAGGAAGGGGCCGTGCCTTCTTTGATAACAGGCCAACCACTTAAACAACTCACATTAAGTACACAAAAACGAGAATCTCATAAACTAACAACTGTGTATTTTTATTGAAAGAGGAGTATCACAACTATTGTATGTTATCTATCCTCTCTGCACTAACTACTACCAAGCCAACACACAGGATTTCATTTTATATCAAGAAAAAATAATACAAAGATGGGATTGAATCCCGTATAATCTTCATAAACTAGATTTAGATGAGGATCAATAATGGATAAAATATCAATTGTTCTCATATCTCTCCAGAATAGTTGTCATTTGAATCCATTTCTTCAACTCGGTTAGGAGAAACTGAACTGAGTGAGCATAATGATTTTCAACATCTTATCTAAATCATTAAATCAAAGGAATTTGAGAAAAATAAGCATTATAATACCTTATTATACTTGCTTGGGTTAGAGGAATTATGAATATGAGAAAATATGGAGTAAATATGATGAATAGATGTCATAGATTAATGTAAAGAAGCCAAAAACTAGGCGATCAGGTGATGAAACATGCAAAATAATCACCCCAACATTCACCCACGCCGGTTCATTTGCATGTACTCATGCAAACAATCCTCTGAGGAATATCATTTTCAGGAGATTTGTAATCAATTTTCTAGGAATTAGATGGTTCAACATTAACAGGATTTGAAAATGAGGGGTCCCCTGTATCATTATGCTCTTTTGGTTCAGTCATTCGAGCTTCAAAAGGGTCATATTCAAGAAAAATATACTTAGTTTCCTGAGCATAATTACAACTTGACTTCTTCAAGTGGTTCAAAAAGAGGATGGTTACTAAAAGCAAATCATGGAAATGCACTTCAATAATGATTCTTATGTGAGGGGTTTGGTAATGGAGAAAAGTATGATGTCAATTGTAATGAGGTATGATGGATCGATAGCGTAGGAAAGGAATTTGAGGATAATGATGACGAACAATGATGAGAGAGTATATTTTAGATGATGGCTTTTCGTTGTGCTAGCAATTGTTGATCGAGCAAAAAAATATTCAGTTTTGAGATTTGGGAGACTATGAAATGAAGAAGCAGATTTATTTGAAAGAAGTTTTACACATGGGCCGACCTGCTTATGGATTCCATATTTCTAGTTATACATAATTCTATATTATAGTACATAGAGATGTCTTGCTATTCTTTTTTATTAGTGTTACACTACATTTTCTAATTTATGGCCATTTCTTATTTGATAGTTTTGAAAGAGTTGCTTGAACCAATTTTGACTTTCTACTCCATATCTAGATATATTTCTTTAGGAATATTATTGGTATTTTTTGAAATGATTATACATTTATTTTTGTATTTATAGATACATTATCGTGAAATGATTATACATTTATCGTGAGTTCCGTGGTGCCCTTACTGAAGCTGTTATGCCTGAGCAACATAGGTTTAGTTCGTCTTTTCAAATGTAATAACAATTTTTTTGGCTGAGATACAAGGACAAAAAGACCAGAATCCTTTCAAATAAAGAGCATCTGTACCATGGCTCATGCATGCTATGCATCCATTATTAGGGAAATTCGGAGGAATAGAGGCTTCCAATGCCCGCTGATACTGGCTAGTTAGTGCCACTCTACCTCCAAAGCCACTGCCAACAGTCTCAAGAACATTCTAAACATCCACTTTAACACCATCAAGTCCGGATGCAACCAGGTACCTATGTAAATCATCATAGAACTGGGACACGTTCTTTGGATTAATCATCCCAAGTCCTTGAACAGAAAGACTATCTATTTATGGCATATAGGCCAAACAATCAGGGGTAGATGTAGAGTACTTCAATGTAGAAATGTAGTGATCCATTTCAACTATTTCTGGTTTAAATCCTCCCCAATAACCTGTAATTGCGTGCCATACATACACATACCTGCTAAGAAAAAAGTACTTGCTTTAGAATTAGCCTTAATGTTTTGTTTCAATTAAACATTTTTTAACTATGTAATTTCATCTAACAACATTTTCCATAAGAGTCCATGACTTACTTCAAACTATACTTCTCTTTGGCTATTTGAACTATATGTTGAATTCCCTTGGCTGGATCTTGTGGCCTTTTTCCTTCTTCCACGTCTATCTAAACTTACTATTCTCTTTTATGTGAGTTAAGCGGCCATAGACCTTGAATAACATAATAAAATACATAGTATTATGCTTTTATCCATCCATTCAGAGTTATCTAGCTCCAGAATTTGTGCTTCTAAGTTCTCTTACTATTTATCAGCGACCTTTTCTAGGTTTTCAACAGATTGCCAACCATCATCAATGATCACAAATCCTAGTGGTGCACCTCATCTAAAAGGATGAACTATATAATCAGTTGTTAGAACCTTTCTTCACTTCCCACAGTGTCCAGAATACAGCATCTAAAATCCCTAGAAAGCATTTATACCATACCCCCTAGATCCCAAAACATGTTGAATTGCAACCAACATGAAAAATTAAATACTGGAATAGAAATTTGCATACTAGATTTTTCACAGAGACAACGCAGCCAACATTAGAAAAGGAAGAGGAAAGATTGACTATAAAATGAAAAAGACTATCATGATAGTTTGGAATCTGAATAGGGACTTATCTACAAACATCATATTGTTGTTTATCAAGACTAAACATTGATACTTTTAAGGAGGGTAATTGCCTTCATATAGAGGACATCATAGAGGTAAATATTGGGACATTTGAGCATAAAACGGTTATCAAGTTAGGTGCTACTCTTACTCAAGAAGATATTCAACATTACACTAAAATCTTAAAAGAGTATGAGGGCATATTTACTTTGGAAAATAGTGATATGATAGGTATGGATCCCTCCTTTGTGTCACATAACTTGCCTTCAAAGTTGAACTCTAATCCTGTGAAGCAAAAACTCTATAGACATAGGCTTGAAGTGAATGATATGGTATACAAGGAGATTCAAAAGGTCCTAGAAGTGTCATTCATTCAACCCATTTATTATCTTGAGTTCTTAGAAAATATCATTCCTGTTATGAAGAATGAATGGAACTATAAGGGTCTATATCGACTTCAAAGATCTTAATGATACTAGTCCTAATGATTATTTTTATATTCTCTTTATTGTCGATACCTCCTCTGGGATTCTATCTACAAGGTAATTGGAGGTGATGAAATCATAGAAATATTTTTGAGAATTATTCTGGGCTTCCTTTCTTTTCCTGGGAGGAAATGATGGCCAGTCCCCCAAATTTTACTATATAGTCCATTTTATATTAACACTTACAAATATTCAATAATCTCTTTTTCAGATTAACATGGTTGGGGCCATAGACATTGACGGCCATGAAAATTTCTTTGGAGACTAGAGATTCTACCATAGTGCATTATATGAGTTTGGAAGAATTTGATGGTTTTTCATAGGTAGGTTTTTATTTATGCTCAAGGGATTATGTAGAGGGGGGGAGAATAAAATTGAATGCACTTAGGACCTCAAAATCTTCACAAGATGGCTTAAAGAGATCAGTTTTATGATTGATTGTAGTAGTTGAATGAAAGATTATACTTTTACACGAGGTAGATGGAGAGGTGAAGTCGGCATGTTAAGTGAATAATAAATGGTAGGTTATGAATGGTAGGAAATCACAACATCTCTTCTATACAGAATATGAATAGATGGGAGGTGGCCTGCTATGCCACTAGATGTTTTGTAGCAATACCCCACCTCATAATATATTTTAGCAAGGCGCCAGATTAATATTAGAACTTTATATGATTATTAATTCATTGGGAGAGATAGGAAAGAAAGCTAGCGTGGGGCACATGCAATAACATCCAAGCAAAAGGAATTACCCTCAATAGATATAAATCTAGTGGCACCAAGGCTAAGACCGGGTTGTTCCAAGGATTCCTCCATTTGAACCAAAATTTTTTGGTTCAAATTATTATATTAAGTTGCAGGTCCAGCCGCCAATTACTTATTATTTACCTAAAGACAGTTTTATTAATTAATACTTGAACGATTATTAAGGTGAGTGGCTATGTTGATACTAACAAGATTTTTCCATCTCTTGACCATTAGGGAATAGCGCCTATTACATAATCCATTCCATAACCATATCCAGTCCTAAGTGAGGTCGAACTATATGGAGATTTAAACACAGTATATTCTGTAGCATAGATAGCAAACCCATTTGTTTACCTTTAATCATTTTTACCTAGCCAATGAACCAGTTTAAGCTCCAGTACCAGAACTAGTGAATGCGACAGTAATAGTTACAACTTTATTTGCCCAGATACAGTTGAAGAACCAGCTAACCCTTTAATTGCTCCTAGGGGTGAAGAAGATCATTAAGTTCGAGGGTAAAAGGAAGCTAGCTTCTACAATAAATTTATTGTGTTTTAAAAGGTCCCCACCGCCCATATGTAGTGTACCTTGGAAGGGGAAGGACTTTCCTTCAATCTTCGTAGAGGATATCTACCTTGTTTGAATCAACCTTACCGAGGCCAAGTTCACAGAGGAGGACATATCACATGGATGACATTCCCTAAAGAATCAATAGATGCTTATATGGATACAAATGATTGATTCTACTTAATTACCTTCTTCTTATCTCTGTGACAAAATGTCTTCAAATGAAGCTCCATACCCCTGCCATGTAAAACCCAAAGCACTTGATACCGATACTTGTATTTTTTACAAACAATAAAATGCTACCCATTTCCCTGCACAGTGGAATCTTTTGAAATTGTGCAGTTTCCACAGACATTTCTCATTGTGAACATTTATCAATTAAGAGATCATGCATTCGTTTTCATTTAAGCACACAGATTATGGTGCATTTGCTGACATTTTTTGCAAATTAACATGATCCACATTTATGTTTATTGTCTTAAAACTTGCATTAACATAAATATTACCAGACAGCATCTGCAATGACACCAAATGGATCTGTTCCAGCCTTAATATAGACTGAATGTGTGAAGGGGGATCCTAAAACAACAGAGTCACCTACAAGATGAGTTTAGGTGTTTCCTACAACAAATTTGTGATCATATCCTTTCCTCAGCTTGGGGTGGGGGGAATTCATTGTGGAGTTGTCTATTTTATTTGGTTGGATGGACAGCAAATTCTCCTCATTTTCTCGCACTACAATTATTAGCAAATAAGTGATTTCCAAGAGCCCGTACTTGTGGTTTATCATTTTATGTTATGTTTATATTTACAAGATTTGAAGAAAATAATTATGTAATACATCAATTAAAGTAATGGTTATTCTTATGTAATACATCAATTAAAGTAATGGTTATTCTTATGTAATACATAAATTATAAGTAATGGTTTATCTTGAATTGCATTTATTGGAGTATCACATTACTGACCATAAGGGCTGTCCTGAACTTGTTTTCTGACAAAGAAAGGTTCCTGACAACACCCCAAGAGTAGAACCCGACTCACAGGATTTGTCTAGTGAAGGGTCTGGATGTATGACAAGCATATTGACCTAATTGGAATGTTTTTGGGTGTTTAAATTATAATTAACATGTTATATTTTTTTACAACAAATATCAGATACCAGAGGATTGGCCATATCAGATCAGAGCTAGATGTTTATTCAAGGAACCAATTGTCACCCCTTTAAAAAACCAACCAGACTTCAAGTGGATTGTTCCAGATGAAGAGGTTCTTTTTAAAACTTTGATTCTAACAATTAAATGTGCACTAAAATTTTAGTGACATTTTTTAATGATTAATTTTGATACTTCAGGGATTGATGAACTTTCTTGTAAATGAAAATGGGTTCAATCACGAGCGAATAACAAAGGTAAAACTCATACCCTTAATTAGAAGTACTGAGATTTTCTTTTTGCGTTCAAAAGAGATGTTGGATCACAACTTTCAATTAATGGCTTTTGACTCAGGAAATAGAGAAAATCAAAGCTGCTAAGAACAAGTCATCTCAAGGACGATATGGCTTTTTCTACTATGTTTTGTTGAGGTTTGAGACACGGAGTTGTATTTTTTATTACCAATTGAGATCTTACGTACATCTTGGAATCATTTTCCAAGCCTGCTGAATACGTCAGTGCCAGAAAAATGGAAGGTAAATATCATGCTTGCTCTGTGAACATGGTTATGATATTTTCCAGTTAGAAAAAGTTGTTGATTATTTGGGGTTGGTACACTGGATTTTGATGGAATGAATCTTCTATTCTTTTTCAAAATTATCTTTTTAGAATCTTTTAAATTCTTAAATCCATCTAATAACTGATGTTATTTCAGGAACCACCTAACGCTAAGTGAATTAAAGAAGATGCAAGCAAGAAAGCAAAGACTGCAAAAAAATAGATAAGCATGAAATATGACATTAGGATACTACATGGCATTGGAGGAAGAAGTGTGGTGAGTACATTTTTGCATTCTTGTTTCTTCTTACATATTTGACTGCTTCTTGAAATCTGCAGATTATATTAGCTGAATATTATTTATGGACGGGAATTATTTGTGGTGGTTTCAGTTTTAGGAAATGCCCACATTTTCTCTATTGTAAAAGATGAATGAACTCTATGATCTATTGAATTTGACTTTGGACAATGCTTTTAGGCTATTTTATTTTTCATAGTATTGATTGACCCTCTTATTTATAAATCATTGTAGCTAAGATTTTATCTTTGTGTTCTCATACTTTATTGGTATTCAAGATTTGTGAAGGACATTTCTTCTAACATGGTGTACTAACTAAATCAGGGAAGTTGTGTACCTCGTGTAGTTCTTCAATTTTGTTTCACTCTAGAAGTTTATTTTTAAATGCATTCAAGAAGAATAGGATTGTACATATTTGTGGTTATGATAAATCATGACATTCATTTTTAATGTATTATTATGTTTGGGAGATTATGTTCAGCCTGTTCTTGTATACTGTCCATGCTTGACAGAACTATGACCTCTCTGGCCTACTTGGACAGAGCCGTGGATGGTAGCTTGGCCCACATTGGAGGAAGATGAGTTTGGGACACCAGTTTCTCATCCTTTGCTTCTATATAAACTGAAATTCTCCTTTCCATGGCATCATACACCATAGCATAGATATTTTTTACAACTAAAATTCCTACCAATGTGTTGAATCAACTTGTATGCGATAACAATTGCTTTTTTCTTTTTGTCCATTTATAATTTTATTACATGTACAGGAATAAAATTTATCCAGTTTGGACCTTTCTTATGCGGTTATGATAAAACTTATTGTTATTGTATGGAACACTTATGGACTATATACCTTGAGAGAGAAGATAAAAGTTTGACCCTTGGTCTTGTGGGTAAAAGGGTTGTTTCCCCCCCTTGATTGTACAGCTTGGTGTTGTGGGTGAAAGGGTTGTCTTACCACTTTGTTATGACCACTCTTGTTGACCTTTGACCTTGTGTTGAACCTTGTTGGTCCTTGTGCTAGCGCCTCCCTCTCCTAGTGTGGTACCTTGACCCTTTTGTCATGATGACTTACCTTTATTGTTATGTGCTCCTTTTAATCCTCCTTGAGGTTGCTACTATGTATGGAAGTTCTCCACAGTATGATGGACATGCTAGAGTGTGGGTTAAGGCTTCCTCTGCACATTTGAAAGGAACTTCTATTTTCTTAATGTATGACTGTCCTAAAAGGATGTCATTTATTGCAGCAATGGGATTGAAAGTTCATCCTCATTTCTAGATTGTTTTGATTAATACCTTGCGGTCTGTATTTGTCCAACTCTGCCCTACAACTACCTATCTCTTTATCTCTCGGGTATGTCCATTGTTTTGTTAGTGACTTGTCTCCTAGGAGACAAAGTATGATCTTAATATATAGCTGAGTATATAAAGGAAGGTCTAAACCACATTTTTTTATCCTTTATGTATGCTAGCTTAACTTGTTCATTAATTTATTACTATTGTTGTTATTTATTGTCCTTGGATGCTTCAACTTTAACACAGGGACCTTTGGGAGTGTTAAGTTAAAAGAAATGAAAATTATGTTATATATGTTACCACATTGTTTTCTCTTTTATGTATGCTACTTTAACTTGTTCATCAATTTATTACTACTGTTGTTATTTATTGTCCTTGGATGCTTCAACTTTAACACAAGGACCTTTGGGAGTGTTAAATTGAAAGAAATTAAAATTATGTTATATATGTTACCACATTGTTTTCTCTTTTATGTATGCTAGTTTAACTTGTTCATTAATTTATTACTACTGCTGTTATTTATTGTCCTTGGATGCTTCAACTTTAACACAGGGACCTTTGGGAGTGTTAAGTTGAAAGAAATGAAAATTATGTTATATATGTTGTATTGCAATCACTCGAAGTGTTTCATAGTTTGGACCTTCCTTATACGGTGATGATAAAACTTATTGTTTCATAGTTGAAAGACTTGAAGGACTAGTACAAGGTAAGCCATTATGGATCTATAGTAACTTGGTAATAATTATTTTGTATGCTTTAATAATGCAAAATTTGTTTGAATATCATCATTGTCGAGCAATAACAAATTCTTAAAGGGTGCTAGCTCAATGGTAGAGCACCTACCTAATTATAGGCAGGAGATTGGTGGTATGATTCCTCCGTACCCTATCATAAATTAGTGACTAAGAAAATGACTAAATTCGCATATATACAACTATTAGTAGATAATTTCCAGTATCTTATAGTGTGACTAACGTTTAGTCATATTTAGCTTAGTCATTAATATGTTATCATCTAGTAGTTTATTTAGTCGTATATTTGGTCATTAATTGTGGCAATCAATGATTATCAATGACTAAATCAATGACTATCAATGACTAAATCAATGACTAATAAGTCAACCAATTAATGACTAGTGAAATATGACTAGCTATAAGATAGTGGAAATCGGCTACTATTAGTCATCGACTCAAAAATAGTCGTTTATAGTCGAATTTTTGTCATTTTTTTAGTTATTAATTCCTCATTTTGTACTAGTGGAATGTTGAAGAGAATGAATCACCACCATCTAATCAATATGGAACTTCACAAAAAGTTCTGAAATGGATCGCAAAGACACTTGAAAGTGTCCATCTTGATGAATTCAAAAATACGGGAACAGAATGTTCGACCATACATGATGATGGAGGAGATGTAGGTAATTCAAATTTAGGTGATGTAGAAGTTATCGATTTATCATATGACTTTCATTGAATTTATTTGGTAACCTTGAACCAAGTTCCTTTGAATAATTTGTTGCTCGTGATGAGCCGAAAGAAGCTATGCAAATGAGTATGATGCTCTCATTAAGAATGGGACCTAGAAGTTGGTAGACCCTCCATTTAGAACCAAACCAATTGGATGCAAGTGGGTATACAAGAACAAGTACAAATCATATGGATGAATTAACAATCACAAGGAAAGGATTCTAGTGAATGTTTTTGCGTACAAGGAAGGAATTGACTATAAGGAGACTTTCTCCGCAACAACAAAATGGGATACCGTCCACGCTTTATTGTCTTTGGTTGCATAGAATGGGTGAAACGTTTATCAAATGGATGTGAAGACTAATTTCTTGAATATAGAATTTAAAGAGAATGTAGTCATGCCTCAACTAGAAGGATTTGTTATGAGATGGAAAAAAGAAACGGTATGCAATCTCATCAATTCATTGTATGGTCTGAAAGAAGCACCTCACACATGGTTAAATTTTAAACATTTTAATCTTCATGATACAACATTGTTTGTAAAGAAAGTTGGCAGATATGTTGTATATATTGTTGTGTATGTAGATGATCTTTTGATTTCAAGGAACAATGAAATCTATATTGCATCCATAAAAAAAGAATTGAAGAAGGGATTTGATATGATAGATTTGGGACACCTTCACCACTGCTTGGGAGTTGAAGTGACTCAAAAATTCTAACTACATATTCATCTTCAAGAATAAATACATTGGATACTTGTTGAATAGGTTTATCATGACATGATGTAATCCTCTCTCCACTCAAATGGAATAGAATTTGAAGCTCACATCAAAATAAGGGAATGAATTTGAGGATGCAATCAAGTACAAATATCTTGTAGGAATCCTTATATACCTTACCACCACCAGACTAGATATTTAATTGGTTGTTGGGATCCTTTCCAAGTTTATGCAAAAACCTTGTAAAGGGCATTGGTCTGCTACAAAAAGAGTTCTAAGATACTTGAAGGTTCTCGAGACTTTGGACTCAAATATTCTTAGGTGGATGAATTCAAAGTTATTAGGTATTATGATTTAGACTTTAATGGATACAAAGAGATGGGAGTGTCTACTTCAGGATACTTCACGATTCTTGGATCAACAACTATCTCCTGGAGATCACAAAAACAATTAGTTCTAGCATATTCCACAATAGAGAAAAAAAATGTGGTTGTTGCAGAAGAAACAAAGGAGATTCTATGGATAAGGAAAATACTTGAATTTTTGTAGGAGAAACAAGAGAATTCCACTCCCATACTGATCGACAATACTTATCCATTCAAGTTTGCAAATAATCCTAGATTCCATCATCGAACCAAGCACATGATCAACATGAAGTACCATCTGAATCGATATCATGTAGAGGCCAAGACAGTTCATTTGACATTGTTCCATGAATGAACTAATTTAAGACATCTCCACCAAAGAACTTGGAAGAAAAAATCTTGAAAAGTTCAGAAAAATGCTTGGAATCATGAGCACCCCTTCATAAGAAGGGTGGAGGGGATGTTGGAAAGCTAATCCATAAGGATTATTGTTGTTAGGGAAAATTCCTTATAGTAGGGGAAGACTACCAATGTAATAGGGGGTGACAGATAGACACATAGAATTTTGCATGCATTGCTATAAACAAATAGGATCAAAGTTCAGAGAAAATCTACCTTGTTTATGACGGTCGGTCCAAGCTTTTCTCCCCAATCTCTACTGCAACAAACTTGTAAGACATACATAAAACCTCCTCAAACCATTTTGACTATAAATAAATATTGACAATAATAAATGACATATCCAATTATAATAAAATCACAATAAACATTAACACGTTTATTGGGAAAGGAAGAGTGTCTCAAACTTTTATTGTCAAAGAATGCAGCAAGTACAAATATTATACCTGACTCTACATCAAGCACCTTCGCAACTAGGCCCTAGGTTCCTGCTTCTCTCTCTTGACTTGGAATTTCTTCAGCATAACAATATATCTCTCCAATTGTCTCTTTCTCATGCCCTCCCCTTGTATTTATGACAAGGCAAGGCGGATTGGTTCGAAAGGTAGTTGAATTGGGAAATTGAGGAAGTTGAAATACCTGACAGGCTGACTCGACTAATCCCAATTCGTATTCTTAATATATTTTTTCAACTTTTCTTAAGATACCCACGACTATGACATCTAGCAACATGCAAGAGACTTGCGATGTACTAGCTTAGCATCTCGCGGGTACAAATTTTGGCTGATATCTACGGGTTGTCAGTATAGAGACCCACGGGTGACCCGCATTATGTAAAGTATAAAGGTCGCGGTTTTATATTGAAATTGTTAGAAAAAATAAGTTTTTAAGCTGAATACGGTAGAGTTCAGCTCCTCAATCATCTAAGGCCAAGTAATCTCTTCCGTCCATAGTGTCCTTTTATGTGACCGATAGGGAAACGTGGTCATGGATGGAGAAGTGCTAGTTTGACCGAGAACAATTATGACTCCATGTAAATGTTGTAAAAACTTAGTTTTAGTTACCTAAAATAAGACAATGAGTCAATAAGGATGTGTAACACCCCTTTGGAAGATGAAAACCAAAGGTCACATCCCTCATGTATTAATAAGGAACTTATGCTCAATTAAATTTAATTCAAGCTTGGATTTATTATCTTAGTCCTGACACTTTCTCACAATTTAGGAATTCGGGTGATGGGATCGCAATTTAAGAATTTTGGTTATAAAAGGAAACAACACCTACCCATTTCTCACAATATAGGAATTTGTGACATAATGAGTAGAAGGATAACATGGCCTTTATCACAATCCAAGCATTGGAGGGATGTTGAGAAGGTTCAAACCTACCATTTCTCATAATTCATACATTGGGGTGATGAATATAAAGAATACATGGCATTTCTCATAATCCATTAGCATGATGAGAATAAAAATTGCATTCCATTTATCACTTTATATGGATTTCAATGATGAATAGAATGACCACATACCCTTTCTCACAATCCAATAATTTAGGTGGGGGGTAAAATCATGAATCTGGGTGTTTGTTTTTGCTACTTTTTGAGAAAATAGTGTTTTCTTTTGAGTGCAATTTTTTCATTGTTACTATTCAATTTTGAAATAGCTTTTTTACAATGAAAATCTATATAGATTGTACTAGTGCATCTCTTATTTTTCATGAATATTTTCATAGATGTTTGGAGCTTCATCACACATTTTTATACAAATTTTTCTCACCAAATAGACACCCATATTCATGATTTTACCCTGGGAACTTGTCCTTTTTAACCATATAGGCATTGTGTTGATGAGGAGGAGGAACACATTCCCTTTCTCACAATCAAGGCATCATGGTTATTAGGAGGAGCACATGGCCTTCCTTACAATCTAGGAATTTTAGTGATTAAGAGAAAAGGAAGATGTCCTTTCTCATAGTCTAGGAACTAATGTGATGATAATGCAAGACACATGATATTTCATGTAATATAGGGATTTGAGTGTGTAGGAGGAGGTGGGCATGCCCCTTCTCATAGTTTATGAATTTGGGTGATGAGGAGAAATAAAACATGCTCTTTCTCATAGTTTAGGAATTTGGGTGATGGAAAGAAATAACATGTTAAATTTATCACAAGTTAGGCATTGTGGTGATGAGGAAAAGGTGCAAATACACTTTCTTAATATTTAGGCATTCATGTGATGATGACATAAATTATGGTAATTATGTGATGAGGATAAAGAGAACATGCCATTTATAACAATTTAGGTATTTGAGTGATGAGGAGAAAGAGCACAATCCATTTCTCACAATGTAGGCATTGGAATCATGAGCACCTACCCTCAAAATTTAGGCACTGGGGTGTTGAGGAGAAGGTCCATGCATCCTTTCCCACAATTTAAGTAATGGGTTATCTAGGAGCAACTGTACCATCTCTTTTTGACATTATAAGCATTGGAATAAGAACAAGGTAGAGAACCTACAATATCTTGAGATTTAGGCATTGGAATGATGAGGAGAAAGAGCTCTTGAACTTTCTTACAATTTAGAAAATATGACCACAATTTAGGAAATCTTTTGATGAAGAGAGAGTATATTCCTTTTCTTATAATTGAGTGATTCACATGATGAGGAGAAGCATAACATGTCATTTCTGACAATCTATGCATTGGGGTGAGGTGGAAGAGGATCACATGCTCTTTATCATATTGAAGACAATAGGGTGATGAAGTGGAGGAGAACATGCCCTTTCAAATAGTATATCTAATGATTTTATAAGGATAAAGAGCACATTCCCTTCCTTACAAGTATATATTTGGATGATGAGGAACATATCACATGGTATTCCACACAATTTAGGCATTTGGTTGATAAGAAGTAACTCAAACTCTGGGAATTATGGCATTCAATGGATAGAGAACCCACTATTTCTCTCTATATGGGCATTAGGGTGATGAGTCAAAGAAGAAGATCCCATTTTTGAAAAACCATACATTCATGTGATGATGAGAAGGAAAATTTTTACAATCTATAAATGGGGTTGATGAAGAGAAGAAAAACATTCCATTTCTCATAATTCAATGTGACAATGAGGATAAGAAGAACATGCCCTTTCCCCCAATCTAGGCAATTCGAGGATGAGCAGAAGGATCATGTGCCTTTTCTAACAATCTAATAATTCGGTTGGGCACATGTACTTTTTTATAATCTAGTGATTGGGTTAACAAGGAGAAGGAGCACATGATCTTTCTCATGATCTAGGCATTGGGGTGTTGTGGAAAAGGAGCACATTCTCTTCATCATAGTCTATCCATTGGGTTAATGAAGAGGAAAAACACATTTCCTCTCTCACAATCAAGGCATTATGGTGATTATGAAATGAAGCACATGCCCTTTCTCACAATATAGGAATTAAAGTGATTAGGAGAAGAAAAATCCCTTTCCTAAAGTATAGGAATTTACATGATGAGCATGGGAAGCACATGCCCTTTATTGTAAGTTAGGAACTTGCGTAAACGGGAGGAGGTGAACATTGATTTTCTCACAATCTTGACATTTGGGTGATGAGGATAAAGCACATAGGTCAATTCTCATATTCTAAGGATTTTTTTATGATAATAAATAGTAGATCCATTCCCTTCAATCTATGCATTCAATAAATGAGGAGAAAGAGAAAATACATTTCCTCATAATGTAGTCATTCAAGTGAAGATGAGGAACTCACAATCTAGGAATTTAGGTGATCAAGAGGTAGAGCACATGAAATTTCCCATAATATACTTATTGGAACAATGATGAACATGAAAATGTTCCCTATATCACAATATGGTGATGGGATGTTGGAGAACATTCCCTTTCTCACAATTTAGTCATTTTGGTGATGAGGAGAAGAAACACATGCCCTTTCTCACAATCCAAACTTTCAAGTGACGAGAAGAAAGAGTACATGCTATTTATTAGAATTTCGGAATTAGAGTGGTGAGGAGAAAAATTTCATGCTCTTTCTCATGATTCAACTATTCGAGTGATGGGAGAAAAATTTAAGCATTTAGTTCATGAGGAGAAAGAAAATATGCCAACTCTCACAATTTATATATTTAGATGATGAGGAGAATAGGAACCAACCCACAATGGAGGCATTGGTCCTGTGAGGACAAGCATCAACTTCCCTTTCTCAAAATTTGGCATTGGAGAGGTGAGAAGATAGAGCACAAGCTCTTTCTAAAAATTGAGGCATTCGGGTGGCATTTTCTTACAATATAGGTGTTGTAGTAATGAGAAGGAGCACAATTTATTTCTCATAATCTAATTATTTGGATTATAAGGATAAAGAGAACATACCCTTTCACCCATCAAAAATGATGATAAGGGAACCCTTTCTACCAATTTAGGACTTGAATCTCTTTCTCACAATTTAGGCATTGGTGTGATGATGAGGAGGATCATCTTCCTTTTTTACAATTTATGATTCAATGTGACAATTAGTATGAGCACAAATCCTTTCTTATAATTTTGACATTGGTGATTTGATGAGGAGTAACATGTTCCCCTTCTCACAATTTAGCCATCTAGGTGATGTGGAGCACATGTTGTTACTTAGAATTAAGTTAGCAAATGAGAAAAAATCTCACATTCCCTTTATCACAATTTGTGATTTAGGATGATAAGGAGAAATAGCACCTAATATTTCACTCAATTTAAATCTAGTTGGAAGATAGAAACACTCCTACTCCTCGGTCAAATTATAAAAGTATGAGAAAGGGCCATAGGTCATCCTCATATTATCTAAAATTACTAAAGATTGTGTAAGAAAAGAAAGGCATTCCTTCTTCTCATCCATTAAATTACTAAAGTATCAAATAGTGTTAATTATCCTTCCCTGTAGGATTTAAGACCCACTTCCCCAACTATAACAACTCAACATTTAAGCACTTAATTTTTTTTTGATATGTACATATATAATAACATTATTTATATACTTAAACTCTCTCTCGTTCTTGAGTAGACGAGTCCATTAAACTTAACATGTCACTATTAATTAGAATCCCTGTAATTCCAAGTTACAATCTTGAACTTGTTTAATTACTCCTATTGTAAGAATATTCTAAGTTATCCAAAATATACTAATATATTTGTAGGGAGTGATTAATTGTTTGTTTATTATTATATCAATGTGGACCAAGATGGAATTCCCTAGTCCAAATGGTTTGGATCTAGAACAAAACAACATAAGAACACACACCTTTCTCTAGATCATTCAAATTATTCAAAGATGAAGAAAGTACATAGCTTTTTACTAAAGGTTGTCCTCGCTAACTTGAATCTTTTGCAGTCCTACTCCTTAGATCGAGTCAACCACTTGTAAAATATATGAAATAAATGAAACCAAGTGAAAATTATAAGATATAATTTGACTAATCTAAGCAAATGGCCAAGGATAAATTCTACAAATGAGATACAACATCATTTATGAGAAAGGAAATGTATTGATGTATTAAGAATGAGGAAAGAAGTACAATCGAAATGTCTTGGTGATGTAGGTCCCTTCCAACGAATCCTTTTCCTTAATTCATCACCTTACTCCAAGAGGATGGCTACCAAAGGTTCAAATCTCTAGCACAATTACTCCATCATTTAGCTATCATAGACTCCTCGCCCCTCACCCATGGGAACGAGCTTGCTTTTATAGGGAAAAAAAGATAAGGGAGATATGGGAGATAAGATGAGAAGAGTAGGGTAGGATCCAAGCAGGTTGGGGTTCGGCTGGGATCCATCCTAATAGGGAGGGATATCCATCCATGAGTGCTTCTTTCTAGAAGCTCCTCAAATCTTCTCTTTTTCCATTCCAACAAACAATGTCGCACCCTATTAACTAACAACCAGTGAGATATTGAAGTGTCGCATTCTGCATAAAGGAAAAGTGTGAAAATGTCTCATGTTGTTGGATAGCAACTTGCAACAATTCTAAGTGTCACAACTTTCCCTATAGAAACCTGTGACACTATTGCCAAAAAAAATTCTTGGAGGCAAAAAATTCTCATATTCTCAATAAGTTTTGTCAACAGGACTTTAGGGATTGTCGCACGGTTGAAGGTACAAGGTTCATGACAAAATTTCTATGTAACAGATTGCCCCCCAAAGTGTGAAACTAGAGTGAGATGATGTTGAAACACTTTGTTAAATGAAGTTTAAGGTAAAGAACCATCGGTCAAAAACCTATCAACAAATAACAAGGACTTTATGAAGTACAATAACTTTCATCCCTGAAACATATGTGACTCATAGCATGGATTTCAATCAATACATTGCAGATCCATGATAGTATTAACTTAAGATACGGTCACCGACATACATTGTGGATCCATACCTAAAAGTGATTGAATACAGATCATGGCTACTAGAACACAAACTTAGATCCATGATATAGAAATTAAAGCAACACAACCACGACCAGTACAACAAGTGGATCTGTGTGATAGTACATTAGTGAGGTCACCAGCAGGATGTCCATGTGGGAACATACTCAAAAAAAATATCCATTGCAACCTGAGTAAAGTACATAATGATAGTCCCAAGGTCTTCAACCCGAACCCAAAATGATACAATTCTAGCCATGTGAATAAAGGACTTGGTGTGGAACATGGTAGAAACCACTTGATTACCAATCAATGATGTAAATCGTTAACAAGTGCAAGGGAAATCACCAATGATGAAAATGAATTCCAAGGTATCTCAGTAAATTCCAACAAATGTGAATGGATGAGATGGAGTCAAACACTCACGGAATAATCCGATCAGAGGTCAACGATGTGGACCAACTGTCATAAGTGAGCGAAACTTTCAATGAGGCATGCAAGCTCCAAGGTACTTAACTGGTTTCTAATTTTGATTCTCAGATAATGTGTTGATGTCGATGGGAACAAACTCATTGAAGGAGGGCCATTATGTATCCCACATCATCAACACAAAACTGACACAGGAAAGCGATATGAAATGGTAGATCGAACGAGCATGAACTGACACAAAGGTGTAATAGTACGTAATGCTTGAAAGGTTATTTCAGGGATGGTTGACACCATAGAAGGATTAATGATGAAAAAGGTTAACTCCGGCAAATAATTCCCTTAAACATTTAATGGAATGACAAGTGACTTGTCAGCATTGACTCAATGAGGCAGAGACCAAGACATAAAGCAACATGAATGAGGCACTCTTTAGATGACCCAAAGGAGTGGAATGACTCATGGAATTCGTATGACTTGAAGACAAGTTGATTACCCAATTGTTTGAATGAAATAGAAACAGGTCCCATGTTCAAGGATGACGATAAGGCTCCCTAAATACATAATCAAATATGTTCCCCTTCCCTTATTTTCCCCATCATGATTGATGAATACCTCTTTTATTTTTAACGAGTTGGAAGAGGGTAACAAATGCTCGATGTACCTCATCATAAATGAGTCCAACCTCACACGTTTTATGAACCTTAGGAAGGAGAGGTTCAATTCCAAAAAAGGGTCCTTCGATGTATAATTTTATGAGTCCAAAGCAGGAAAACTCAGTGGTTTTTTATATTTTGAGAGTCTAAAAATCAGTTAAAGAAGACTCCATAATGGAATTGTTCATAAATGTTAGTCCCTAGGCTCGAAAAAGCATAAAATAATACCTAGAAGAACTCTCTTAATCAATGGTTGACTAAGGTATTTGTTTTTCGTAAATAATACTACTCAGTCTAAAAAAGGGGTAAACTAAAACTGAATAGATGACCTTTCAAATAATTTCACAAGCGTGAAAGAATCAAGTTCGCTTGGCAATATTTTCCTATTTAGAGAGTTTGAAAATATATTAAAGGAAACTCGAGAGGGTTCCTTTTTCGTAATAACTTTTACGAGCCTGAAAAAGCGATAAAAGTGTACTTGGTAACTATTCTCATGTATTAATGAGCATGAGAAAGAACAAAGAGTGAGCTCAATCATAACCAATGTGATTAATTTTGACCTACAATCTCAACAATTAAGGTTAAAAATATGTTCAACTCAAAATAATAATGGAATTTTGACCAAAAATGGGAAAATAGTAAAAATAATGAAATAAAATAATAAAATATTTCATTTCAAAGTTATAAAAAGGGTAAAAGTAACTTCATTTTTACCATTGTGTTTCACCATTTGTTGAGAGAGAAAACCCCTATTTTGGTTGAATCTTGTGGTGGATATTTCATGCGCGTCATACAACCATTTCCAGTTCCATCAGTTCCAAGTGAATCCTCTTTTCCTCCTCTTCATTTTCATGGTTGATATTCTTGTTTTCAAGCTAGTTTAGGTAGTTTTTAAATTGATTTTTAGGGTAAAAATCATTCCCAGAATGTCGCAGTTTCTCCTTTTAGGAACTATGACAACTAGAACTTTTACAGTTCACGATAGAGATGAGTGCAACATATTCACACTATATGTAAAACCAGGCTGTGAAACCCACAGGGTGAACCTCAAAAAATAAATACAAGACTTTTGAGTAGGAATTTTTGGGATGGATGTTGACACAATGACTATCAACAGGGGTTCACTACACACTGTCGTCAACAAACACAAACCCAAACTCCCTTACTGACTAGCCCAGAAGGGTGTTAACCCTTCCAGCAACACTCACAGAGTGAATGAAGTCTCACCTGAGATGCACAAGGGGGATGAAGGAACCAAGTTTCTAAAGTGGAGTTGAGGACATGCATTAAACACACTTTGCAACCACAGAAACTAGAGATTATGCCATTCACACTATACTAATATTTCATTAGTCACAGATTCATCAACCGCAGCATCAACACATTACAGATATTCGCATCAACATGATATAATTACTTATTAGCATAAAAAATGATTACTAAACACACAGAGCACTAAACATTCCATCAGAAATTCACATCCATCATTCAACAGAAACAAAGATAGAGATAAAACCATAATCAAACATCCTCATGCATTCATTAAAACCTATGGAATGACCTTCACAGAAACAGTCAATACATCATATCGCGGATACAAAACAGATCAAAACTCACAAAGTCGATAGCTCTATCCACCAATGGATCTTCAATTACATGCCATGCCCTTAGGCTTACAATTGTTCTCTTATTTATACAAAACTACATGGTTACAAAATGGTCCCATGACCCTTATCTAACTTATTAACTACTTCCGTGCTTCCACGTTATCCACAAATGACCCTTTCTTCCACGGATTCTTCCTTTCGCAGCTTGTCGGCTTCAGCACTTCCTATGGACTAATCCCGTGCCAATAGGCCCCCAACACAAACTTGTGGCTCACCCTCGAGCCACCTCAACTGGACACCACTGGTTCTGATCTTGTCTGTCACTGTGGTTAACTTTTGAAGTTGTTCTTGGCATCTGGAGATCACTGTCATGTACTTCTCGAACTCATCCTCCAATCTCTTGCAATCTTGGTCATCTACCAAGAATTCATCCTCCAGTATCTTGCAACCTTGATCATCTACCTCATCTGCACTTGCTTGGGAACTTCAGGATTTCTACGACCTGGGAGCAAGTTCGTCGTTGTTGCCAAATTGTGAAACATGCCAGCTACTCTGGCACATCTATTTCACACATTTGACAATCCACTGCTCGAGAAGGTGGGCCTCCGCCCCTGGTGTTCTGGTGGTCAGGGAAACACGGGCCCTTATAACTACTACCGGACTCTTAGACATCTCGGGTGAGACCTCATCCCTATTCCTCCCAACTGTCCACATTGCCTCCTTCGCTGGTTGTTCATGCACCATCATCATTATTACTCGTAGCACACCTGGGGTGATTCCACTCGAAATGAAATGCACCATTGGAACTATCTAACTACCCTTTTCCACAGCATCCTTGGAATTTCCTACTCAACTTCCTAACAATCTGCATCTAACTTGCAGACTCACATCAGACAACACACTATGTCCCTTCTTGGATTTCCTATACTTCAACTTATGTTCTTTCAACCTTGGCGCTGGTATTTATGCTTGCTTCTTGATACTTACTCATCATCTGCAAAATCTTATCCACAACCTAGTCGAATCTGTCATGATACCCTTCCGCCATCTTTAGGTGATGTCGATCCATAGTAATCATACTTGGATTTGACTCCCCCGTGCTAAACCATGAAAAATATTGGCGAGCGACCTGGCTGGTCATGTTTCCCACTTTTTTTCATCATTGTTTCCCGCATGCTCCCTCTTTTTGGAATCATTGGTTTTTTTTTCATTATGCGTTTGTCAACCGCTATGCACCTGATCATGGCGATAGGGTTTCAACCAATTCCCGTTTACCAGCTTAGGAAACATTGTGCCATCTAAGCTCTTCAACTGCAACACACCTCCATCAATAATGAAATCAACAACATATGTATCTAACCAATGCATCTTTAACTTACCTGGATGCTTAGAGAACTTACTGTCATATAGCAGAACTGTGTCCCCGCATTGAAAGTGCTTTTGTTTAATATGGAGATCATGCCAAGCCTTCAGTCGATCCTTTTCCACCCTTTGATGAGAGCCTGCGATGAACATATCCTTATCGTGTCATACCAATTGGTCCAATCATTCCTCCAGTGCTCCATTCTCGCTCATGCCGGTGACAACTGCAATCCGTAGACTTGGGACAATGTACTCCATCGGCATTTCGGCTTCCTGCCCGTAGACGAGTTTGAACGGTGTCTGGCCAATCAGACATTTGCAAGTTGTGCGATATGCCTACAGTATCACAGGGATATTCAAATCCCAATCGTCCTAATTCATGTTGCATGCCTTTGTGAGCGCATGCTCTAGGATTTTGTTAAATTCTTCCACTGTTCCATTTGCTTGCGGATGGTAAGGGGTGTTATTTTTGTTTTGTATCTGAATTTCCTTTGTCATGGTTGTGATTGTATGATTAACAAAATGGGTCACTTGGTCACTCATCAGTATTTTGGGGCACCCAAACCTAGTGACTATATTTTCGAAGAGGAATCTGGCTGTCGTCGCAGCGAAACAATCCTTTATTGGTGTTGCTTCGGCCCATCGTGTCAAGTAGTCTGTTGTTGTAATTATGTAGTGTGACCCTGTTCTTTTTGCTAGTGGTTTTATGGGTCCCACGAATTCAACTTCCCATTTTTCGAAATCCTGCGACATCAATTGAGGTACTAGTGCCATTTTGTCCCTTCTCAATGGCTTCCTAGTCCATTGACATACATCGTAGCTTTTAGCATAATCTGCAGCATCCCCATGCATCGTCGGCCACCATAGTCCTGCTCGCAAAATCTTCCTCACAGTGTTGCATCCTCCGTAGTGGCCCCCAACAATCCCTCCATGAGCTTCTGCAAGAATTCGCTCTTGTTCATGTGGAAGGACATATTGTCGCAATATCTCGTCTGGCCCCATTTTATATAATTTTCCTGCAATCAATTGAAAATCTGCAGCCCTTATGACTAGATTCTTCTTTTGGTTGGTTGTGAATCCTGTCGGTGCTTCCCCAGTTTCCAAAAACTGAATAACTTGTTCATAATGGTCATCGACCATGCCAACCCTGAATAACTGAGCATCAGACAATCCTTCATCAATGCTCCTTGGCTCTTCCCCTGATTCAATTCGTGACAAGTGACCTGGTCCTGCATTCAGTCATCCTGGCTTTACAATTATCTCAAAATCAAATTCCTAGAATAGCATCAACTAGTGATAGATCTTCCCCCCCAACACAGGCTTATTCACTAGGTATTTTAATGCTAAGTGATCGGTGAACATCTTGAAGTGGCCCTCGAGTAGGTAGTATCAGAATTTCTGTAGGGCATAGACCATCGCCAACCCTTCTCGCTCCATGGTGGTATAATTCTTCTCCACAGTAGAAACATTCCTACTTGAGAAGGCTATCGGGTGGTTGATGTCGCCTTCTCCTGGTTGGGCCAAGATGACTCCTAATGCGACTGATGACGCATTGACATGGACATGGAACTCCTTTGTCCAATCCAGAAATGTCAAAATAGGTGCAGCAACCATCTTTTCTTTTAATATGTCCAGACTCTTCTAGCACTCTTCATTCCACTCAAAGTTAGCATCTTTCTTCAGCAACTTCTCCATTGGTGTTGTGATTGCTACATATCCTCTGATAAAATTCTGGTAGTAACCTATGTGGCCTAGCATGGATCTCAATTGTTTGAATTTTCTCGATGATGGGAGGTCGACAATAATGGAAATCTCCGCCGAGTCTACCAGCATTCCTTCCCTGCAGACAATGTGCCCCAGTAAAATCCTGAATGAAGCACAGAAGATGCACTTTTTCATGTTCAAGGAGATCTGGTACTGTCGACATCATTCCAACATTAGCCTTGTTAATTTTTCAATAATTTCATTCAAACATTATCTAGGATCCTACTAAGAGAATAACATACACAACATAACAATCATAAACACAAGAGACATAGAGTTTCCTCGGGGAAAACCAAGAAGGTGAAAAACCCCACAGCTTCCTCAGAGATAGAATAAGCCCCAGTACAAAGATCACAATGATCAATCCCCAGAAGATAGATGACTCTAGCAGCTACTCCTCTTCCACTTGTGCGCACTCCTCTCTCAACTAATGCGAATTGGATGAGTGAGTGAATGAATAGAATGAGAGACACTCACTCTCTATTTATACACAACTTAACCTGCCTTTAACCCTAACATGGCCGACTTCCTAACGAAGCCTAATGACCAATCCACATGACTCATATAGGGCCAACCCCACACTAGTGGCCTAATAACCCATCAAATAATACTTGTGACACTTACAAATATAAATGACAACACTTCCGATTGGAGGAATAATACATGTCCATTAGAAATATAATAAAGTACAAGCGTAATGCATAGAAGAATATATTATGAAGTTACAAATACATAAACACTCCCTCTTAACTAGGAAGGTATTCTCTTGACACAGGTCATCAATACATGTCGGCACAAGTATTCAATTTTGAAGCTAGATCATCATCACTGGATCACGGAGCATCATCGTCACTGCTGCTGTACTCTTCATCTCAATCACTGGGCTATCTCTCAATTCTTCTCATCATTGGAAGTTCTACAGATCCAACCCTTTTTCATGCTGGATGTAGGCCTAGCCTCCTGTAGGTCTTCATCATCTCTGCGAGCTGTCCATCTTGTGGAATCCTCGGGACTGATTACGTGCATCAACAAAACCTCGAAAGAGAATCCCAGGACTTTTACGAGCACACAGCTCAACCTATCGAATCTTCCAGGATGTTTTACATGTGACTACCACAAAACCACGAAAGAGCATCCCATGAATTTTACGAGCACACAACTCAACCTATCGGATCTCCCAGGATATTTTACATGTGGTCAGGAAAAACCTTAAAAGAGTGCCTTGCAACCTACTATATATCTAAAGAGCATCCCATAAATTTTACAAGCACATAGCTCAACCTATCAGATCTCCAGGATTGATTACATGCCTTATGTAGCAAAACCTTGAAAGTGAATCCCAGGACTTTTATGAGCACACAACTCAACCTATCGGATCTCCCAAGATCTTTTCTATGCTACCTGTAGAAAAACCTTGAAAGAGCATCCTAGGACTTTTATGAGCACACAGCTCAACCTGTCAGATCTCCCAAGATCTTTTCTATGCTACTTGCACAACCTGTCCATGGCCACGGAGTATTGACCTGATACTCATGATCCACTTGATCATCCTCGCACAGAACATCCTCCGAATGCTCATGATCATATTGATCACCATCATACAAATCATCACCCTGATGCAAATGATCCAACTGATCATCACCACAGCATCATCCTGAAGCATGTCATCTAGAGCATTATCTTGATGCTCATAACACATGATCGAATTGATCATACAAAGCATCCACCTGATGCATACCATCACACATGATCATTTTGAACATCATCATATAGAACATCATCCATAACATCGTCCTGATGTTCATCACACAGTGCTTACATCCACAGCCATGGGAAGGATCCTCCTACCACCATGCCTAGAATGGCTCTTGCAAATGTGTCCCATCACTTCATCCTCGAAGTATATTCTATTTGAAGAACAACAAGCCTATCTCCGAAGTACTCGAACTTCAATCTAGCTAGTGGTTTGGTCAACACATCTTCAATTTGCTCATCTGTCGCAACATACTAGAGCTTCAATGCTCCTCTCTGCACCATATCCCTGATATAGTGATATTTGATCTCGATATGCTTCAACCTGTCATGGAACACCGGGTTATCAGACAACTTCACACAACTCTGGTTGTCACAGAGGATACATGTAGCATCCAACTGGATATCAAATAAATTAGATAATAGCTTCCTTTGCCATACTTCCTCACAACTATCCGAACAAGCTGCAACATACTCTGATTCAGTTGTACTCAGTGCTACGCAGGTTTGCTTCCTGCTAAACCAAGAGATCACACCTGATCCCATACTGAATCACCACCCTGAAGTGCTCTTCTTATCTACAACACTACCTGCTCAATTTGAATCAACATAACCCTCCAGGTTAAACTTTTTATTCTCATCATACTTGAGCCCATAATCAATTGTACCCTTCAGGTACCTCAGAATATGCTTTACAACAATCAGGTGACCATGTCTAGGATCTGTTAGAAACTGGCTCAAAGTGTTCACCGCAAAGCAAATATCTGGTCTCATGTTCGTCAGGTACATCAAGGACCCAATCATCTGACGATACATCATGGAATCAACCGACTTTGATGAAGCATCACTCAATAGCTTCAGGTTCGATGCCATAGGTGTGGCCATGGCCTTGCATTCCATCATCCTGAACTACTTCAGGATCTCTACTGTATACTTCCCTTGTCCAAGGAGGATTCCATCTGCACTCTGGCACACCTCAATTCCTAGAAAGTAATGCATCATACCCTCTTTCTAGGAGAATCCACAAGCTACAAATATTGCCTTGTATTTCTCTATGCTACCATCTGCAGCATGCCTGATCTTATAGATCGACTTGGAAGTCACAATAGACTTCCCTTCTAGTCTTGGGACCACATCCCAAACATCATTCTTCATGATCGAATGGTATTCCTCGACCATTGCATCCTTCCATTCTTTCTTTTCCGCTGCTTATTCATAACTGGAAGGTTCTTTGTTCATAATGTCACAGAGTAAGGGAACATAGCTGGTGTGTGATCTTGTCCTTTTTCTTTCTCTGTGTTCCTCCTCTCGAATACCATACCTTTCTGCATCTTGGATGAGCTCTCTGGCCCATGCAGGTTTCCTCTTGTGAGAGTTCTTCTCACGGGGTGGATCTACAGGTTCTTGTGGATCTTCTATTTCACGATCCACTTCTGGAATTGCTTCGCTCATAGTGGTGTCTAGTGTTATGAGTACTCTTGGTTCATCATTGTCTTCAACAGGTGTCTTCCTAGATTTGATGTATGTTGAGTTTTCATCAAAAGTTACATCCCTACTGATGTCAATCTTCTTGAACCCTGGAAAGTAGATTATGTATGCCTTCGAGCTTTCATTGTACCCCACAAATATACCCTTCTTTCCTGAAGGATCTAACTTTTCCCTCTTTTCTTTTGGAACATTTGTATATACAGGACAACCAAATATTCTGAGATGGCTAACTTCTTGTTTCTTACCAGAGAAAACTTCTCCTGGTGTCTTGTTGTCAAGTATCTTGTGTGGTGTTCTATTTTGTACATATACTGTTGTTCTTGTTGCATATGCCCATAGGTGCATGGGTATATCTTGGTCATGAATCATTTCACGTGCTACTTCCATGATTGTTCTATTCTTCCTTTCTGCAACCCCATTTTGTTGTGGATTGTAAAGAGTGGTCAACTCCCTCTTAATCCCTGAATCATTGCATAACTTCTTGAAGTCCCCTAAAGTGAATTCTCCACCATTGTCGGATCTAAATATCTTGATCTTCTTATCAGTTTGATTTTCTATCAAGGCTTTGAATTCCTTGAACTTATCAAACACTTAATCTTTGTTCTTTAAGAAATAAACCCAAGTCTTCCTAGAGAAATCATCAATGAAAGAAACATAATATACATACCCACTCAGAGAACTGGATGACAATGATCCATATACATCGGAGTGGACAATTTCCAAGATTCCTTTTTCTTTGCTTTCAGTGCTTGGAAATTCCTTCTTTGTGTTCTTTCCTTTTGCATACCCTTTACAAACACCTTCATTCTTTGACTAGATTTCAGGAAGACCTTCTTCTGCTTTTCTTGCAATTAGTAGTGCTCTATAGTGCACATGAGCAAGCCTTCTATGCCAAAGTTCACTTGGTTCCATGGATTCATGTACAATGGCATGTTCAGGTTGTCCCTTCAATTTGTATAATCCTCCCTCTTGCTCTCCAATCTCTACTGCATCATCTATGGTCTTGCCTTCTGGCCATGTAACATCCCAAAAATTCACAAAAATTTAAAAATAGTATTAAATGCTATACTTACTAATGCAAAAAATAAAATAATGGTTAAATCTTTTAACTAAAATAATTAATGATAACAACACATCGTAGTTCTTAAAACAAATTACAACGATAGTTGTATTTGCTAATGCGAAAGTAAAATAAATACTAATCTTCTAACTAATGACAAATTACGATAACTACAATTTATACTTCATAACACAAAATACATCATTAGTTCTGCTTGTGTTCAATTGTAATCTACATGTGGTAATTAAGTTTACCTTGTGATATAATTTATTAATAAAGTACTGACAGTTTGCTTTTGGATGATGATGAAGGGGTCCTATGGGGTACCCTGACGTTTACTTATTTGTTTTAGCTAAAGCATTTGAATGTGTTTCCTTTTCGAAGATTCACAGGTAAGGGTATTATGAAAATTCTAGTAATACAAGTAGTTCTAAATATGCTTTCAGTTTCGCCGTCAATACTTTATAATAACTATGAGTACTTCCATGATTTGATATTTAATAATGGTATGGATCTCTGAACTATTTATGTAAGTGATGTTTAACCATATTTACGAGTCGCAGAAAGCATAACAATTAAAATCTCAACTAGACTCTTTAGTGCATCGTCAAAGAAGGAAATGTGTACCACTATGAAATTCTCTAATACCTGCTAGATTTCCATGTCTAAGTTTTTATTATGATACTGTCATCATTTATCTATTTATAAAGAGTTGTATTAATAGGCATACTAATAGGTGAATTGTTACAACATTATATGTTATCCACACTATTGTAGTAAAGGGATATTATAATGTAATGTTATAAATCGTGATGCTATTAGAATGAAATGATTAACAATACGACTAAAACATCTTATGTATACTATGCATTAATATAATGTGGTAATATAATTAGCGGTGGCAACTTTATGGAGTTCTAACCTATATGCAAAGTATTGAAGACCTTGCATGAATTGAGACCTATGCCATTTTGGGAAATATGCGAGACATAAATAACCCATGCATTCGATTGACAAAAAATTGTAAATGAAATGGATTATACAATGTAACCCTAACTACTACCCTATGTATTAACGACTTTAAACATTGATAATATATGATATTACACTTTGCAAACCAGATCAACGTATTGACAAAGGATAGTGACAGGTATTAAATTCACTACAGTCATGTGCCGGCAGGTTAAATGTGTCCAGTCCAAGCATTAATGACACTAGCTAACTCCCATGGTGGAAGGTATTGCTGGCTGTCAACATAACCTTCTTCATGTGGAAACCTGGTGGAAAATGCTGCTAGTAATCCGAGGTGTGCATAGTTGACATGGTGAATCGCCTCCGAGTTGGACTTCATGATGGTAAGGTCATTAATGGTAATTAAATGTTGGAATGCTTCGTAGAATGTGGTGCTATGCTGGCTCTATATCACCCATTGATCTAGATTTGTCTCAATTTTGGGACTTCAACCCTAATCTTACCACTACGTCTTCGTTGAGGTTGTTCTTGTGCATTCATTTGGTGATACCGGCTTGGTGTAGAGACCGACTGTTTGCAAGAGTTTATGGTTTGGAGGTTGCTAGACTGAGGACTCCTTCCTCGGGTTCAAGGGCCAAATGTTGAGAGGTGAGGAAATAATGATGTAATGCTTGGTTGTTGGAGTGGTGCCGGAAGCTTGCAATGGTTCAAACTTCAATCCTTTTCAAAATCTTACAAGGTAATATCTTCATTTGAAAATAATTAAGTTTTATGCTACTTTAGTTAATAATGTGATGCAGTGTTTTAACCACCTCCTATATTGCTTGACAGGTAACTTCAAACACCTGCAGGTATACCTTGACTGAAGCTTCCGGGGAAAATGCTACTATACCATCTGGTAAGTCTCGGTGGTTCTTTTCCCTGTAGGTTCTCCTGGCATGTTGGCCAAAACTTTGATGTTTGACGAGGTCTGAGGAAAGTTCTTGGCAGAGGAATTTTTTTTTACTGTTGAGATGTTTAAACGAGAACCTCACGTCGTGTGTATAGCAGATGGAGTCCTCAGTTCATTTTGCTTCCCAGCCAATGCAGCATTTTGCTGTGACTTTTATTGAAATGTAAACTTGTTTATAATGTAATGTCAAAGGGATGAACCCTCGGTCGATTTTAATGGAAGAACAGTATTAATAAAACTTCAAATAGTTTATGTGCAATGTATAAGTTTCATTTTGTCGATGCTTGAGTAATTAAAATAGTGTCTGAGCTAAATTGTTAGATAAGAAGGGCCTTGTTTACACTATTTATTCCATTGTTTAAATGGTAATAAGAGACTGAGTTTTGCATTGAACATAACTTATAATGGTTTCTATTTTTATAAGAACCGATATTTGACTAGTTGGTTCTGTGCTGATACTAGCCGAGAGCCGTGGCTAGCATGTTCCTCAAAAGAGAATCTTGATAATCGTAATGTTTAAGTTTAAGCTTTTGAATAGTGACGAGACTTAGTTTTTGGGGTTTGAACCAAAATTTAAATGAATAAAGATTGTTGGAAAGAATACTTTTGTTTGAGTTTGTCTTGTTCAAGTGGATAACTATCGTAATAGTGATAGTCGAATAATGATGATGCGTTTAGATTCAGAAAAACTTGATATAATAACAATAGGTTTACGATTTTAAATGTAGACTGTAGGCTAGCTATAAAATGGTCTGAGGGTTTTAAAAACGAACCTGTAGATGTTTGTAAACTTTACATAGTTGAAAGTTTAGTCTTGCAATTTCTATTGCAGAATGATAAATGTTTTTTTTATAGAACTAAATGGAAAACTTTATAAATAAAACCTAAATAGTCCCTTTCTACAAATTTTGGAACATAGTAGATCGTTTTAAATAATGGAAAAATGCTAAGTTTTAATTGATGAATGTTGAATGAAAGAAATGAAATGAGAATAAAATGCATGTAACAATGCTGTATAAAGAATATTTAAATTTGCAGCTGTTAAATTTATAGGAAATATGATACCTGGAATAAGTGGAATTATAACACCCTATTGTTGGAAGGAATAGAAAATACAGCATAAATTTTCAATAGATATTAATATTAAAAACCTAGTTTCTGTGCAGAAATGAAATGTTTTACTTTTGTTACTAAGTAAGAATCCTTCAATATCTATTTATGATAGGTTGTTCTATATTTTGTGTTTAGACATAAATAATTGAAAAAGAAACACTACAGTGTTAGTTTATCCATTCACTTGGCATTCTACCCATTAATCATCTGACTTAATTCTACTTCTCTATACTAGAGTACTATACAGAAAACAATATGGGAAAAATACAGAAAGAATTTTTAATCAATCATCTCATTTACTTAACCATCATTATACAAAATCATACCTAGGTCAGAAATTGAAACAATTACTTCCTTTTTCCATTAACTGTAAATACTAAGTCTACAAATACAGAAAATCATTTAACTAAAAATAACAAGATAGAACAGTAGAACCTAATGAATGTAGGATAAACAAACAACCCAAGGATCATGTTCCACGCAACCTACTGCTGAAGACAGCCAAATTACTTGCCTTAGGACCCCCGAGCTTGTTCATTGAACCACTAGGAAGAAGAATCTATAGAAGCTTTAGGTAATCAACTTGCAGCAGCAATTTGGATCACTCGGTCTATAATGCCCACCTCGGTACTTTAACTGCTTAGACTAATGAGGGTACTAGTTTTGAAATGAGATGGCTAAGTAAAACACTAACCATTTGAATTGACTTTGAAAATGCTTTAGAATGGAAAATGATGAAGGTTGAAATTACTTGAAATGAAAATGACGTATGCTCAATTGACAGAGATATAATGTTAAAATGATGAATGTTTAGTAGACTTGACTGACTGAGATACTGAAAATAATGATACAAATGTTTTATAGTGCAGCGCTACTAATATGCGTTTGAGTGTGTGTGCAGTGGCGGGTAAGACGATTTACCGATTGACCCACAATGGAATTATCGAGGTCATAAGAACGAAAAGAACACTTAAGGGTACGACGACTGACTGTTGACCCTGAATTAGCAATCCATGCACGGGTGAAGCCGTTTCAGCTCACCCAGGGAAGCGTATGATGTACAGGAAAGGCCATAATGAGTTGGTCGTGTACGATGAGTTGAGGGGCGCGCAATAAGGAGAGCCTTATCCCTCAACATCCCTTAGTATCTAAGGAGCATAGTTGAGAGATCGTGGTAATGGTTCCCGGTCGCTACGCAGTACTCTCCATAAGAAGGAAGAAATGAAACTGTCGAAAGGGCCCATCAAAGAGGCACCTAGATAAGAAAAAATAATGGCATTTAAAGAAAGAAATTGAAAACTCATCAAAGATCATCGAAGATAAATTCATGTGACCTTAAATTGAAAGACAAATACCAGAAAATAATATTCATTATTCTATTGTTAAGAGAAAAGAAGAAAAACAGAAATGAAAAAGGAAAAACAAAACAAAACTATTAGTTTAGTCTAAACTATTTTATTTATCTACTTTATTGAAAGAATAAAATAAAAGTTAAACTAGAAATCCCTATAGAAGTTCTTTTAGAATTGAACACTAATAGGAGTTAACTTTAAATGAGAATATCCTAGTAAAGAATAAAAGAAGTAAAGAGAATATATATATAAATTATTATTAATTTTATAATATATATATATATATATATATGTTATTTAGCAAAAGAAACAAATTTCTTTTATAAATTCCATTATTTAAAAGAAATAAATTAAATAAAAACAACAAGTTTACTAGAAAGGTATTTAGTAAACTTTTTGAGAAACAAAAGAGGAGTAGAAATCTCCTACACCTAACTTCCATTGATTTAGGGAATTAGGTGCACATTAAAGACATTGAGACACATGTATTTGAGAATATTTGAAATTAAAATATTAAATTAAATTAAATATGTGCATGGACAGACACATGGCACACAAGAATTTTCTATATAATGAGGGAGGAGAAGGAGAGAAGGACATCTCTTGCTCCCTAATGTTGGATGGTCATCATAATCTCGGATTATGT
Source organism: Larix kaempferi (assembly GCA_027924585.1). NCBI lineage: Eukaryota > Viridiplantae > Streptophyta > Pinopsida > Pinales > Pinaceae > Larix > Larix kaempferi. The sequence continues at coordinate 12,006,615 of BSBM01000437.1, forward strand.
TATGATCCTTGGAGTTGGGATTAGCCTAAACGGGGATTGGGAGATCCTTTCGGGAGGCTAGCTGTGTGTTCTTACGACCCCACTTGCTCGGAGGTTCAGGGTAAAGAAGAATAACCCCGATACGGTAGGGAGGTCAACCAAGGGGTCACTCGGTACTTCGTCAGGAGATTGGATTGGATCGTGCGGAAACCACTTCGAGGACTCCATCGATTCACTGGACCAACCGTCGAAAACAAGTTTGAAGTATTTAGTTATTTATTTTGCTAACTCTTGTGGTGGAATGAATAAATCTGGGTATTTAGTTTTTTTTATTGACATTCATGTACTGCAATAGATAGAACTAGATCTATGGCCTCTATATCTTCTTCTGAAAAATCATACTGGAAGTTCTAAAATTAATTATACTTATATTTTCAAATTCTGTGGAAGTCTTTTTGGGGAACCCAAAATGGGGGTCCCTACACAGTCCTATAGACTTAGCAGTCAAAGAGACATACACCAGCACCTCTGGTTCCCTTCTCATAATATTTTCAACAGACTCACATTGCACTTCCACTTAGCCTTCCTATTCGAATCTCTCATTGATCACCTGATACACTTGAGGAATTATTTCTGCAAAAAATAATGTAGAGCTCCCTGCTCAATTCAACTTGCCTTATCTAGGCTTCCTAGGCCTTTTTAGTGGTTAAACTGGTTATTAATGAGCTAACAGCACTGTTCCACCCACCTGGGGGATAATGCCACATTTTTAGGGGTTGTTGTCTCATAACCAATAGCTAGTGGTGGAGTGCAAATGATGACGCTTGTCCCATGCCTTCTAACAACTTCCATTCCTCCTAGTGGGTCAGTGAACTTTCATTTAACAATTGCCTTGGGTGTTTGTCTCCTATTTTAATTTATTAAAGAATAATAATATGTTATTACAATCATCCTTGACTATATTTGGTCATAATTACAAAACTTTGTAATTATAATTTAACATGATGTTTTTGCAAATAAAATAAATAGTCTCAAATTTTGGGTAGGTGACATACACCCCCCTTAAGTCTCAACATCATCCTCCATGTTGTTCACTCATTTTCTTAGTATTCCTGAAACGGAGTGGGGTATGCTGCCCGCATACTACCCTCAAACTCCTAGGTTTCCTCTTCTAGGATAAGGTGCTTCCATTGCACCTTTACCTTCCCAATGGTGCGATTCTAGAGTAGAGTTTCCCTCCTTTCGAGGATACAGTCCGGTTCCACCTGAAAATCGTATTCTTGTTCAACCTATACATCATTCCAATTTATAACATGAGTAGCATCATGTACATATTTCTTTAAAACTGAAATATGAAAAATATTATGTATTTTTAGATTAGGTGGCAAAGCTAGTTGATATGCCATGGGTCCTACCCTTGAAAAAATTTGGAAAGGACCACAATACTTGGGTGTCAGTTTGGCACAACTTCCCAATTTTAATGACCTCTTCTTCGGTCTTACCTTAATGAAAACATGCTCACCAACCTGGAACTCTTTATGAGTCCTTTTAAGATCTGCTTGACTCTTTTGCCTATCTCGGGAAGCTTTAAGATTTCTTTGTACCTATTGCACAGTTAGTTCTATTTCCTTCAACAATTCAGGTTCTAATATAACTCTATTAACTGGGTCATTCCAAGAAACTGGTGTATTACATTTCCTACCATAAAGAATTTCAAAAGGGCTAAGCCTGGCTGATACATGGTAATGGTTTTTATAATCAAATTATGCTAAATGCAAGTAGTCCTCCCACTTACCAAGTTGAACCTTAACATACATCCTTAGCATGTCTTCCAATATCTGATTTACTCTTTCTGTCTGTCCATTCGTTTGTGGATGAAATGTTGTACTGAAGTTTAAGGTTGTATTCAACCCTTTAAACAAATATATCCAGAAGTTTCCAGTAAACTTAGAATCACGGTCTGAAACTATCACCTTTGGTATTCCATGTAATCGAAAAATCTGTTTCATAAAAATTTATGCAATATCTGGAGCCTTATAAGTAGTTTTTACTGGTATAAAATGTGTTGCCTTGCTGAGTTTGTCCACCACCACCATGATGGAATCATTTTGTTTCTGATTCTTAGGTAGTCTAGTAATAAAATCTATGCTTATGATCTCCCATTTCCAACTATGTATAGGTAATGGCTGTAATAGTCCAGCCGGATGCTGGTGTTCAACTTTTACTCTTTGACAGTCAAAGCATTTAGCTATATATTCTGCTACTTTATCCTTCATCTTGGGCCAATAATAATCTTTCCGTAACATAGTTATGGTTTTCTGATAACCTGGATGACCAACATAATGACTTTTGTGCATCTCATCTAAAATCATAATTTTTATCTTTGGTACATTGGGCACATATAGTCTGTTCTTGTACAATAGCAATCCATTTTCTGTTAACTTGAAATACGCCATAGAATTTTTAGAATTGCTTTTTGCTATCTTTTCAGGTAAACTTCTGTACTCTTCATCAATTTTGAGCCCTTTGAAAATCTAATTTTCCAAATCTGTGGTGTATGTATTGATGGCTGAAATAAAATTTAACTTTGCATTACGACTTAAGGCATCAACAACTTTGTTCTCTTTACCCTTTATATGCTGAATTTCAAAATCATATTCACTTAGAAAGGTTATGGGGTATGCAATCTTCGAAAAACCTTCTATGAATTTTCTATAATATCCTGTACTCCCCATAAATGATCGTACGTATGACACATCCTTAGGAACCGACCATTCATTAATGGCTTTTATCTTATTGGGATCAACCGAAATTCCTTCCTTAGAGATTATGTGACCTAAATACTGGATCTTATCCTTGTGAAAGTCACACTTACTAAACTTAGCGTATAACTAATGATCTCTCAAAACTTGTTAAATAATACGCAGATGTTCGTCATGTTCTTCCTTACTTTTAGAATATACCAGAATGTCATCTATGAACACAATGACGAACTTATCCAAATATTTGTGCAGACTATTGTTCATTAAGCACATAAAAACTGCTGGGGCATTAGTCAACCCAAATGACATGACCACGAACTCATAATGTCCATAGCGAGTTCTAAAGGCTGTTTTAAAAATATTCTCATCCTTCACACGAACTTGATGATATCCTGACCTCAAATAAATCTTTGAAAATATCATTGCTCCACGTAGTTGATCAAATAGATCGTCTATGCGGGGAAATGGTTATCGATTCTAGATTGTCATCTTATTTAGTTGGCGATAATCTATGCAAAGTCTTAACGTGCCATCTTTCTTCTTGAAAAAAATAACAGGTGCTCCCCAAGGAGACACATTGGGTCTTATATAGTTTTTATCAATTAGTTCCTTCAACTGTGATTTCAACTCATTTAATTCCAGTATATTCATCCTATATGGAGCTTTGGAGTTCAGCACCACACCTGGTATCAGCTCAATGGTAAAATCTAGATCTCTCTTCAGGGGTAACCCTAGAATCTCTTCTGGAAAAACATCTTGGAATTATTTTAGGACAGGTACATCTTCTAGTTTCAGTTTGTCCTCTTTTGTAATTGACTCCTCATGTACTACATTCAGTGCGAACATCTTACATCCTTTTCTAATTACTCTTTTTACTTACATAGCTGAAATCTATCTAAGTGATGTCTTTCTAGGAATACCCTTCACTTCTATTGTTTCTCCTTCATCATTTAGACAGGTAAAAATTTTCTCATAACAATTCAAAATAACATTATGTGCTTCTAACCATTCCATTCCAATTAAAATGTCATAGGATCCTAAAGGTAAAATATTTAGCTTGGTTCATGTCTTTAACTGATTCAAAGATAAAACACAACTTTCAACAAAATCATACACTTTTCTTTTTGTTCTTGTTCCTAGTCTAACTAACGAGGATTTATTAAATTTTTCTGTTTTTAGATTAAAATTTTCTACAATATCTAGAGATATATAACTCAGGCTAGTTCCTGGATCAATCAAAATAGAAACGGGGTGGTTTTGTAGCATACCTTCAATCTCTACCATAGAGACTTGATGCTCTGCTTGCCTATTGTCTAGAGTTGCATTAATTCTGGGCATATCTCTTGCCAAGTCTCCCACAATAGGTTTAGCTTGTATGGAGTTAATGTTATTGGTTGTCCACTTCTTATTGGGACAGTTTGAAGCATAATGAGGACCTTGACACTCAAAAAAATTTATAGGTGTCCTCTGGTCATTAGTTCTGGTAACATTGGGTGTATTTCTAGGAGCTCTAAAATTCTGCTGCTGATTATTTATGGGACTGTTTCCTTGGAAATTCCGATTTGGTAAGTTTTTTCTTTTTAAAACTAGAATTTCCATTGAACTTGAAATTCCTTTTTTTCAGCTCAAAGTTACTGGGTTTATGATTTTTCCAGTTAGATATCCCCTCTCATTTTTGGTTTTGGTCATAATAGAAAGTTGCTTTCCTCATGGCTTCTTCTAAGGTCTTTGGATTGTCATACTCTATTATGTCCTTGATGTTGAAACGTAGACAACTCAGATACCTCTGAATCTTTGGTTTCTCCTCCGCAAGATATGGCACATACCTTAGCAAATTCAGAAATTTGTTGTTTAGCTCCTTTATGTTCATGGTTCCCAGTCTTAAATCATAAAATTCCTTGGATTTTTCTTCGTAATATTGTTCAAATAGGAATTTCTTCTTGAAGTACCATTTAAAAGTGCTCCAATTCACATCTTTGTCCTTGATTCCCTTCACTCTTTTGATGTCCTGCCACCAAATTTTTGCCTTCTGTATCAGGTTGTATATGGCCATCTTTGCTTTCAATGATTCTGAATAATCATAGATTTGAAAGTATTTCTTCATGCTGGATAGCCATGCTTCAGCTGTCTCTCCTTTCTCAGTTTCACCATTGAAAGTTGGGGGTTTGATCTTCTTGAACTCCCCAAAAATATGTTCATACTGTTTATGGCTTTTTCTTCTTGGTTTGTAATCTCCTTCGCTGCCATCACTTGAATAATTACGTTTCTTTTTACGTATCTCATTTGTAGCTCCTTGTGATGTTGAACTGTTATCATAAGTTTTCACTTGCTTATCCTTGTTCCCATGAGGTAAGTCTTCAATTTTGGAGGTGTTTTCAACCCTTCTATCCTATTCATCAGTTGGGAACTAATCAAACAGTACTTGGTTCAGTTCTTCTTGTGCCTTCATAATTCTCTCATTATCTTGTTTAATAGATCTTATTTCTACTTTCAACTCTTGAAATGCACGTAACAATTCTGATGAATTGTTATTCAATTCGCCATGGACTTCTTCTTCATAATGATGTCAAATGTTGTTGTTGATATGACTGTTTGGTCAAAATTTGTCCTCCATATGTTCATCTCATCATTCCATACGTGTAACTTAGAAACAATTTTCTGTATACAAAATAATTTTATTAGTAAAGATTTTTGTTGTCATAAAATTTTATGTTGCGTGTTCTTTGGACCTTTTCCGGCCGAGAGTTCGAACATGAGCTCTGATACCACATGTAACATCCCAAAAATTCACAAAAATTTAAAAATTTAAAAATAACATTAAATGCTATACTTACTAATGCGAAAAATAAAATAATGGTTAAATCTTTTAACTAAAATAATTAATGATAACGACACATCGTATTTCTTAAAACAAATTACGACGATAGTTGTATTTGCTAATGCGGAAGTAAAATAAATACTATTCTTCTAACTAATGACAAATTACGATAACTAAAAATTTATACTTCATAACACAAAATACATCATTAGTTCTGCTTGTGTTCAATTGTAATCTACATGTTGTAATTAAGTTTATCTTGTGATATAATTTCTTGATAAAGTACTAACAATTTGCTTTTGGATGATGACGAAGGGGTCCTACTAGGTACCCTGAGGTTTACTTAGCTCTTTTAGCTAAAGCAGTTGAACGTATTTACTTTTCGTAGATTCGTAGGTAAGGGTATTACAACAATTCCAGTAATACAAGTAGTTCTAAATATGCCTTCAGTTTCACCATCAATACTTTATAATAACTATAAGTACTTCCGTGATTTGAGAGTTAATAATGGTATGGATCTATGAACTATTTTTGTAAGTCATGTTTAACCATATTTACAAGTCACAGAAAGCGTAACAATTGAAATCTAAACTAGACTCTTTAGTGCATCGTCAAAGAAGGAAATGTGTACCACTATGAAATTCTCCAAAAGCTACTAGATTTCCATGTCTAAGTTTTTATTATGATACTGTCATCATTTCTCTATTTATAAAGAGTTGTATTAATAGGCATACTAATAGGTGAGTTGTTACAACATTATATGTTACCCACACTATTGTAGTAAAGGGATATTATAATGTAATGTTATCAATCGTGATTCTATTAGAATGAAATGATAAACAATAGGACTAAAACATCTTATGTGTATTATGCATTAATATAATGTGGTAATATAATTAGCGGTGGCAACTTTATGGAGTTCTAACCTATATGAAAAGTATCAAATACCTTTCACAAATTGAGACCTATGTTGTTTTGGTAAATATGCGACACATAAATAACCCATGCATTCGATTGACAAAACATTGTAAATGAAATGGATTATACAATGTAACCCTAACTAATACCCTATGTATTAATGACTATAAACATTGATAATATATGATATTACACTTTGCAAACCAGATCAACGTATTGACAAAGGATAGCGACAGGTATTAAATTCACTGTAGTCATGTGTTGGCATGTTAAATGTGTCCAGTCTAAGCATTAATAACCCATCTAACTCCAATGGTGGAATGTATTGTTGGCTATCAAAATAACCTTCTTCACATGGAAACCTGGTGGAAAATACTGCTAGTAATCCGAGTTGTGCATAGCTGACATGGTGAATCACCTCCAAATTGGACTTCACAATGGTAAGGTCATTAATGGTAATTAAATGCTGGAATGCTTCGTAGAACGTGGTGCTATGTTGGCTCGTATTGCCCATTGATCTATATCTAACTAGGTTTTGGTACTTCAACCCTAATCTCACCACTACGTCTTCGTTGAGGTTGTTCTTGTGCATTCATTTCGTGATACCGGCTTGGTGTAGAGGCTGACCGTTTGCAAGAGTTTAGGGTATGGAGGTTGCTCGACTGAGGACTCCTTCCTCAGGTTTGATGGTGTGACCTGCAACCGTAACTTGATGATTTATCAAGTTTTTAAGAAGGTTTGAGGGCCAAATGTTGAGAGGTGAGGAAATAATGTTGTAATGCTTGGCTGTTGGAGTGGCGCCGAAAGCTTGCAATGGTTCAAACTTCAATCCTTTGCAAAATCTTATGAGGTAATATCTTCATTTCAAAATAATTAAGTTTTCTGCTACTTTAGTTAATAATGTGATGCAATGTTTTAACCACCTCCTATATTGCTTGATAGGTAAATTCAAATGCCTGCAGGTATATCTTGACTGATGCTTACAGGGAAAATGCTGCTATACCATCTGGTAAGCCTCAGTGGTTATTTTCCCTGTAGGTTATCCTGGCATGTTGGCCGAAACTTTGATGTTTGACGAGGTCTAAGGAAAGTTCTTGGCAGAGGAATTTTTTTTTACTGTTGAGATGTTTAAACGAGAACCTCACATCGTGTGTATAGCGGATGGAGTCCTCGGTTCATTTTGCTTCCCTACCAATGCAGCGTTTTGCTGTGACTTTTATTGAAATGTAAACTTGTTTATAATGTAATGTCAAAGGGATGAACCCTCGGTCGATTTTAATGGAAGAACAGTATTAAGAAAACTTCAAATAGTTTATGTGCAATGTATAAGTTTCATTTCGTTGATGCTTGAGTAATTAAAACAATGTCTGAACTAAATTGTTTCTACAAAGATAAGAAGGGCCTTGTTTACACTGTTTATTCCATTGTTTAAATGGTCATAAGAGACTGAGTTTTGCATTGAACATAACTTATAATGGTTTCTATTTTTATAAGAACCAATATTTGACTAGTTGGTTCTGTGTTGATACCGGCTGAAAGCCGTGGCTAACCTGTTCCTTAAAAGAGAACCCTCATAATCACAATGTTTAAGTTTAAGCTTTTGAATAGTGATGAGACATAGTTTTGGGGGTTTGAACCAAAATTTAAATGAATAAAGATTGCTGGACAGAATACTTGTGTTTGAGTTTGTCTTGTTCAAGTGGATAACTATCGTAATAGTGATAGTTGAATAATGATGATCCGTTTAGCTTCAGAAAAACTTGATATAATAAAAATAGGTTTATGATTTTAAATGTAAACTCTAGGCTGGCTATAAAATGGTCTTAGGGTTTTAAAAATGAACCTGTAGATGTTTGTAAACTTTACACAGTTGAAAGTTTAGTCTTGCAATTTCTATTGCAGAATGATAAATGTTTTTGTTTATAGAACTAAATGGAAAACTTTATAAATAAAACCTAAATAGTCCTTTTCTGCAAATTTTGTAACATAGTAGATCGTTTTAAATAATGGAAAAATGCTAAGTTTTAATTCATGAATGTTGAATGAAAGAAATGAAATGAGAATAAAATGCATGTAACAATGTTGTATAAAGAATATTTAAATTTGCAGTTGTTAAATTTATAGGAAATATGATACCTGGAATAAGTGGAATTATAACACCCTACTGTTGGAAGGAATAGAATATACAACATAAATTTTCAATAGATATTAATAATTAAAAACCTAGTTTCTGTGCAGAAATGAAATGTTTTACTTTTGTTACTAAGTAAGAATCCTTCAATGTCTGTTTATGAAAGGTTGTTCTATATTTTGAGTTTAGACATAAATAATTGAAAAAGAAACACTGCAGTGTTAGTCTATCCATTCACTTGTCATTCTGCCCATTAATCATCTAACGTAATTCTACTTCTCTGTACTAGAGTACTATACAGAAAATAGTATGGGAAAAATACAGAAAGGATTTTTAATCAATCATCTTATTTACTTAACCATCATTATACAAAATCATACCTAGGTCATAAATTGAAACAGTTACTTCTGTTTGCCATTAACTGTAAATACTAAGTCTACAAATACAAAAAATCATTTAACTGAAAATAAGAAGATAGAACAGTAGAACCTGATGAATGTAGGAGAAACAAACAACCCAAGGAGCCTGTTCCACCCAACCTACTCTTGAAGACAGCCAAATTACTTGCCTTAGGACACCTAAGCTTGTTCACTGAACCACTAGGAAGAAGAATATGTAGAATCTTTAGGTAATCAGCTTGCAACAATAATTTGGATCATTCAGTCCTATAGACTTAGCAGTCAAAGAGATTTGCACCAGCACCTCTAGTTCCCTTCTCAGAATATTTTCAGCAGCCTCACATTGCATTTCCACTTAGCCTCCCTATTCGAATCTCTCAGTGATCACCTGATACACTTAAGGAATTATTTCTGCAGAAAATAATGTAGAGCTCCTTGCTCAATTCGAATTGCCTTATCTAGGATGTCTAGGCCTTTTTAGTGGTTAACCTGGTTATTAATGAGCTAATAGCTCTGTTCCACCCACCTGGGGGATAATGCCACAATTTTAGGGGTTGTTGTCCCATAACCAACAACTAGCGTTGGAGTGCAAATGCTGACACTTGTCCCATTCCTTCTAACAGCTTCCATTCCTCCTAGTGCGTCAGTGAACACTCATTTAATAGTTCCCTTGGGTGTTTGTCTCATGTTTTAATTTATTAAATAATAATAATATGTTATTACAATCATACTTGACCAGATTTGGTCATAATTACAAAAATTTGTAATTATAATTTAACATAATGTTTTTGCAAATAAAATAAATAGTCTCAAAATTTAGGTAGGTGACAGACCATCCACAAATGCAACTCTCATCCCTTTTGCATCCAAATATGGTATGGAGAGAAGATTCTTCTTGATTCTAGGTATATATAGAGCATCTTGCATCTTTAAAGACTTCCCAGAGTCTAACTTGTAGGAGGCTTCACCACTTCCTTTTATAGGGTATTGATAGTCATCCCCAAGTTTCACCTTATGAGGTGACTCATGTTAAGATAGGTCCATAAGAGATTCTTTGAATCCCGTCATATGTTTAGAATCCCCACTATCAATAATCCAATCATTACATCCATGTGTAACCGTACCTGTCAAAGCAGAGATTAGCACATATTCATCGTCACTTGAAGAGTGTTGACTTTCTTCTCTAGCCTTCTTCCTTGGAGGTTCATCATCCTCTGCTGGATGAGCATGATATCTCTTCTTGTTGTTCTTCTTCTTGTTGTTGCTGAAGCCTTGTCTATTCTTGGGACATTCTAAGGAAAAGTGTCCCTTCTCATTGCAAGAGTAACATCTAAGGCAAGAGAGATCTTTCTTCTTTTGATGGAAGTGAGAATGTTTCTTGTTATGAGTTTGCTCCCTCTTGAACTTACCTTTATTGGTGTGTGCTGTGAGAGCTTGGTATTCACTTCCCATCTTCTCTTCTCCAACCACAAGCCTAGCTTCTTCTTGTGAAAATTCCTCCCATAGTCTGCTGAAAGAGATAAATTTATTTCTTGGACATATACCTTGGATGAAGGAGTCCCATGACCTAGGTAGGCCATTCAATGTGATCATGACAATTTCTCCATTCTCCACTATTTCATCCACAGCTTCAAGTTGTTCTTTGATTTTAAATACCTTCGTAAAGTACGATTGGATGGTCTATCCATTCTGTATCTTTACCCCTTTCAATTGGTTCCACAAAGTCATCTTCCGATTTATATTCTTTCCTTCAAACAAATTGGTCAAGGAGTCAAACATCTCCTTAGGTGTCTTTAGGGAAGAAACATGGGGTATGAGATGGTCTTCTATAGAATCGGCAATGATTCTCTTGGCATTGACCAAGTTCTTCATGTGTAAGGCCTTAGCCTCATCTCCCTCTGGAACTGGAACCTCTTCTCTTATGTAGGTGTCCAATTCATTCCCTTCAAGGATTAACCCAATCCTATACTTCCATGCTCGAAAATTATCATCCCCTTAAAGATTATCCTCAATCTTGGTGTGGTGAGACATCTTAATGAGAAACTCAAATGGAAATAAAATATTTAGGTCTTACCACTTGATTTGCTGAACCTGGATCTGGAGTTCGATAAGGGTTTGTTAGAGAAACCCTAAAAATTCAAATTTTGAATTCCAAACTTCTGAATGGATGGAAAGATGCACCTTGATGAGTTGATCATGCTATTATACTTCAATTTTGAAATCTGCAAAATTTGACCCCTCAAAATTTCCTTTGAAACTTTCGGAATTGCAATTTCTGGTTTTTTGGTTTTCTAGTCAAAATCCTGAACTAGGGTTTGATAATGCTTGGGGTTATTCCCAGAAAAAAAGTTCGATCTTGGTCTCTAAACTTTGATTTTTTTGAGGAGCATCCAACCGTGGTCTCAGGTTTCAAAAATTCCAACTTTTGCAAAAACCCTAATTTTCCACCTTTCCGATCAAAATCCTGAACTAGGGTTTGATGGAGCCTGGGATTCTTCCCAACCAAAAAGTTTGATCTTGGTCTCTAAATTTTGATTTTCTTGAGGAGCATTTAGTCGTGGTCTTAGATTCCAAAAATTCCAACTTTCTCTGAAACCCTAATTTCCCGCAGTAGTGACAGGCCAAAAATTGAAAGTGCTCAAAATTGAATTATGTCTCGACAGAAAGATGTGCCCTTGCAAGGAGAGTCAGCCTATCCTTCTTCCTTTGATGATCTATAGAGAGAAACCCAAAAATTAAGAATCCCTAGCTTCCACAGCTACACAACATCTTCTTCTTAGCACGGCTGTGATACCATGTTAATTTTTCGACAATTTCATTCAAACATTATCTAGGATCCTACTAAGAGAAGAACATGCACATCATAACAATCCTAAACACAAGAGACACAGAGTTTCCTCGAGGAAAACCAAGAAGGTGAAAAACCCCGCAACTTCCTCAGAGATAGAATAAGCCCCAATACAAAGATCACAAAGATCAATCCCCAGAAGATAGATGACTCCAACAGCTACTCCTCCTCCACTTGTGGGCACTCCTCTCTCAACTAAAGTGAATTGGCTAAGTGAGTCAATGAATAGAATGAGAGACACTCACTTTCTATTTATACACAACTTAACCTACCTTTAACCCTAATAGTGTCGACTTCCTACGGAAGCCTAATAACCCATCCACATGACTCATACAGGGCTGACTTCACACTAGTGGTCTAATAACCGATCAAATAATATTTGTGACACTTGCGACACTTACAATAATACTTGCGATACTTACAAATACAAATGACGACACTTCTAATTGGAGGAATAATACATCTCCATCAAGAATATAATAAAGTACAAGTCAAATACGTAGAAGAATATCTTCTGAAGTTACAAATACATCAACAAGCCTCAGGTTTGCGACGTGATCCTTGACCAACCCATACACTATCCAATCGTCTATTTAGACGGAAAAAAATTTATGAAAGTATTCTTTGAACGTTGACACCACTAATCTTGAAAAATTGTTGGGGCATTCTTCGATCCGAATGGCATGACTATGTACTAGAAACAACCCCATTCCATGACGAATGTAGTCTTATGTCGGTCTTCCTTCGCAATATTGATTTGATAATATCCTGAAAACCCATCTGTAAATGAGTAGATCTCCTGACCTCCGACTCCTTCGAGCACCTCATCTGTGAAAGGTATCAAGAATGGGTCCTGCATACATGCATCGTTCAATTTCCGCAAGTCGACACAGATTCAGACTTCGCCAGTTTTCTTGTCCTGGACCACCATCGGGCTGATCCACTCGGATTCTTTGACTAGTTCTATAATGTTGTCTTCCAACATCCTTTCAATCTCGGCCTGCACTGTCTCCTTATGTCTTGGATTAAATCGGTAGGGCCACTGCTTGACTAGATTCGCATTAGGTTTTAGGGGAATCTTCATTTCTCCTAAGTCCCTAGAAATTCCTTTCATATCTGAGAATTTCATTGGGAACAGATCCTGAAACTCATGCAGCAGATCCATCATCTTCGCAATGGTGGACTCATCCCGATAATCCCTAATGCTTGCAAACTTTGGGTTCTCCTCCATCCCAATTTTTACTTTCTTGATCTTCAGCAGTTGCTGGAATTTGTCGGAAGAAATTTCTAGTGCCTCAACGCCGCGACTACCTTCTGATTCTAGCACATGCGTAGCCCTCAGAGCGTCCTCATCATCCATCTCTCCTGTGATATTGTAGCACTACATCATCATTTCTGGTGTCACATTCCACTGAAGTTCTAATGGTTGCTCTGTCGGTACTGCTTCAAATATCTTCTCGCGGATCACCTATAGCGCAGTATGGATGAAGGGGTTCTCATCTGAGAAACTAAATGTTTGGATGAAGCCAAGTGTTAGCTGCTCCCAAGAATTCGTTCCATGTCGCAGTTCTGCTGTGACATATCAACTCTGCGGTACTTCATCCAAAGTGTGAATGAATGCATGGACCCATTCTCCTTTTGCTTGTAGTCCCCATTTTCTTTCGCACTCAGCCAAACGTGCCTTTGGATCACTCCTGTTAGCACTCGGATTTTCCTTGGGCTGTATCAAAGAAACCCCGAGGTAACCTATTTCAAACCAATCTTTAGACTGAAAGTTGGCCTCCTTCAGCCAGAGAGGGCTCTCTCAGCAAATCTGCCATCCAATGTCACCACGATGGCAGTTTGACAATGAAACTCAAGGGCCAATTTGTAAAATAAATAAAAACTTAAGGATTTTTAATGAAGTGGTTAGATAAACAGGAAATAAGATATCATTGGGCAATGGAGTCAAGAAACAGAAAAATAATATATCAGCAGCAAAAACAGAAATTTTTGTACAAAGGCAAGGTAATTGTTAGGTTACGGTCAAAGCTTTTTGCAGGCGAAAAGAAAGAATTAAAGACAATCCACCAATCAATGGGCATCAGACTAGGATGAATCCATTGTCGATTTTAGAGAAGCAAATGGATACTTGAAACGCGATAAACTGAGGCATAAAAATATGAATCCCAATTCATTTAGACGTTGGTCCAAGTATAGAAGAAAAGACAAAAATGAATAGCATAACTGGGAAAGTAAACATGCACAAGTGAGAAAAGAAAAGGTACAGACTGTAAACACCAACAACGCATGAATCTTTGATTTAAAACTGCTCAAACTCTGAAATCTTTATTAATTTCTGGAAACAACTTCAAAAACCCAGAATGGACACTTTCGTTCCTGGGAATCCCCCCCCCCTTTTACATGTCTTTTACATATCAATATATAGAAAGATGGCCTATACCTAATCTTGAATTCAAAACCTAATTGAAACTCTAAAAATAGAAACAGTTACAACTTATTCTTTTTATTTCAGGAAGTAAATTTGCTGAAAAATAGGCTTTGAAGACATGGATGTACATCTCAAATGGAGATACCTGTGTACATTTTGAGAGAGGTTTTTGTAATTGGGCATGTGTTGAAGAAACGCCTCTTTCAGTTTCTGCAAATTCATCTTCATTTGGAAGAAACAGCTCTTTGAAGTTAATGACTAAAACAGTAAACTGAATTTCTGGAAAATTGCCCCGTGAAGATGACTTCGATTCTCTTAAACCATAACACCTGTGTAAAAACTGAGAGAGGTTTTTGAATATTGGCCCGTGCTGAAGAGAAACCTCTTTCAATTTCTGGAAATTCGTCTTAATTTGGCGGAAACATCTCTTTGAAGTTAATGACTAAAACAGTCATTTCCAGAAAAACGTGTTCTACTTGTCCCATTTGATTTTCTCTATGGGATATATCCCACATTGGTTGAGCGGGAAATAATCATGTTGTTTATATACCCCGACGCGCATAACACCTAATAACACATAGCACGTGTTATTATACTCCTCTTCCTTGGGAGCTATGCCTTCGGGAATGGCGGTTCCGCGTTGGTGGAAGGTGGTTTATAATACCACCCTTTCGAATTGCGGATGGCTGTGACACTTACACGTGGATGGTGGTTTTTAATCCGCGACCACTTTATAATATTTAAACTTTGAGCTAGTGAGGGATGCGGAATGAATGGTAGCCGCTTATCCAAACTTTGTCTTTTTCAAAGTTTTAATTCGACGTTTTTTGAGATTCGTGCCAAGACTTTGGTGATTGGGTTTTGAATATTAATATAAAATACTTATATTAATAACTATGAACTTTTAAATTTTTTAAACAAAGACTTGGGCATTTTGGAGATCCGCTATCTTTTAGCCATTCCACTATTTTAGAGCTTCACTAACTATTTTAGAGATTCACTAGTGCTTTATCCGCCTAATTTGACCATATTGGCCAAATTTAGAAGCCCTGCCAATTCATTTATATGCTCTGCTAAATATAGAATTTTTCCACATTTCCATAATGGGTGGTTCCGCGCGGTGTTCTAGTGGTTTCCGATACCACTTTATCCATACGCGGATGAATGAATATCAGACACGTGCCTTGGTGGTATTATGTCCGCTACCACCCTCCACCGTTTGTTGACGATTACTTTGGCGACGCGGGATTGATATTAGCCGCAGATCTTGATCCATAATATCTCCGCCGTTGGAACCTGGCTGGAGTTTAACCTTTCCATAAATTTGCTGGCGGACTTTATAAATATGGGTTTTTATAATATATTTTTTATATAAAAATCTTCATTTCAACCCTTTTGTGATGATTTCTTCTCTTTTAGGTCATTTTAGCAAAAAACTCTAGGTTTCTTCAGATCTGGTGTCAACAACTGGCTCCAACTGGGGATGCTATCCTCCCTGCGAGGTAGCAAAGAACATCGTAGACCAAGTGCCTGATCCATTGGGCGGCTCCCAAACTTGACAACTGCAACCTGTACCTGATCTTTCATCTGAAAACTGAATCTGAAAACCACTAACTGCTGACGATTGAAAACACACATGCTGTAACTGAATTGAAAATAACACTGTACATACTAAATGGATGCTTTCCTGGCAAACTTATTTCTCCTACCTACCCTACCTTTAGAATGTCAAAGACTTTCCATTAATCAAGTAATTCGGAAACACCAGTGAAGCCAATCCATTAGGTTTCCAAACGATTTAACTCCTTTGCTGTGTTCAAAATAAGCCAATAACAGAAAATATGACAGTATAGGCAACCACTGATAATCTTTATTCTCAAAATAAAAACCTAGCTGCAAATCGAAATTGAGAAATCTCTCCATATACTCAGCTATAGGATCAAAGAATATAGATTTTATTTGAAGTACCTTCAGATTTTCTGCAATTTGACAGGAGAGCTGAAATGTTTTTTCTTCTTTAACATTCTTTTTCAGAAATGAATGATTATCCTCATAATCTAATGCATCCTCAAATAGCAAACACTCTGCAAGATCATTAAACATGATAGCTCTCTCTTCTTGATGAAAGAAACTGGTGTCTAATAGCTGATTTCCTTGTGGAGAATTATTATCACAAATGGGTTCCTTCAAAATATCATCATGATTGTCATCATTCAAATTCAGATTTACAGGCCCAAAAATGGAAGAAGATTGACTTACATATCCCGGAATATGTGAACACTGCAAATCTGTATAAGCAGGGGTCGTAGCATGACTCTGCAAGAGCCAATCTATTTCTTTTTCTGTTAAAAGAGGAGGTGGTTTGTGCATTTTCTGAATCAAACAACTATCATTTTCCTTCTCTTCCGCAGATTGATGCTGAATGCATTCTTCATTCGTACACAAAGGAGCAGATGAATCATCATTTGTTTCTGAATAGAGCTCATGGGAATCTACTATTATTTCTTCATTGATTTTATCTGCAGCTAGCTTCTCTTGTTCATCATGGCCATGGACTTGCGAAGAAAAATGATAAAATGTTTCAGACATGTCTTCATCATTCATACCTTCCAGATCTTCATCAATACTTTCGAGGTATTGTATGAAACCTTCAAACTAATCACAGCAATCTTCCACTAAAGACAAAGCTGGAAAGTCTACTGTATAATGCTCATAAAATGCTACGTGAAAATCTTTTAAAGAAAACAAGCTACCAGGTCTTAAACTTTCATACCAATCCCTTGCTTTTCCTTCTAAAGAAGCCATGAACATCTTCATAAGATAGTCCTCATGAAACCTAATCTTCAGCTTGTGTATATGTGCATGAAATTTGATTAAATGTAAAGCAGCATTATCACTGTTTTCATCTCTGAATTTAGGCAAATAAGATTGCCAATCTATTTTAGGAATTTGATTCGGAAAACTGGGAATATGAGACCTTCTCATAGGAGCATACCTTCTTAATAACGAGGCCATCTCGAAATGCTGGAACTGTAGATTCTGATTTGAAAACTGAGGAAACTTAGCCTGTGAACCAACGCAAAACTGGATTTCTTTAATGTGGAGTCGCCATGAAATTTCTGAAAACTGGATTCTTTGAAGATGGAGTCGCCAGGTGAAAGATGCATAGCCTGCTTGATATCTGACCGTTGTTCACCATCAACAATCAAATCTGCAACTTTGTCGTTCATACCCAGGGAAAATGAAACCTTCGATCCCCGGCAACGGCGCCAAAATGTTAGCACTCGGATTTTCCTTGGGCTGTATCAAAGAAACCCCGAGGTAACCTATTTCAAACCAATCTTTAGACTGAAAGTTGGCCTCCTTCAGCCAGAGAGGGCTCTCTCAGCAAATCTGCCATCCAATGTCACCACGACAGCAGTTTGACAATGAAACTCAAGGGCCAATTTGTAAAATAAATAAAAACTTAAGGATTTTTAATGAAGTGGTTAGATAAACAGGAAATAAGATATCATTGGGCAATGGAGTCAAGAAACAGAAAAATAATATATCAGCAGCAAAAACAGAAATTTTTGTACAAAGGCAAGGTAATTGTTAGGTTACGGTCAAAGCTTTTTGCAGACGAAAAGAAAGAATTAAAGACAATCCACCAATCAATGGGCATCAGACTAGGATGAATCCATTGTCGATTTTAGAGAAGCAAATGGATACTTGAAACGCGATAAACTGAGGCATAAACATATGAATCCCAATTCATTTAGACGTTCGTCCAAGTATAGAAGAAAATACAAAAATGAATAGCATAACTCGGAAAGTAAACATGCACAAGTGAGAAAAGAAAAGGTACAGACTGTAAACACCAACAACGCATGAATCTTTGATTTAAAACTGCTCAAACTCTGAAATCTTTATTAATTTCTGGAAACAACTTCAAAAACCCAGAATGGACACTTTCGTTCCTGGGAATCCCCACCCCTTTTACATGTCTTTTACATATCAATATATAGAAATATGGCCTATACCTAATCTTGAATTCAAAACCTAACTGAAACTCTAAAAATAGAAACAGTTACAACTTATTCTTTTTATTTCAGGAAGTAAATTTGCTGAAAAATAGGCTTCGAAGACCTGGCTGTACATCTCAAATGGAGATACCTGTGTACATTTTGAGAGAGGTTTTTGTAATTGGGCATCTGTTGAAGAAAAGCCTCTTTCAGTTTCTTCAAATTCATCTTCATTTGGAAGAAACAGCTCTTTGAAGTTAATGACTAAAACAGTAAACTGAATTTCTGGAAAATTGCCCCGTGAAGATGACTTCGATTCTCTTAAACCATAACACCTGTGTAAAAACTGAGAGAGGTTTTTGAATATTGGCCCGTGCTGAAGAAAAGCCTCTTTCAATTTCTGGAAATTCGTCTTAATTTGGCGGAAACAGCTCTTTGAAGTTAATGACTAAAACAGTCATTTCCAGAAAAACGTGTTCTACTTGTCCCATTTGATTTTCTCTATGGGATATATCCCACATTGGTTGAGCGGGAAATAATCGTGTTGTTTATATACCCCGACGCGCATAACACCTAATAACACATAGCACATGTTATTATACTCCTCTTCCTTGGGAGCTATGCCTTCGGGAATGGCGGTTCCGCGTTGGTGGAAGGTGGTTTATAATACCACCCTTTCGAATTGCGGATGGCTGTGACACTTACACGTGGATGGTGGTTTTTAATCCGCGACCACTTTATAATATTTAAACTTTGAGCTAGTGAGGGATGCGGAATGAATGGTAGCCGCTTATCCAAACTTTGTCTTTTTCAAAGTTTTAATTTGACGTTTTTTGAGATTCGTGCCAAGACTTTGGTGATTGGGTTTTGAATATTAATATAAAATACTTATATTAATAACTATGAACTTTTAAATTTTTTAAACAAAGACTTGGGCATTTTGGAGATCTGCTATCTTTTAGCCATTCCACTATTTTAGAGCTTCACTAACTATTTTAGAGATTCACCAGTGCTTTATCCGCCTAATTTGACCATATTGGCCAAATTTAGAAGCCCTGCCAATTCATTTATATGCTCTGCTAAATATAGAATTTTTCCACATTTCCATAATGGGTGGTTCCGCGCGGTGTTATAGTGGTTTCCGATACCACTTTATCCATATGCGGATGAATGAATATCGGACACGTGCCTTGGTGGTATTATGTCCGCTACCACCCTCCAGCGTTTGTTGATGATTACTTTGGCGACGCGGGATTGATATTAGCCGCAGATCTTGATCCATAATATCTCCGCCGTTGGAACCTAGCTGGAGTTTAACCTTTCCATAAATTTGCTGGCGGACTTTATAAATATGGGTTTTTATAATATATTTTTTATATAAAAATCTTCATTTCAACCCTTTTGTGATGATTTCTTCTCTTTTAGGTCATTTTAGCAAAAAACTCTAGGTTTCTTCAGATCTGGTGTCAACAACTCCTATCATCAAACTTCCTTCCTCTATATCCTTTTGTATCGTCGAGCCTAACTGTCATTAGGTGGCGGCATAGTGGCCAGGTTGTGATATTAGACTTGTGCGCTACCCACCAGTGTGCGAGAGTAGCCTTCAAGGCTTCCTCCAAGGCCAATAAACGTTGCGGCTCTGGCACTTTTTCTTCAAACTCTGCAAGAAAGGTGCTGAAATTAGGGAATCCTTCGTACGTTGGTAGCGCGCACTCCTCTGTGGCTACCCATCGTAGTGATTGTGTGATCCTTGTGCATCTCCTAAATGACACTTCATGCATCCAGTTCTTCCAATTCTCGAGCATGTCATCCGAATCCGACAACGTTGAACTGACACTACGCCAACCCAATTCACCATCTGCGGTAGGATTTATGTACTCCTCAGATATATTGTATAAACTATTCCATCCCTCTATAAATTCATCTCTGGCCGGTTCAATGTATTACTTCCCTTCTGCATGATACAAAGGTGTGATGACCCTCATCTCGCGATTCTCAAATGACATTGTCCGCTTCTTAAAGTTGATAACCACTAGATTATCGATTTCCCAGTCGATCCCTAGTAGCGCTGGGTAGGGACTGGTGCTGTCCACAAATTCAATTACATCGAAATCGGCATAATACTTGAGGCCCTAGAATCTCAACGAGAAGTTGGTACACCCGACCAATTGGAGTAACCTTACTCTGGTTTGCTAACTGCAACTGTACTGGTGACCAAACCAATTATGGTTTCCCCATGGTCTCCCATGTCTGCTTGGTCATAATGTTGACATCTGACCTGGAGTCCAAGATAATTGATTTGACATCAAAGGCTCCAATTTGTGTCGACATTTGCATCTCTCTCCCTGTCTTCCTCTTGTGTATGCCATTAACTCTTTGTTCCTGGCGTACACCCTCCCATCGAGTCAATAGATTCGATATCTCCTCCAGTGCATCTTGATCCTTTTTCAACTCCAGGCAACTCTTTAGAACGCTTTTACGGTATTATCCTTTCCCTGCAACTTCATCCTGTCGAACGTCGGTGGCATATCATAGATAAATTCTTCTTGAAGAGGTAACTGCCTCCTCTATCTCATCGCCTCCTGCGCTTCCAAGAAGATATCCCATTCGACCTCTACATCAAAAGTGACATGTTTCCGTACTGTTGGTCGGACAATAGTTCGTGGTCCATCAAATCCTACCATCACTCCTCCTCGTGTCACCACTCCAACAATCGCATGTTGTTTTCGAGCCTCTGTCGATATCATCTGCACATCCAGTGGATTCTGATTCTAGTTCTATGGAGGTGGTGGCAGATTCTCAGTCTGCCATTTTGTGATGAGATACGGACAATCTGCAACACCGTGATCCACAGTGATGCAATAAGTTCCATATTGTGACCTGCTGGATTCGAGCAATCCCTTTGATAGTGCCCCTGTTTCCCACAATTGTAGCAGATAATCGGTCCTCGTCCTCGTCTAGGAACTCCTCCTTTCCCTACGCCAGTACCTCGACCTCCGTGGAATCCTCCTCTAGCCCCTCCACGATATGGGCCATATTGTGGATACTGTGGCTTCCGATACTACGGCTGTTGCGGTGGTGCATATGGTGGGTACTGTGGTGGTGGATACTGCGGCGCTGGATACTACGGTGCCGGATACTGCATTTTCCCATACTGCATTTGATCATACTGTGGTAGTTAGTGATTATACTGGGTCGGCGGCTGGTTATACTATTGTTGTTGCTGACCCGGTACCTGTTCTTCTCCTGCCATGAAATATGTCACTACAGTTCTCTCCTTGAGTAGGCCATAATCTCTACAGTTGTTGTCATCGTGGCCAACTGATTTACAAAACTTGCAATACAAGTTCTCTGGTTTTGACACCATTTTCTGCATATAGACACACTCTTTTGGTCGATGGCCTCTCGTTTGGCAGATACGATACCAAGGAAACCCTCCCTAACTAAGGGGATGTGGTGCACCCGATTTCAAATAGTCTCGAAAGTCTGGGCATTGATCCTTGTCGTGTCCCTCTATCCTACACCTAGTACACCATATCATTTCGTGAGCTTCTTTCCCTTTCTTCATGTATTGCAGTTGGATTGTCAAATTTTCCAGCTGTGATTGTATCTGATCCATACCCAACCCTGTTTCATTGATCGGTGAAGCCTCCAGCTTCATTGCAATCTCCAATGCTTCTACTTGGGTCACAACCTTCTGTTGCATTAGTGGTCCGCGGATGTGTGGTACCAATCTTGCGAAAAAAAACTCCTTGTGTTGCATGTCATTTATCCCAAAGCTCAAATTCACTATCAACTTCTTGTATCGCTGATTTAATTCCCAAACCGGGTCATTTGGGTATTGCTTGATTTCTTTGAGCTCAGTGACATACTGCGATTTTGACTTTGGATTCCTTAATTCATAGATCATGCTTGCTTTGATCTGTTCCAACGACTTGGCTGGTGTTCCCATCGGAACCCTTGTAAAATTCATAAACCAATCTAGTGCATGGCCCCTAAGGGTCATCTCTAGTTGTCCTTGTTTAATAGCTTCATCCTATACCTGCTTCACGGTCCATACTGCTTCACATAGAAGCCAAAACTGCTCGGGATCCTCGGTCTCGTTCCCTTGGAAAGTGGGAATTTTTGCGACATCTGCCATTCTAATGTTCCTACTATTATTGTTTACTGACGCACTACTTTTACCGTTGCACATAGGGCATCTCTGTGAATAGATTGGGTTTCCTCCTATGAAATTTTGGGTAGTGCGCGAAGTTGCAGGTATGTTGTAACTTACGATCTGTGTCTCTTCTGCTTCTGGGGTAACCTGGTCACTGTCTTCGTCGCAATAGGGTCTCTTTCTCCCTTGTGGTCCTGTTTCGTAGTCTTCTATTCTGGTCCTCTCAGGAGACTCTCTCTCAGTCCTCCTTTTCCTCTCAAGACACCGAAATATCACTCCACTCCTCAAGGTACAACACTCTTCGTCAGCTTCCCATACAAACTCATCATTGCTCATGTCCATCTACCCCACATATTTCTATCGGATCCGCATTCACGCAACGCCTACAACCTCCGCACACTGATCTTTCTACTCGTCGAAAGTCATCCTCAAAATTCCCTTTTCGCACACGAGCATCTCAATCCATGGTTTTAGTAACAGCAAGAACCTTCCCCTTGGTCCCCTGAAGAAATTTCTCTCCACGTCGCTATATGACTTGATTGTGTCTACTGCGAACTCGGTAGTATATCCCTTTAGGATACTATCCACCCAAAAATCGACAGCCCTTGAGATTGTTTTGTCGACACATTTCAGCTGTCGAATTAGTTCTAACATCCAATGCTCAGGCTTAGTCTCTTGGAAATGGTGCTTCTGGAATGTTAGTTGCGCTAACCACTCGTGCAATAGTATTGGGAATTCGCAAAAAAATATTTCATGGATGTATGAATAAATGCACTTCTATAACCAACTACTTACCGTCTATCTGGGGTTTTTCTTTTCTCCTTCTGCGAACTCCGCTATATTCTTGTCAAACCACTCTTGAATCTCTGGTTTCGTCGGATGCCACAACATATCCTCTTCAAGGTCCTAGCAACATAACCATTTGTTGACATAAAAACTATCAACATGGGTTCACTACACACTATTGTCAACAAACACCAACCCAAACTCCCTTATGCACCGGCCCAGAAGGGTGTTAACCCTTCCAGCAACACTCGTGGAGTGAATGAAGTCTCACCCGAGATGCACAAGGGGGTTGAAGGAACCAAGTTTCCACAGTGGAGTTGAGGACATGCATCAAACACACTTCGCAACCACAAGAACCAAAGATTATGCCATTCGCACTATACTAATATTTCATCAGTCACAAATTCATCAACCGCAGCATCAAAACATTACAGATATTCCAATCAACATGAACTAATTACTTGTTATCATAAGCAACGATTACTAAACCCACAGAGCATTAAACATTCCATCAAACATTCGCATCCATCATTCAACAGAATCAAAGACAGAGATAAAACCTTAATCGAACATCTTCATGCATTCATTAAAACCTGTGGAATAACCTTTGCAAAAATAGTTAATACATCATATCGCGGATACAAAAAAGATCAAAACTCACAAAGTCGATAGCTCTATCCATCAACGGATCTTCAATTACATGCCATGCCCTTAGGCTTACAATCATTCTCCTATTTATACAAAACTACATGGTTACAAAACGGTCCACATGACCCTTATCTAACTAATTAACTGCTTTCGTGCTTCCATGTTATCCGCGAATGACCCTTTCTTCCGCGGATTCTTCCTTTCGCATCTTGTCGGCTTCTACACTTCCTACGGACTAATCCCGTGCCAACAATGGATGTGTTATAATATTTCCCTTTTTGGTTTTCATCCAAGTTTCAGTCATAAAAAATGCTTGAATGGAGGGAAAGAGAGCATGAAGAGGACGATATTTGAGCAGCCAATGATGCCAATACTATGCTTTCCCTCTGGGAACATGGGATATCTAAATTCTTCATCATTCTGGGAACTAGGCCCCAGGTCCCTTTGTTGGAACTCTTGGTGAGGATGTGGAACACAGATGAGCTCCATTTCTAGTTGGGGTTAACACTCTCACATTATAAGTGGAGTATATCTACTTCCTCACTGGAGTTTCAAGATGGGGAGCACGTATTTCCCTCTCTGGGACTAAGGGATGCGAAGAGGACATAGAGTCACTAATCTAGAAGTATTATGCCTCTGGAATCATAAATATTAGTGGCAAAATTATGATCAAATGGGTGACGGATATTGCACTAAGAATCGTCTTCTTTACCTTGCACGAGTTGCAGGGACCAAGGCTCTACATCAAGAAACAAGGTCCCAAATTTTATATGCATTGGAATGCATGGATCCTACAGTATTCAACGTGTGTGAAGGCCTTTTAGAAAACATGAAAGACCAACTGACCAAATTTGGAACAGGTCGACTGAAACAATTCAGCTATTGATCTATTTTGGTCTCCCTTTTTCCTGGAGAAAGTTCCTCTCTTCTATCCGCAGAACATAGATATTGGGATCACATACCAATGAGAGCCACGTATGAGGCGGTGGGTATATTTGATGTCTCTCCATGGTGGCACTCCCATTATATCCTATTGGCCAACATTTTTCAGGTGGATGTGTGGGAAATTGGTCATGATTGAGGACTATGCCTACACTGGTATAGATTTTCAAGGGGGACTAGACTTAGCACTTCCAACGGGGGCACACTGGGGTGACATAGGTAAAAGCAATTTTCTTACATTTTTAATTTTTATGCATTTTATTTTTTGGTGTACTAAGACTTTATGTTTCATTGATGCAGATGTTGGGCCTATGAGGCCACCCAAATCGTCTCCCATCGAGAGGCGGGGAGAGAAGAGAGCCATAATGGCTTGAGACCATGAGGTAATTGAGGAGATCAAGGAGTTCGAGAAGAACCCAGAGAGGATCACTGCAAATATCCCAGATACATCAGTGGATTACTTGCCCTGACATTACCAACATCATACAATAGGGGTTTATGGATGCATTGGTCATTTTCTCTAGCGAGTGACTCATGCCATTGTATACTATCACGATCACCGTGATTAGATTTTTTTAATCTATATGTAGTGATATATGAAATCCATGAGCTTCATTTTTTGTCTCGGGACTTTTTTGTAAAACCCTTTTGTCACACTTAATATAAAAGCGTATTTTATGAGATTTACTAAACAACATGTTTGTTATGAATTGTATGTACATGGATGTCTTGGACTACTTATCTTTGATATGGATTATTGACATGGCATGCTTGTTAATATACACTTAATGAAATGTTTAAGAATTCACAATGTGCCAATTTAAAATAAAATTAGCTAATGAATCAGTGATGGTCTTCATATATCTTGGGATATGTTGGTACTTTATAAATTCAAATGATCTCTCAAGAAGATGTACCCTCCGAAACAAATGAAGTAGTACATGATCACGAATGGTATAAATGTGGTTTAACTAAGAAACCACAAGTTGATAATCAAGATAAACATTAATATGACTTATGTCATTGGAGGAAGCATTGGTCAATAATCCAATCACCGCATGATATTCAACTATATTATTGGTTCTGGGACCTGAGCAAACTCCACCCAACCTCACTAATTCATTGCTAGGGTAATCAACTACCCATGCTGCCGAAGCGAAGTTTTGGGTATCTCGACTATCACCATTCACAAATCTAGAATACATTTCCATTTGTGCATCAAACCATAACATGATATAAGCAATCATACCCACCAAGAGACCCTAACACACAAAAGCAAAGAGTTCATACCACACTAAAAGAAACTTAATATACAAAATGTACAAATTACACATGTAGGATATTCCTAAGCATATTACTTCTTAAGGTAGAGATCATTTCAAGGCTCTAACAAAGGTATCCAATCATAGTCCACTAGCTCATAGGCCCCTTTTTCTAGGGCACGTTTGACGATGTAGGGACCATGCCACATGGATTCAAACTTTCCTACCTCGAAATTATCATGATCCTGATATTAATTAAGGACCAGATCACCTTCATTAAAAGTGGTAGGTTGAACAGTTTTGTCGTGTTGAGCTTTGACTTGCTTCTAGTAAGCCTCAATGGCAAGAGAAACATCACAACAAGTCCCATCTAGTTTGGTGAGATAAAGGAACCTATCTTCCTCGACATTAGTGTTGGGTAAAAGTTTAATAGCCAGTTTAAGAGATGTGATCTCACATTCAATAGGTAAAATGGATTCTAGTCCATACACCAATTGAAAAGGTGTGAAATCGGTTACGATTTTTGCTAAAGTCCTATACACCCAAAGAGCTGAAAATAAATTCAAGCGCCAAGTGGACTTGTGCGTTCCTACCATCCGTCTTATCATTTTTTTCAAGACCTTATTGATGACCTCTACTTGTCCATTTTCTTAGGGATAGGATGGAGAAGACTTTTCATGGAAAAAACCGAGTTTGGCACTTTAACCACTGCACATTCAACCTTCTTCGGTAGTTTCATTGCATGGCTCCAATATTTCATTTATTCACCCAAACATTTCGTGGATGGTGAATAATTCGCAGTTTACACCTCATTGTCTCATTAAGTTACATATATTTCCTCCTATGTTATCATTGAATATTTTTCTTTTATGACTTTCTGAAATTTATTTACCATGACCAGATTTTACTACCGAGTTTTTCGTTTGTAGGAATATTTGCAAATCATCTAGTTTGAGACGAGAGTGAGCTTATAACTAGAAATGGAAGAGGACGTCCTTCGGGGTAAGCTCACTTCCTAACAGTCTGCTTCATCATCAAAGAAGAAAGAGGGTTTGTTGTGTTTTCTATTTGCATTTGGCTCAAGAATGCCTTGTAAAACTTGTTACAAGGAGGTAGCATTCACATGTTTTTTATCCCTATAGATGCCAACTTAGTTTTTTTATACCCTATGGGTTAATACCCTGATACATTTGTAAAAATACTGCTTCGACCAGTTTTAATGCTATTTAATATAACTATGAAGTGCTCCAATGGAAATGAAATTGACCCTTGACTACAATGGCCATGTTTACGATTCGGCTAAATTGTTTTGTTAAACTATTACTTCAATGAATATGATTATGTATGTAAATTTTTTTGCATCTTAGGATGATTATTTGAATTTTGTAGTTAAATGATAACATAAGTATGGGAGAGTTTACGATTTGGCTAAATCGTTTTGTTAAAAAATTACTTTGATGAATATCATTATGTCTGTACAGGGTTTTGCTTCTTACGATGATTATTTGAATGTTGTAGTTAAAGGACAAAATAAGTCTGGGGGAGTTTTCCTCTGGGCATACAACTTAGCGAGCCCCTTTTTATTCGTTTTGTTTCAAGATTTATACAAAGCCGTTGAGATTGGTTTGGATTACCTTATTGCTTATAAGCTTGGTCAGCAATGTTAAGATGTATATTTAAAAACGATTTGGGGTTTTTCCCTAGGTATGTAATTTCATTATATATGTATACATGTTAACAATATGGGCCTTTTCGCTATCCTGAGAGTTCGTTATAATATATTTTACTATCATTTAACCCTTTATATAAAACCTTGGAACGGGGCTGGTTTCAACTTCATATGTTTGCGTTGTGTCTTTCATCATGTTGATAGTGTATAAATTTTTATTTCAGTGACAATTTAATAAAACCGTCTTTGCAGTTGAATGAACCATATTTATGTCATGTAAAAGGATTTGTTATTGATATTATCTTCGTTCATGGTTAAACTGCATGAACAATGTGTATATCCTATTGTTACCCTGAATTGTTACAATTATGTTGTGTGAATATCTAACTTTCTTATGAATGTGAAAAGTCATATCATTTGTCTTTCTTGAATTGATTATGATTATAGTTTTCGAATAAGAACACTTGTTCCTATCGTTTTGTTTATTGTTTTTAAGAGTGTCCACTGAAAATAGTAGAAGCCAATCAACTCATTATACCATATTAGTTTGAGGAAATATAAAAACGGAATCGAACCCTCAGGTTCAATCCATGCTATCATTGTAGTTTATCTTGCTTGTGTTATATTTAAGTAATAAATATGATTACTCTATTTATAAATATATTCGATTTCCATGAAGGATCTATTTGTTTAAATGTGTGTAAATACTTCTATTAGATCATACTAGTATTTAAACTACCTTATTACGCACATGGGGTTAAGGCCTAGCCAAGGATTTAACCCTTCCCCCATTGTATTATGGTTTATAACAGGAGCTTTCTCCTTTAGCATTAATTTATCTTTGTCGACATTTTTTTTCTTAATTAATAAACTCATAAAAAAATTCTTAATACTTTTATATAAAATTTACATAGAAAAAAATATTTAGAACAACTTACATCAATTATTTAATTAAAATTCATAGGTCCTAATTGTGTATGAATATTTTCACAGCGTGAAATATCGTTTACTAATAACAAAACTGATATCGTTTTACATATAAAAAGAAAGCTAAAACAATGACAGTAATAGAATCATCTCCTATCTATTATTCCATCCTACAATTTAAATATTTATAAACGAGATTGAATTAGCATAAATAAAATAACTATTTCTGAAACCCTAGCCCAAGAGTACTATCGTATATACAACCCATAAAATATCAAAATACAGGAAACATGTAACTATATACTAAATAACAAAAATTAAATAAAATTATCTATACTTTTAGCCAACTTGCTATGGAACAAGCCCGCACCTCCCAACCATATATTTCTGTATCAGTTCATAACCTCTCAACTTCTGTAGAGACCACCCCCGAGCTAGACCAAGCTGACTAAGGACTAAGACTTCGCATTATTATAATGTGAAATATGTTGTTAAGTAGACTTGACAATAGGATCACTTTAATAAGCTCTCGGTTCCTATAAAACTTTCCCTTTACTCTTCAGGAATTTTCATCTCAAGCCCCAAACAATCTGGTCTTTAAACTCTAAGCACTCAACAAAGAAACCAAGCTAGACCTATACGGTGGCAATGGGAAGACTTGCTTCTGCAATCTCCCTTATCTATTGTTCATTCTTTTCTTGATTAACCATTTTACATGATTCCTTTTCTCTCCTTTTTAGTCTTTAGAATTATTTATAGAATTAAAAATCTTGTCGAAGAAAAAGTAAAGAGCAGCCTCCCCCTTTTATTTCTCTTTTTTTTTATCGTTTCTTGGTTTAGGAGGGAAGTTAGGGTTTATTTTAATTCCTCACATTTATTAAATTCAATAATTATTATTTTTCTCAACTTATTTATATTTCCCTTCTTAAATTTTAATTACTCACACAAGTCATAATCCCCAGTAAGCTTGGTCTTTCTTTTCAACAAGTTTTCCCATAGCAAGTTGGTAGAAACATTTATAATTTGAATACCACTTTGATCACATAAAGTGTTATTTTTTCATGATGCCTCACATCATACATAGATCCGATTCTCTTGACTTATTTAAAACATAATCACATCCAAGTTCTCTCACTTATTAAATAGGAGTAAAACCTTGGGGTGTTACACCAACTAAAATTAATAATATTTATATTCTCTACAACAACATTCTATAGGCTCTGTATAAAATGGGGGGAGAATGAAAAATTGATCGAATCTTCCATGTTCCAAATTTGACAATAGATTTATTATTTGTTGTGAAGATTAAAAACAAAGATGAGGTGTTTGATAAGTTCAAGGAATTCAAAACCTTGATGAAAAATCAAACTGATAAGAAGATCAAAACATTCAGATCTGACAATGGTGGATAATTCACCTCAGGTGACTTCAAGAAACTTTGCAGTGATTCAGGGATTAAGAGGGAGTTGACTGCTCGTTACAATCCACAACAAAATGGAGTTGCAGAAAGAAAGAACAGAACAATCATGGAAGCAGCAAGGGCAATGCTGCATGACCAAGATCTACTTATGCATCTATGAGCAGAAGCAGCTAGAACAGCTGTATATGTGCAGAACAGAACACCCCACAAGATATTGGACAACAAGACACCAAAAGAGGTCTTTTTTGGTAAGAAACCTGAAGTCAGTCATCTCAAAATATTTGGTTGTCCAATATACACTCATGTCCCAAAGGAAAAGAGGACCAACTAGATCCTTCAGGAAAGAAGGGTATCTTTGTGGGTTACAGTGAAAGCTCGAAGGCTTAGAGAATATACTTTCCAGGGTTCAAGAAGATTGATCTCAGTAGGGATGTAACATTTGATGAAAACTCAGCATTCATCAAATCAAGAAAGGCACCTATTGAAATTTATGAAGAACCTAAGGAAACTAGATTTCAAGACACTACCATTACTGAAGTAATTCCAGAAGTTGTTCGTGAGTTTGAAGATCTGCAAGAACCTGTAGATCCACCCCGTGAGGATAACTCTCACAAGAGGAAACCTGCATGGGTTAGAGAGCTCATTCAAGATGCAAAAATATTTGGCATTCCAGAAGAAGAACACAGAGCAAAGAAGAGAACCAGATCACAACCAGCTATGTTGTTTTACTATGTGACATTATGAACAAAGAACCTTCCAGTTATGAAGAAGCAACGGAAAAGAAAGAATGGAAGGATGTCGTGGTTGAGGAATACCAATCAATAATAAAGAATGATGTTTGGGATGTTGTCCCAAGACCTAAAGAGAAGTCTGTTGTGACTTCCAAATGGATCTACAAAATCAAGCATGTTGTAAATGGAAGTGTAGAGGAATACAAGGCAAGATTCGTAGCTCGTGGCTTCTCTCAGAAAGAGGGAATAGATTATGAAGAAACTTTTGCACCTGTAGCCAGGTATACTTCCATCAGAACAGTGCTTTCCCTAGCTACAGCAATGAAATGGAAAATACACCAGATGGATGTCAAGACTACTTTCTTGAATGGTGTAGTTGAAGAGGAATTATATGTGGAGAAGCCACTCGATTTTGAAACACATGACAGGGATTCATATGTGTGCAGATTGAAGAAAGCCTTGTATGGCTTGAAGCAAGCTCCTAGAACTTGGTATGGTAGGATGGACAGTTTCCTATCTAGATTGGGCTTTACCAAGAGTAAAGTGGATTCCAACCTTTACTACAAGGTTGAGGAAGGGAATCCTATGATTCTGCTACTGTATGTGGATGACTTAATGTAACAGGAGATGACAGATTGATTGCAGATACAAAGAGGAAGCTTGCTGCTGAGTTCGATATGAAAGACCTGGGGATGATGCACTATTTCCTAGGTATGGAGGTGTGGCAGAGTACAGATGGGATCTTCCTTAGACAAGGGAAGTATATTGTAGATATCCTAAAGAGGTTCGGGATGATGGACTGCAAGGCCATGGCCACACCTATGGAATCGAATATGAAGCTTCTTTGTGATGCTTCATCTGAGCTAGTTGATGTCTCTATGTATCGTCAGATGATTGGGTCCTTGATGTACCTGATGAACACGAGACCAGATATTTGCTTTGCAGTGAACACAGCGAGCCAGTTCTTGATGGATCCGAGGAGTGTTCACCTGGTTGCTGTAAAGCATATTTTGAGGTACCTGAAGGGTACAGTTGATTATGGGCTCAAGTATGAAGCGAATCAAAAGTTTAACCTGCAGGGTTATGTTGATTCAGATTGGGTAGGCAATGTTGTAGATAGGAAGAGCACATCTGGGTGCTACTTCAGTATGGGATCAGGTGTGATCTCTTGGTTTAGCAGGAAGCAATCCTGCGTAGCACTGAGTACAGTTGAGGCAGAGTATGTTGTAGCCTGTTCAGCTAGTTGTGAGGCAGTATGGCTACAGAAGCTATT
Organism: Larix kaempferi; assembly: GCA_027924585.1. Classification (NCBI taxonomy): domain Eukaryota; kingdom Viridiplantae; phylum Streptophyta; class Pinopsida; order Pinales; family Pinaceae; genus Larix; species Larix kaempferi. Next base: position 12,038,721 of record BSBM01000437.1, read on the forward strand.
GTCCGAGTTATTTGATATCCCATTGGATGCTACTGGTATCTTCTGTGATAACCAGAGTTGTGTGAAGCTGTCTGAGAACCTAGTGTTTCACGATAGGTCGAAACACATAGAGATCAAATATCACTATATCAGGGATATGGTGCAGAGAGGAGCAGTGAAGCTCCTGTATGTTGCGATGGACGAGTAGATTATAGATGTGCTGACGAAACCACTAGCCAGAGTGAAGTTTGAGTACTTCAAAGAGAGGCTTGGTGTTCTTCGGATTGATGACACTTCGAGGAAGAAGCAATGGAGACATTTGCAGAAGCCATTCCAAGCATTTTGGAAGGAGGATCCTTCACATGGATGTGGATGTAAGCACTGGATGATGAACTTCAGGATGATGCTCCAGTTACTGCTCTGTATATGCATCAGGAGGATGCTGGATATGATCAGTTGGATCATTTATATGTATATGTATGTACGCATCATGTTGGATGTTGGATATGATCAATTGGATCATTTATATGTATATGTATGTACGCATCATTTTGGATGCTGGATATGATCGGTTGGATCATTTGTATGTATTTTATATATGCATCATGTTGGATGCTTGGACCATGTATCTGTATATGTATCAGTTGGATACATTGTATGATCAGGTAGATCATGTATGTTGATATGTATCATGTATGATCAGGTGGATCATGTATTTCAGGCTGTCCAGCGCGTCCCTTCAGTGGAGGGATTGGATTAAGTTGTTCATGATCACGCAGTGAGAGATAATAAAATGGTGGAGAGGAGAATTGCGTTAGTGAAGTTATTTCTCGATGTTTCGAGCTGCAAAGTAAGGCTCATCATCAGGAGAGAGTGTCTCACGGATTAAATTAGGTATGGAAGATAGTAATTAATAGGTGAGGTTCATCTAAGATTTGTAGGGTTTGCCGACATTCAAGTTTAAAAAAATTTATTTTTATTATTATTATTTTTTATTTTTATATTTTATTTAATGGTTTTTAATCCTATCTTATAAGTGCTAACAATTATTAACTGAATTAGATTTATTATTAAGAATAAAGTCTTTAAAAGTATTTAGTTAATAGTAATTCAAAATTTAATTAAAAGTATTTAGCTAATAGTTAATTCAAAATTTAATTAATTAATTAATTTTTATTTTTATTATTGTTAATTTATTAATTGAATTGTTGAAATAATTATTTTATAAAGCCGGATTAATTATTAATCAGGCTTTATTAACTTAATTAGATTTTTTTAATAAGAATAAAGTCTTTATTAAAAGTATTTGGTTAATAGAAAATCAAAATTTAATTAAAAGTATTTAGCTAATAGTTAAATTCAAAATTTAATAAATTAATTAATTATTATCTTTATTATTGTTATTTTTTAATTGAAATGTTGAAATAATTATTGATATGTATCAGGTAGATACTTGGTATGCATCAGGTAGATGCATTGTATGATCAGGATGATCATGGATGACGAGCTTCACGATGTTTCTCCAGATGATATGCAGCAGGATGTTGCAGTGATGATGATCAGGATGATCATGTGTACATCAAGATGATGTATGGTGAGTATCAGGATGATACTCTATGGTCATGGATCAGGTTGTGCAGATGAGCATATAATTTGGCCCTGGGATATTTGCAGATAATCTTTCAAGGTTTTTCCTATGGCATGTAATTTGGCCCTGGGATATCTGGCAAATGCTCTTTTGAGGTTTTTCTCTGGGAGGACATATAATTTGGCCCTGGGAGATCTTCAGATAGTCTTTCGAGGTTTTTCCTATGGCATGTAATTTGGCCCTGGGATATCTGGAAGATGCTGTTTTGAGGTTTTGTCCTATGGCATATAATCTGTCCCTGGGAGATCCGATAGGTTGGGCTGTGTGCCCGTAATAAGTCTCGGGATGATCTTGCGAGGTTTTTCCATGACCACATGTAATATGTCCTAGGGAGATCCTATAGGTAGAGCTGTGTGCTCGTAATAGCCTAGGATGCTCTTGCGAGGTTTTGTGGTGACCACATGTAATTTGTGACTGGGAGATCCTATAGGTAGAGTTGTGTGCTCGTAACAGCCTAGGATGCTCTTGCTAGGTTTTGTGGTGAGGTCACATATAATATGGCCCTGGGAGATCCTACAGGTCGGAGTTGTGTACCCGTAACATCTTGGGATGCTCTTTCGAGGTTTTTTGACGCATGTAATAAGTCTTGAGGATTCCACATTATGGCCAGTGATGAAAAAGACCTGTAGGTGGCAGACCTACATCCAGTGTGAAAAAGGACTGGCTCTGTAGAACTTCCTATGACAAGTAGAGTCAGGGATTGGTTGAGATAGCAGCAATAGTGACGATGATGATGACGATGATCCCGAGAAGAAGACTTGTCTAGTAGATCTGTGTCGAGGAATACCTTCCTAGTTAAGAGGGAGTGTTGATGTATATGTAAATTCATAATGTATTTCATCTATGTATTTCATATATATTTATTGTACCCTTATAAGAGATGTGTTATTCCTCTATAAGGAAGTGTCGTCATGTGTATTGACAAGTGTTGCAAGTGTGTGTACTTGCCAATGGGTTATTAGACCACCATGTGTGGGGTCGACCCTGAAATATATATTATATTGTGGATGTACCTAGCTAGACAAGTCGGCCCCATAGTGTAACTGGGCAAACAGGTTAAGTATAAATAGAGATCGGGAGATCTCTATTTGATCACTTCGAAACTCACACTTCTCTCACTCAGAAAGTGGCGCACTAGTGAGGAGGAGGATCATCTGCTACTAGGAGACTTTCTCAGTGTATTTTGGTTGTACTTTGGTTGAGCCATTGCTCTCTCTATCTCTGAGGAAGTTGTGGGGTTTTTCACCTTAGGGTTTTCCCCACGGAAACTCTGTGTCTCTTGTCTCTCATGCTTTTGATTCTTGTGATGCTTGTCATGCTTATTATGATTCTTATGCATTGATATACTGTACATGTTATTCTCTCAGTGAAGATCCTAGAGTATTGTGACTTAATGCTCAAAATTTAACAAAAGATTTGAAGCCAATATTTTTTGTTGTCTTTTATATAAATGTTGTTCTTGTCAAAAAAAGTAATATGTGAAAGATTCGAAGCCAATATTTTTTGTTTTCTTTTATATAAATGTTGGTCTTGTCAATGCATCATAGAAAAAGTAATATGAAATAATAATAATAAAACCAAGAATTAAAATATTTTTCTTAATACAAATATTTTTTTTTTACGTTTTGATATTCAGTAATCTTTTCAAAATTGTTTTGAGAGATGTTAAGTAGACATATTGACTTTTGAACATAGAAAAAATATTAAAGAATTATTGCGGTAATTTTTAGAGTCCATGGGATTTAATTAAAGTGAATTGCATTTTCATCTACCGAAGAAGAATGCAATGCATAAGTCCAAGGAAAATACTCATTCAAACAAATCAAAGTTATTTATCATCCCTCCATCAAAAGCTTGGAACATGCATAGAGGTCAATTTAATTGTTTTTGTGGATGAACGAAAACTCTATTATTATGTTGATGACATCTTGTAGTGATTTTACACATATTAAGATGAAAGTACTCTCTCAAATTTATCATTATCCAATTTTTTCCAAAGTTTAAACTATCTCGATCTTTGGAGTGGGGAAAACACTCGCCATGTGTCCCTAGTTGTGATGTACTTGATGTACAAAAGTCGTTTAGTTCTTTAATCATGATCGTATATTTGGGAGTGGTGTGCAGGGTTGGAATTTGTTGGGCATTTTTCCCGTGACATGGCATTTTGCCCGTTATTTACGGCCAAAATTTTTACCAGGTCATCCAGTTAAACAGGTAAATAATTAAGTATAACATGTTTTTTACGGTCAATTTTTTGTATATAATGTCATTAATATTCGTTGAGAAGTAGTTGCAAAATAATTAATCGATATGTAATTGAGAAGTGTGTTGGTTAATGCATCCCCTCTGCATCTACCCAGTACCCACTGTAACACCTAGCACCGTCGCCTCTTCCTTTTTATATGCAACTTGCAGGATCATGATTCATGGTAATTTAATAGGCATCAAAGACTCAGAACTTAGAAGCAAAACCCGGCTACCCATTTTGAGTATGAAAGATCTGCTTCGGAGGGCCTGGAGTGAAAGTATGAGTTCAATGGAGGTTTACTACAAAATTCAGGGAGCTCCATTGATTTGTTCGAGTCGGAGATGAGAGTAATGAAATTCATGGATATCCTCTTGAATATATTGGCCACTGGTATGGCAAGAGAAAATGAAAGGACTAATTTCAGGTCCCAGGGATATTTGAGTTCAACATTAATCCTTGTGCATAGCTTGTGTGAGGAGGTGTAGTTAATGAAGACACAACAATACTTTTATAGGCAGTCAGTGGGAGAGGCTTGCAAACATCCAATATGCATACACCATATTAAGCATGTCAAATTTAGAAAAACCCTCTCGCGCCCATTTGCAGGTTACAGCTAGCCATTTCCTCGAAGAGTCTTGATCTAGTAAGTTTTAAGATGATCTCTTCATTTTTTATAGATTTAAAAGTGAACCTAGCTTACCCAACTCAAAACACTTTCCCACCTCCGAGCCAAAATTTATAAGGTGTCCCGATTTGGCAAGTAAATTATTTTTAGTGGATACGTGCTCAAAATGACTCAGATAGCGTCCTGCAATTGGGAACCAGCTAGGAACCAAAAGTTGAAATCCTTAGATATGGTGATTTTGCACAGTTATGCTATGCCGCATTCGATAGTAAACTTAGCATGAATTATTATGGAAGATGTAAGTACAGCCTTGATAATAATTTGGGGGTTTCTTACAGCTACAAAGTGACCAAGTATTTGTATGCAGAGACCGATATTATCTTGGGGAGGCCCATAAAGCGATCTATTTGGATTGGCTTTATTGCAGTCTGGAAAGATGCTGAAGAGATACAAAGATTGGGTAGGTGGGATATTTTAGTGGCGTGGAGAGGAACCCAAACCTCTTGAGAATGGATACAAGATTTTATAAACTTTTTAGTTCCTAACCAATTGTAAAGAACTTCTCCTATCAAGGACGAGGGTATCTGCATAGAGAAGGGGTTTTTAAATTGCTATCCCTCTACAGGACAAGATTCAAGATGTGCAAAAAGGACGATTCACTCAGAAATTATACGACTGGTCGACGAACACAAGGATAAAGATTTGAGTGTAACTTTGAAGGGACATAGCTTAGGAGCTTCTCTGGCAACATTAAGTTCATATGAAATTAAACAAATCCTTATGGAACATTCACCTGCACATCCTATACCTATGATAGTGTTTACGTTCGCATCTCCACACGTAGGGAATCTCCAAGTGTGTGTTTTTGTCTGCAGCAGATAACAGAACTAAAACCAGGTGAGATTTAATTTATCGCCATATGGGGGTTCCTTTCCTTGCATGGTCCAGTTTCATACCATAAAAATCTCTGAGCTGAGCTTTCAGCAATCTCGGCTAAAGCTAAAACCGAGTCATATTGATTGGAATCTTCATGACCTAGTGGAAGGCCGAGGTAATTAGCTTTATAAGTAATGTGGTTAAATTATCAAATGGAAATGGGTGGGTGAGTGAATCAACATGAGCCTCTTAGCAATGGGTAACATACATGTTGTGATGATCATGACCATGCATCCATGGAATGGCATGATATGTTGCAGGTGACTGAAGGAGAGCATGTAAACTCATATAGCTTATGCATTTGTATGGTTGTGCCCTCAAATGCCAGTACTGGAGCTTTGACACTCTACACCAAAACGTTTGGATCGACATGGAGGTCAGTCAATATTTAGTTTAAATGGTATTAAATTAAAGCATTTGAGTATCTTTTGCAGTGGATTGCAGTCAAGCTAAGAATAATATTGTAACTGCAACTATAGTGAAACTGAATAAAATATTTTTTATGTTTTAACCTGATTTGTTTTAGTTTTCAGTAAAAACTCTCTCTTTTATAACAATTAAAAAGTGCTAAGATAGTTATATTCAGAGCCCAGAAAGAAAAATAGCCTCGCAAAGCAATAATTGTTATTGTTTTAAGTCATCTTGATCTATCGGTGTATATCTCCATGTCCCGGCCTGCACCACAAATCCATGTGGGGCCACTATTGAACCCAAGTAGAACACTGTAGGTGTGAAATATGCTCTAAATATTGGACAAGAGATCCCATGTGTGGAGAATGCCTTTTGGCTGTGTTTTGAGAAAAAAAAATTTAACCAAAGGTAGTTTTGTTGAAGGGTAACTTTTTCAACAAAACGTTAAGTGACGAGGAATATTAAAGTTCAAAACGTCAAAAAACATTAGCGTGAAGGGAAAAGATGAAATGAAATTCCAACCCTGGTGGTGTGTAGGTCTCCTTCTTCATTGTATATGCCGATTTTGTTCACGTCTAATAAGATGGATTCAACGGCATTTACTGTGTCCATCTATGCTAGCGAGCAATGTACAGGGCTTGTTCTTCATTGTATGCGCCTATTGTGTTAGCATTTAGAAATTATGGCAATGGCTTAAGCGCATTTGGCATTTGTTGTTGGCAGGGTATTGTGTATCATAGAATTTCTGGCTCTGTTTCTTTTTATTGTATATGGAGTTTGGCAGAAGTTTCTATCTGCCCGTCTGCTTTTATCATTTTTGTTTCTTGCTGCTAGCTTGGATTTCGGTTGTTGCAAGGTAGATTTGGTATTTCCTGTGTAATTTGGTGTAATGCATTTGTTTCTTGTTGGTTTCTGATATATCTTCAGCCGAATTTTGCATCGTATTGCAATAGAAGGGAGAACTTATCGAATTGATTCCAAAATTGGACTGTTGTTATCGGCAAGAAGGGGGATAGCTACTGCAAGGTAGGGATTGTGTGCGGTTTTGGGGATAGCTACTGTGAGGTAGGCCTTGCGTGCAGTTTTGGTATTTGTTGTGCCTCGTATTTGGATTCTGGTTGTCGTTAAATGTTTTGGAGAAACTAGAGGCAAATATACATTTTGGGGTTTAAGCAACCTAGCAATATCGAATGCTATGGAAATAGTTTTGTTCAAAAGCTCTGTATTTTTTCTTTGATTTGGGAATGCTAAATGTTGAAGTTGTGTTAGGAGACTCCTTCGTGTGCTGGAACAATAATTGTTCTTGGTCAACTTTGGAAAATCTCAGTTTGCAAGGATTGGTCTCGAAATTGTTATGGTTGCATGACATTAGCTCGATTTGAATTACTAGTTGAGGGTTTTCCTATGAATGGGTGTTTTATGAATGTCAAGTTTCTAGTTTATCCAAGTTTGTTTGCTATCATTGCTTTGGAAGTGGGTGGTTTATATTCAATTGCACTAGTGAGATGAAGATAGCCAAAGGGTTTTCAGTGTTATCTCAGTCATCTGAAATAATACTAGTGGCTATCTCGCTATTGCATACGTCATTTGGGAATCATGTTGGTTGATTTTATCTAAGATACAAAACCCCTACATATTGAAAGTTAGAACCAGAGATGGCACGCCTAATAGAAGAGAATATAAAGACTTCGGGAAAACTTTCTATTTTTGGATCTTCTAGGACATCAACATCGAAGGCTAAACCTTTAAACCTTGGAATGAGGCAAAACCAAATCGAGATTCCATGAGGCATAGATAAACTAAATAAAAACCCTTAAAATAGAGAGTTTTGAACAAATGAATGAATCTATCAAATATATGGCTCAGTCTCCCATGCTTAAACAAATGGTAAACCATGGTATGTATCCTAATATTTTTCTTCTTTTTCTTCTTCAAACTCCCCATGAGTCCTGAGGTCCAAGAATTGCTCCAAGAAATGCAGGACTAGTTTATTATATCTTGTACTCGTGGCCCGATGGCAGCTGTAAAATGCATGTGCAACTATCACATCACATGCATAAGGATTGATGTGAATGTAGCTTCAACCCTGAATCATTCCCATTTTATAATAGAAGAATCCAACAGGGGTATCATATCTAGAATTATTTTAAAATTATAGGTAATAAATTTGGTAAAAATATAAGCATTTTCATGGATCAATTGTGGGGATGTGGTGGTATAGGTTTTTTCCATATTGACCATCTTTAAATCGACCCACAACACAAAACAGTAAACAACCTACACATCACAAGAAGCATAGATTTTTTTTTCAAATATTGCAGATGAGTCTAATAAGTAATACAGCAAGAGAGTAAAACACAATACATTGTTAGCTTTTCAGAATTTACTTCAATCTGATCTAGGATCTTAACTGAGAGAATAACATGTACAGCATATCTACAACATATCAATCATGGACACAATAATGCAAGCACACAAGAGACACAAAGTTTCATCGAGGAAAACCAAGCAGGTGAAAAACCCTGCAACTTCCTCAAAGATAGATAGAGAAATGATACAACCCAAGTATAAGAGATAGTCTTCTCCTAGTAGCTACACCTCCTTCCTCACATGTGTGCCACTCTCCAATGAGTGTGTGAGTGAATAATATAAAATGATCAAATAGAGTGCGAGTGCCTCCCGCACTCTATTTATACTTGACTTGACTTGCCTAATAACCTTTACTAGGTCGGCCTTAAATTAACCACATAACGTAATGCTGACAGGCCGACCCCCAATAGGGAGGTCTAATAACCCTTTAACCCACATGACTTACACAGGGCCGACCCCAATAAGGTGGTCTAATAACCCATCAAGTATAAGTTACGACACTTACAATATAAATGACGACACTTATGTATAAAGGAATAATAACATCTCTATAGGAATACAATATACATATGTGAAATACATTCCAAAGTTACAAATACATCAACACTCCCTCTTAACTAGGAAGGTATTTCTCGACACAGATCGACTAGCACAAGTCTTCTTCTCTGGATCATCATCACTAGATCATCATCATCATCACTGTTGCTGCTATCTCAATCAATCTCAAATCTACTCGTCATAGGAAGTTCTACAGAGCTAGCCCTTTTTCATGTTGGATGTAGGCCCACCACCTATAGGTCTTCATCATCAGTGGCCATACTATGGAACCTAGGGCTGATTACATGCATCAACAAAACCTAGCGTAGACTATAGGTTCTTTTACATGTTGACCTTCACAAAACCTACTCAAAGCATTCTAGGATGTTACAAGCACACCGCTCTACCTGTTTGGATCTCGATAGAGCATCCCAAGCTATTACGAGCACACTGCTCTGCCTGTCCGAATTTTAAAGGATATTTTCTATGTGAACTTTTGTAAAACCTACTCAGAGCATCCCAGGATGTTAAAGCACACTACTCTACCTGTCTGGATCTCGAGAGAGCATCCCAGGCTGTTACGAGCACATCGCTCTACCTGTCTGGATTTTAAAGGATCTTTTCTAAGCAAAACCTACTCAGAGCATCCCAGGATGTTACGAGCACACCGCTCTGCCTGTCTGGATCTCGATAGAGCATCCCAGGCTGTTATGAGCACACCACTCTACCAGTCTGTATTTTAAAGGACCTTTTCTATGCTACTTGCACAACCTTTCCACGGCCCCAAAGTATCAACCTAATACTCACCATACATCATCCTGATGTACATCATCACATGATCAACCTGATCATCATCATAGCATCAACCTGATGCATATCATCTGGAGCAACATCCTGAAGCTCTGCATCTGTGATCATCCTAATCATCATCATAGCATCAACTTGATGCATATCATCTAGAGAAAAATCCTAAAGCTCGTCATCTGTGATCATCCTAATCATCATCATAGCATCAACCTGATGCATATCATCTGGAGCAACATCCTGAAGCTTGTCATCTATGATCATCCTGATCATCATCATAGCATCAACCTGATGCATATCATATGGAGAAAAATCTTGAAGCTCGTCATCTGTGATCATCCTAATCATCATCATAGCATCAACCTGATGCATATCATCTGGAGCAACATCCTGAAGCTCGTCATCTGTGATCATCCTAATCATCATCATAGCATCAACCTAATGCATATCATCTGGAGCAACATCCTGAAGCTCGTCATCTGTGATCATCCTGATCAAACAATGCGTCCACCTGATGCATACCAAGTATCTACCTGATACATATCATCATACATGATCTACCTGATCATACAAGTATCCACCTGATACATATGCAAATACATGATCCACCAGATCATACAATGTATCTACCTAATACATATCATCATACATGATCCACCTGATCATACAATGTATCTACCCGATACATATACAAAATACATGATCCACCTGATCATACAATGTATCTACCCGATACATATACAAAATACACGATCCATTTGATCATATAATGTATCCACCTGATACATACATAAATACATGATCCACCTGATCATATCAAGCATCCAACATGATGCATATACGAATGCATGATCCAACTGGTCATATCAAGTATCCAACATGATCCATATAAAAATACATGATCAAACTGATCAAAGCAACCAACTGATGCATATACAAATACATGATCAAATTGATCAAAGCATCCAACATGATGCATATACAAATACAGTAACTGGAGCATTGTCCTGATGCTCGTCATCCAGCGCTTACATCCACAGCCATGGGAAGGATCCTCCTCACACTATGTTTGGAATGGCTCCTGCAAATGTCTCCATCACTTCTTCCTTGAAGTGTCATCAATCTGAAGAACACCAAGCCTCTCTCTAAAGTACTCAAACTTCACTCTGGCTAGTGGTTTTGTCAACACATATGAAACCTTCTCATCCATCACAACATACAGGAGCTTCACTTATCCTCTCTACACCATATCCCTGATATAGTGATATTTGATCTCAATGTGCTTCGACCTATCGTGGAACACTGGGTTCTCAAAGAGCTTCACACAACTCTGGTTGTAACAAAAAATACCAGTAGCCTCCAACGGGAGATCAAATAGCTCAGACAGTAGCTTCCGGAGCCATACTGCCTCACAACTAGCCGAAGAAGCTGCAACATACTCTACTTCAGCTGTACTCAGTGCTACGCAGGACTGCTTCCTGCTAAACCAAGAGATCACACCTGATCCCATACTGAAGCAGCACCTAGAATTGCTCTTCCTATCTGCAGCACTACCTGCCCAATCTGAATCAACATAACCCTGCAGGTTAAACTTTTGATTTGCATCATACTTGATCCCATAATCAATTATCTAGTCTCGTGTTTGTCAGGTACATCAAGGACCCGATCATCTGACAATACACCGTGACATCAACCAGCTCAGATGAAGCATCACACAGAAGCTTCAGGTTCGATGCCATAGGTGTGGCCATGGCCTTGCAGTCCATCATCACGAACCTCTTCAGGATCTCTACTGCATACTTCCCTTGTCCAGGGAAGATCTCATATGTACTCTGCCACACCTCTATGCCTAGGAAATAGTGCATCATCCCCAAGTCCTTCATCTCGAACTTGGTAGCAAGCTTCCTCTTGGTTTCGGCAATCAACCCATCCTCACCTATTACAAACAGGTCATCCACATACAAAATTAGTATCATGGGATTACCTTCCTCAACCTTGTAGAAAAGGTTGGAATCTACTTTACTCTTGGTAAAGCCCAAACTGGATAGAAAGCTATCTATCCTACCATACCAAGTCCTGACTGACTGTTTCAAACCATACAGGGCTTTCTTCAGTTTGCACACATGAGTCCCTCTGTCGTGTGTCTCAAAACCGAGTGGTTGCTCTACATACACTTCCTCCTTGACTACACCATTCAAGAAAGTTGTCTTGACATCCATCTGGTGTATCTTCCATTTCATCACTGTAGCCAGGGAAAGTACTGATTTGATGGAAGTGTACTTGGCTACAGGAGCAAAATTCTCTTCATAAGCTATCCCCTCTTTCTCGGAGAAGCCACGAGCTACAAATCTCACTTTTTATTTCTCTATGTTGCCATCTGCAGCATGCTTGATCTTTGGAAGTCACAACAGACTTCCCATCTGGTCTTGGGAACACATCCCAAACATCTTTCTTCATGATTGACAGGTCATGGTATTCTTCCATTTCTTCATCCTAGATCCTGGGAACTTCAGTATCTTCAATAGGTAACTGTTGCTGGAACAAATGATGTAGTCCTTATTTTGTAGGTGATGGTATACAATCTTTCCTACAAAGCAAGTTAAATTGCATGATTAGAAACATCTCATAGTTTTCAGAACAAATTCTTACACATTAAGAAATATGTCATACAGTCATGCAATTATTTTAGCCAATTCTTCAATACAACATTTATCCACATCCCGTAACTTTCTAGATGCCTTCCAATCTCTACTAGAACATTGTTAAGAGTGTGCACAACTCCCAACATGTCATCAAAGAGGTTTAATTCTAGATAGTATTAATGGAATGTTGTACAGTGCTATAGGCCACTTACCCATTAGTAGTATACTGTTCATTAATGAAAATATCCTAATATGCATAATACACATCCTAAATATTAGGAACATAAGTGTGTACATAACTGAACAACATCATTTAAATAATCATATAATAAATGACAATTCAAAATACTTATCTTTTATTAGTTGTAGGTTGGACTCCCTCTCAATCTTTTCTTCCTTGCAGGAACTACTAGAGTGTGCTCCCTCTTGATCTTTGCTTGATTACCTGACCTTGAACTTATTTTCAACCTGGACCACTATGCATGCGTAAGTGTGCGCTAGTGTCATGATTGTGCCATCCTCAAGATCTCATACATAATCATACATTCATTAGTATATTCTCAAAACAAACTAATCGTAAACAGGTATAGTCATGAACATTTCAAACACATATAATAAGCATTAGTATTCAAGGTTTCAAGGAAAAACTTCTCTTACTCATGCATATTCATATTTGACCATAGAAATTTTCTGGTTAGTCATATAATTAGTCAAGGTAAGAGACATAATATGCATAAATCCTTGCTTACTTAAATTTCTAACTTCATGAATAATCATTATCAATCATGCCATGTATACTTATATAAGAGATCCTAACACAAGGTAGGATTCTAACTTGATATAGGAAAAACAAACCTGGATTAGCATGCTAGCTAGTTATGTCTAACATACCCGCATAATGTCTTCTTGTTCTCTTCAATGACTTATGCTAGTAACCTGCATATCTCATAGGTTAACCATTATAGAACCAAGTTATACATACCTCGTAAGTAGATCTTCTATGTGATCCATGACAATGGATGAATCTTTGTCTTCATGTCACCATGGTCATATGTTCTTGAACTAGAACATGATTTGTCTTTCTTGATGTACCTTTGATGTTAGCGGACAACATCAACCTCATACAACGCCACAATACATTAGTGCAATCATAAGTGTCAAAACCCTAATCAATGAATATCTGCATTCATAATTTTATTAAGGTGATACGACAAGTCTAAAGTTAATCAAGATTGTAATAACCTTAATGAAGACAAACATACCATAAACTTAATCATGAACAGATCTCGAAACATACCTAGATAAGTCATACCTGTCGAGATTTCTTGTAATCTTCTTATGTAAGGTCTTAGCCTCATCTCCCTCTGGAACAAGAACTTCTTCACGTATGCAAGTGACCAATCCATTCTCTTCTAGAATTAACCCAATCCACTTTGATTTGCTGAAACTGGATCTGGAGCTAGATTAGGGTTTGTCAGAGAATCCCTAAAAATTCAAACTTTGAATTTCAAACTTCTGAAAGGATAGAAAGATGCGTCTTTCTAAGATGGTCAACCTGGTATACTTAGAATTCAAAAAATGCAAAGTTTCACCCCTGAAAATTGCCTTTTAGATTTCCAGATTCACTCAGGAGGACCCTGAATTAGGGTTTGATTTTCCCGGAGCTTCACCCAACCAAATAGTTTGATCCAAAGCCCTAAAATTTGATTTGGAGCTTCCAGCTATGGTCACAAATTTCAAAAATTCCCATTTTTGCAAAAGCCCTAATTTTCCACTTTTTCGATCAAAGTCCCAAACTAGGGTTTGATCAAGCCCGGCCTTCTGCCCAACCAAAAAATTTGATCTTCGTCTCTAAATTTAGATTTTGATGAGGAGCATCCAGCTGTGGTCTCCGATACAAAAAAAATTCCAACATTATCTGAAACCCTAAATTCTCGGAGCCATGAATGAAGATGCTCAAAATCCAATTATGTTTTGACAGAAATATGCACCTAATTGTTTCTAGTGTAACTCCAAAATTTTCGATCTACAGAGTCTGAAAATTATTCTTGTCGTAGCCTGACCTGTCATATTTCCAACCCCATAGTTCTGACCTGAAATGGATTCTCTGACAGATATTTATTCGAAGTGTCGCAACGTGACCTGTTTATGAGATAAAAGAGGAGAACGAACTTGTACGGAATTCCACGTGTCACTGGTTCAATTTCGTCCTCTGAAAATTGTACTTGTGAAAGAAAAATGCGTTCCCTACTTGTCATGTTTTACGAAATTTCATTTGGAGCTTCCTAGCCCAAGTTGTGACCTTTTTTCCTAGGTCACCTGTTTATGACTAAGATCTGGAAGAGGCAGAAACCCTATATTGTACAGATCAAAAATCTGAAAGTAAAACCAATTAGAGGCTCTCCATTGGACACAAGGTACATGGGGATCTTATATTCGCCATGTAGTATTTTCAGCACCTGAAACTTTGTCAAAATGAATTTATAGCGAAAGTGCTACAATGAATGGTTTTTGCTATATCAAGCCCTAGCTCAGCAAGTGCAACAAGTGTCATAAATGCCATACCATGCCTTCTTTCAGGATAGCTCTGATACTATGTTAGTTTTTCAGAATTTACTTCAATATGATCTAGGATCTTAACTAAGAGAATAAAATGTACAGCATATCTACAGCATATCAATCATGGACACAACAATGCAAGCACACAAGAGACATGGAGTTTCACCGGGGAAAACCAAGAAGGTGAAAAAGCCTGCAACTTCCTCGGAGATAGATAGAGAAATGATACAACCCAAGTATAAGAGATAGTCTTATCCTAGCAGCTACTCCTTCTTCCTCACATGTGTGCCACTCTCCAATGAGTGTGTGAGAGGATAATAGAAAATGATCAAATAGAGTGCCTCCCGCACTCTATTTATACTTGACTTGACTTTCCTAATAACCTTTACTAGGTCAGCCTTAACTTAACCACATAACATAATGCTGACAAGGCCGACCCCCAATAGGGTGGTCTAATAACCCTTCAACCCACATGACTTATACAGAGCCGACCCCAACAAGGTGGTCTAATAACCCATCAAGTATAAGTTACGACACTTACAATTTAAATGACGACACTTCCATATAGAGGAATAATAACATCTCTATAGGAATACAATATACATATGTGAAATACATTCCAAAGTTACAAATACATCAACATACATAGGCCTATTAAGGTTGTGGTCGAGGTTGTGGATCGGTGACAAGAATACTTCAACTTTGAAAAGTACCTAAAATAAATAATATTACAGGATTATATTTATATTACCAACGGGAAAAATGGTCGGCCAATCTTGACTCCTACAAAGTCTATCAACGTTTGATAAGATATTGGTTAAATGCCATATTGCATACAGACTCTCTGGCATGTAAAACGATTTTTTGCACATATTTTAAGATGAAGCCAACTTGACTTTGACAAGCCTTATTATGTTGTAAATCTAAGCCACTGCAGTAGTGGAGTTTGGAGCGAATAGTTGTCCCCTTCATTCCTTTCCTCCTCTTTGATCGGTTGGCTAGCAAGTAAAACCTGAAGTCGAGGCAGAATGGAGGACGATTCTCTGCTTGTTCCCATTCTGTAGAAGAAGGGAGATGACAGTATTATAATCTTCCATGAAGACAGTCCAACAGAGGCGGATTTGGGGAATAGAATTTGGGTTGAGTCGAGGAATCTATGGAGGATCGCAGGCCCTGCCATATTTACACGTCTCACAATGTACGGGAAAAAGCTCGTTACACAAGCCTTCGCATGCCAGTTGAGCAATCTAGAGCTTGCAGCTATTACCATCTCCACAACTGTCCTTATTGGTCTCAGTTTCATCCTACTAGTTAGTGTTCCAAGCCTCTAATTATTTTTTGTTAGGTTGGTTTCATTGCATTTTCAATAGCTTTCTGCAGAACGTCTTATGAGTACCAATTAACAATTGGATATGTATTTTGTGTAACATCTAAAAATAACTTCTACCACTAAATTTAGTATTCCTCTATTTTATTTTCTAATCGACATGAATCTTTAATCTTTGTGCCTATTGCAATCATGACATCAATTTCAAAACAAATCTCACTACCTTGTTATTGTGGGAATCAAGGGTAACCCAAACCCCACAAGAATGGAATGTGACCTATGTACCCTACCATGTCGGTGCACCATTCCACTGGACCTAATTTTAATCATGACATACAGATTCTCTTTTCCTTCCCTCGATTAAAAAATATTGACAAAGATCATGAATTGAACTTGCAAGATTATACTACCCCTGTACATGTAGGATTATTTTACCCCTGGCCTATGATAAAAAAAATAAAAGTTGAAAACATCATGTACTGGACTTGCAGGATTATATTACCCTTGTCTCGGGTTATGCAAAAATGTTGGATATGTCAGATAAATGACATTCTGAAATTTTCACCTTATTGAAATTTTTTATACAAACTTGTGATGTGATATATATTGGAGAATAGAGCTCGTTAGCTATAGTGGAGTGATCTTAAATTCACTATTAATGTCACTCAATCACAGACAACGATCTTTAATACATAAATATTGTGTCATTTTAGAAAGAGTCATCTATGCCATGTTTAGTTCATCTTTAATTTCCAAGGAATACTCTTTAAATTAAGTGGTGCTTCTAATTCAACAAGGTATTTCGTATATAATATATGTATTATTTGTATACTATATAATTTTATATTGGGCACTTAATATTAAATTAGGCACTTTGAATTTTGATCTTGATCAGTCTGTACCTGTCTATGATGATGCTTGTGAACCCTAAAACGAGCGAGAGGACGCACTTTCCTTAACAACAGGTGAAGTTTCTTATTCTCAAACTGATGAGACACCAAAGTAGACTGCCTATGCTTCTGGTTTTCCAACTAGATATGAATATGCAATTGGTGAATATCCTTCTTTTATCAAGTCAACTTAATATGAAACCAACTAGATCAATGGGTTCTCTACTCGAATCAAATGATTCTTACAATGAATCTATAAATCGATTTGCTTTTCCCTCTATCACTAGTGGACCTGGAACAACGAGCTATGGACATATAATGTGTGTCATTTTCAATTTGTTGTAATGTTTGTAGATAAATTTCCCTATTTGGTTATGCCTATATATATCCATTTGTTGTTTGCCCAAGAAAAAACTAGGATAGGCAACCTCGATTTTTCTTGGTTGACTATGAATATTTGTTCATAGAACACTATATAGACCATTCTTTCTTATTGACAAATGTGGATAGCCATAGATGAAGTTGACCTTGACTCATGATGGATGCTCTCAGATGCATGTATTTGCATTGATCTTCTATGTCTCTTTCATGTGCAATAATAAAGGTTATGTAGTGTAGAGAGTTGTTTTTTGCTTATGTTGCAAATAATTTATATCTGATTTGAATTAGTAATATAATACAACTTCCAGCTGAGAGGAAATCACATTGTCTCACCATCAAATACTAGTGGAAAAGAATGTGTGTGTATTTATTGATTGTTGGTTGTATTTACATGGCCTGCGTAAGCCGATTTGTATTGATCAATCATAACAATAGATGGTATGTCTCGATGTGATTATGTATGGATGCATGGTGTCAGTAAAGCAATTGACAAGCAATAATTTATTTGCTAAAGTGCTTTTGATGTGAAGTTAAAATATCCAGACTTTCACTTGGTAACTTTTGAATAGAGTTTAAACACTTTTGGCATCCAATCATTTTTTTATCAGTGAGTTTAATCGCTTAAATCGATTTGTATTCATCCATTGTAACAATAGAGGATATGCCTTGTTGTGATTATGTCTCGATGCATGGTGTCAGTAAATCAATTGAAAATGATATTTGATTTGTAAAAGTGCTTTTGATGTGAAGTTAAGACAGTCAATCTTTTAATTGGTAGCTTCGGAACAAAGTTTAAAATCTTTTGGAAACCAATCATTTTTTATCAATTAATTTGATCAATGATTTGTGTTCATCGATGACAACAATAGTTGATATTTCTTATTATGGCTATGTCTGGATGCATGTTGTGACAAAGGAAAATGAGAAGCCATATTTGATTTCCTAAAATGCTTATCATTTGAAGTTAGTATCTCTATACTTTTACTTTGCAATTTTTCAATAGAGTTTCAACACTTTTGGTAACGAATTCTTTTTAATAGTGAATTATATTACTGTTTAATACATGAGCCTCACAACAAAGGTGCAATACCTTGAAATTATTTATTGTTCATACATGAGTCATGTAAACGTAATTTGAGTGTTCAATGATTTTTTTTTGTCATATTATGATTTGTTAAGTCATAGTTATTTACACACATTAAATTTTGAAAATTCTTAATTAGAATATTTAATTAAAATTAAAAGATGATTTTTCTTAGTTATTTATGCATATATAAATCATTTTGGTTGCATCTATGTTGTATACTAAAATATCTACTCATTTGAGGAAAATATAATATACTTGCCTTTTTTGTCAAAGCCAATCAATATGATTGGGCATGGTTGGTTGAAAATATTAAATCTAAAATGCGTTTATGGTGTCCCATGTGGTTATCAATTGAAGGAGGGATTATTATCATACAAGTGTGAGTGAAGCCATTCCAATTTTATCGAGCATTTTAGAGATTCTTTCTAAGCAGTATTAAATAAGATTATCAAAATTAGAATAACATTTTTATACTTAGGGAAAAGAAAATCAAATTCTTTTTCACAAAATACACATGGCATTGATGAGGAGGACCACCTATCCTTTCTTACAATCTAGGCATGTGGGTAGTAAGGAGAAAGAACTCCTCCCCTTTCTAACAATGTAGGCATTTAGGCAATGAGTGTAGTATTGAGGTATAACAAACCGCGCCCCCGTATCACTACACAGAGCGGTAGTACCGCGTTTCTCGATAGAGGGACCCCGTGGTAGTTATAGAGGCAAAAAAATCCTTCTAGGGTTTTCCCAAAAATCAGGAAAATTTCACTGAAATTAAGTTTTTTGCCTATGAATTGAAGGAGGAGCTTGAGAGCTCTTACCTGGTGCAGACAGATGACGAAATGGTGCCTCGAATCTCTATATATGAACACTTCAAGTTTTTCCTTCCCAAGGATGAAATTCCTCTATGAGCAAAATAACCAAGGTGAAATGGTAACTTTTTATTCTTACTCCTTGCTTATATAACTTCTATATTTAATTTTTGCTCATCATCTTATTCTGTTAAGTCAAAACTCGTTTTTCACATTACTAATGTCCTTTTGAGGTTTCACTAGTTTTCTTTGACAGGATCTTCCTAAGCTGTCCACACTGGTGTTTACTACTTTTTTACCTTCATTTTGAGCCGACTTTATCTTTTTCGTGCTCTGGATTAAAACTTGAAAAAGATTCCAAGCATATTTTACATCCGTTTCATGCTTGTCAAACTTAATAAAATGGTGTCGAGCTTAGTCAACTATACTCGTGCTCGTTAAACAACGAGGAAAGTATTGTTTCAGTTGTATTTTATTCTTTTTTCGGACCGAAACAATTAAAAAATTACAAAAAAGACCATCGGAATTCTCTTTAAGCTCTTTTCAGACTCCCTCGTTTCGAAAAGATTGCCAAGTGCACTTGTCTCTTTCACACTTGTAAAAGTATTCGAAAGGTCATCTATTCGGTGATAGGTTACCCCCTTTTTCAGGCCCGTCTAGACTAATTACGAGAAAGGTATACCTCAGTCAACTTTCGGCTCGGAGAGTTCTCTCATGAATTGTTTTACACTTTTTCGAGACTGGGGGACTAAACTTACGAAAAGGTACACCCTGGAGCCTCCTTTAAATGTTTTTCAGGCTCTCTAAATCTAAAAATCTACCGAGTTTCCCTTCCATGGTCTCGTTAAAATTTGACATCGAAGGACCCATATTGGGACGAACCCCTCCTTTCTCAGGTTCGTAAAACATATGAGATCGGACTCATCTATGAGATGAGCTACACCGAGCATCTGTTATCCTCCTCAAGCTCGTAAAACAACAAAGAGGTACTCGTCTATCATGTTAGGGGAAATTGGGAAATGAGTCAAGTTTACTTTATTGGCAGCTTGTCAGTCGTCACCTTTGAACATGGCATGTGTCTGTCCCTTGTCTACTTTTGGGTATCTATTTATTATTGTTGAGTTATGGTCATCATCTCGAGTTGTCTCTCTGGCCACGAGTCTACTCGTCCTATGTCTATCCCTTGCTATCAATAATCCCTGTTGCCAGGTTCTGCTTCATGTCGTTATATGTTCAAATGGTTTGCATTGTTCCAAGTCATCCATTGTGTCAAGACTTCCCCTCTGTCAGTACATGTTTCATTGTTCCATTGTTTCACATCATCTCTCATTCCGATTTCTTGTCAATGATGTGGGAACCATCATGGCCCACCTTCGACGAGTCTATTCCTATCGATGCCAAATCACTATCCAGGAATTAGGCTTAGGAGTCAACCACTAGTACCTTGGTACCTGCATGCCTCAATGGCAGGTTTCCTCGTATTCAACAGTAGGTTTTCATCATTTACCTCTGATTGAATGATCTCTCGGATGCTTGACATCAACTCCTTTATTCGCATTTCGTTGAGATGTACTATAGATACCTTGGGAATCATCGTCATCATTGGTTTTTTCCCTCGCATTTGTTAACGGTTCACATCATTGACCGGTAATCAAATGGTTTCTACCATGTTCGAATTCAACACCTTGTAATCACATGGCTAGAGTCGTATCGTTTGCGATCGGGTAGAAGACCCTGGACATTCTTTTGTTTTCTAATTGTGTCTAGGTTGCGATGGAAATTTATTTTATATTGTCCCACAGATCCACTTATGTATTGGTCGTGGTTGTGTCATTTATGTCTCATGGATCTACGCTTGTTCATAGTAGCCATGATTTATCTATAGTCTATATCGTCTCAATACTCATGGATCTGCAATGTATTGGTTGGCATCCATGCTTTGAGTCAATTGTTTTCTGAGCATGGGAATGCCCGCCTCGATGGTATATATGGCATTTTTTTCTGTTCCAGCTCCTTGTTGCTCCCCTCGATGCTATCTCCGCACAATATTTGTAAAGTCTTTCGGCCATCAGACTCTTCTGACCTCACACTTTAGGGGGAATATGTTATACCTCAATATTACACCTAACAACCTAGTGTCGCATCTTTACACCAAAAAACATTGACGACATTTCCCCCTACTGACTAAACATCTAGAAAAGAAGACCAATGATTGACCACTGAAGACAAACACTTTTCCTGTCATCTGCCAACCCAAATCAGTCTTATTTGCAATCACTACTACACCTTTCACATCTATTGGGGTGTGGTAGTCTCTACTACCGCGTATTGCACCTCTCCTGGGACGCGGTACTACTGCGCTATGCTCAGGCTTAGGGGCACGGTAGTCAAGTTATAGCCTTTTGCCATGGATTTTGAGATCTCAACCTTCAATGGATTCTGTTAGGATTGCCACCTTTGATTCGATCCTAACTCTCTCCCTATTTGGCTGGCTTGATCCACTAAACACTCCTTAGATCCACACTTCTCTCTTGTTGGTTAACCTTCCCACATGTTATAAGAGAAAGGTCTTCCATGAGCCAAGGGAAGACTTTTGGGGGCATAAAACCTATGATCATAAACTGTTTGTGGAGATAGCTAGAGGTGGAAGTAATTGGAGTTGGAACACTAGCTTAGACATCAAGCAACCTTTGTAAGCACTTTTCAAGCTTCTTAATAAAATAACTTGCCTTGTTTCCTAGTTCGAGTGTACTGATTATGTTTCATTTTCATGAATTATATCTATGTAGATTTGGAATTTAACTTGTAATTCAAAGAAATTGGAAGATTGCATGTGCTTGTATATTGTTTTGTCTCTACAGGTCTATCGTGAAGATTCTGAGATCAAATCTACAAACAGGACAAACACTGAGAATGAAGGTGAGTTACTTTCTCTCCTTCTTCCTAATGTAAAATATTTGAAATACTAGTTTAATCCAGGATCCAAGATTACATTTGTTTCATTTTTTTTCTTAGCTTAGAGCTAGCTTAATCTACTTTATCCTAAGAGAATTTCTCTTTATCCGTAGGGAGAAATATCTACAACAAAAACTGGCGACTCTACCATTCCGCTGGATCATCCATGTTGACCGGAGGTTCATCTTCGGCCACCATCTACAACAATTCAGGAGGTGGACAACGGACTATTGGAACCACTAATCCCAACAACCAACCCCCTCCTAGAGGGCCATCAACTCATCATATAGGAGGAAAACCCTTTGTAGGGAACACTTCTCCTAGTCACCAACCCTCCCCATAGGACCATCCAATCCACCTGCTGGAGGGCAACCCCTCAGTGCCATTCCAAGCGGGGCGATTCAACCAACACCTCCATCCTTCCCACATGCTATAAGAGAGAGGTATTCCATGAGCCAAGGGAGGACTTTTGGGGGCATCAAACCTATGATCATCAACCTTTTGTGGAGATATCTAGAGGTGGAAGCAATTGGATCTAGAAGACTGGATTGGGCATCAAGCAACCTTTGTAAGCACTTTTCAAGATTCTTAATAATATAACTTGCCTTGTTTCCTAGTTCATGTGTACTGATTATGTTTCAGTTTCATGAATTATATCTATGTAGATTTGGAATTTAACTTGTAATTCAAAGACATTGGAAGATTGCATGTGCTTGTATATTGTTTTGTCTCTACAGGTCTATCGTGAAGATTCCGAGATCAAAAATACAAACAGGACAAATGCTGAGAATGGAGGTGAGTTACTTTCTCTCCTTCTTCCCAATGTAAAATCTCAGAAATACTAGTTTAGTCCAGGATCCAAGATTACATTTGTTTCATTTTGTGTCATAGCTTAGAGCTAGCTTAATCTACTTTATCCTAAGATAATTTCTCTAGAGAGGGTGCTATTGTTGCGTCCACAGCTGACCATGCCTATCCGTCCTGTGACTGAGCCACAGATGGCCCGATGGAGTGAGTATGCAGGGCGGCTCGGGGGGCTGCAACATCTAGCCTTTGGCAAGGACTTCTTCTCATGGCTCAAGGAGCAGATCGTGATGATCGAGGACTACCCCTATGCAGGGGTGGACTTCCGCGAGGATATTGACTTGGCATTGCTCGACGATGAGGATTGGGATAATTCAGGTATGACCCTCATTAATATATTTTCAATTTTTTGAATATGTAATTTTCAATTGTTTTTGGAATGTGTGAAAAGACTTAATATATGTGCATGTGCATGTCACAGATCGTGGGCCAAGGAGACCCACTGGCTATTCGTCGTTACGCCGAGGCGGTATTGAGCACCGGGTTTCTTTGGAGGAGGAAGAAGAGGGAGAGGATGTGGAAGAATCACGAGGGGTTCGTGATATAGAGCGGAACCCACCAGGTTTGACCCTCAGAGTCCAAGCTAGGAGGATGGATGATGTTCTTCTGCATCTTCAGCAGCATACTGTGGGTGTGCCTAGACGTATTGGCCTACTCCTCCATAGGGTGGCTAGAGCTATGGTTTGATACCATCAGCAGTGCAAGGAATCTGAGGAGTCTCGTGATAGATCTCCTAGATCTCCTTAGATAGTAGTATTTTACCTTTTTGCGGCATGTACATGATATGTAGGCTTGAGAGCCCATTTTTTGTATGGGATTGGATCCCAAATTTTGTCTTTTGGACACAAACTTTATGTATTCAGAAAAACACTTTGATATGTGACGATATATACATATGGACCTACTCTTATGATTTATCTATTTACAATGACTTGCATGTTTATTTTATGATGTATTTTTCATGTATGGGCTAGATGCCAATCCAAAATGTAGTTAGCTAATGAATCAGCTACACATTTGAACTCTCTTGGTATGTGTTGATATGAAATATAATCAAAAGATCATTCTAAGAAGCGTACCCTTCGAAATAAGTGAAGTAAAAAAGGATCGCGGATGGCGTAGATACGGTTCAGATGGGACACCACGAGTTGGGAGTCTAGAAAAACTAACAGGGAGTCAATTCCAAGGGAAGCAACCTCAGTTAAGAGTCTGATGACCGCATGGTACTCTGCAATATTGTTAGTTGTGGGGCCCAAGCAAGTGCCTCCTGAAGATAACAACTCGCCAGTGGGAGAATAAATTACCCATGCTGCAGAAGCGAGGTTCCGGGTGTGTCGACTCACACCGTCGATGAATCCGTAGTAGGAAGTCATCTGCGCATAGAAGCACAAGTCGAGGTAAATAGGGATACATAAGATCCATGCATACATACACAAAAGAGAAATGAAAACAAACTAAGTACATTATGTACAAAAGTGTCTCGCGCAGGATAAACCTATGCATAGAAGTGTTTTAGGTATAACCCATTGTGGGGCCGTGCCAACGGTGTACCGTCACATTCGACAAGTTCGTAGCCTCCTTTCTCCAATACACGTTTTACAGCAAAGGGGCTGTACCACATAGACTCTAGCTTTCCTTTTCCAAGTTTATCATGCATTTGGTTATATGTGAGTACGAGGTCACCTTCGTTGAAAACCCGAGGTTGGACGGATTTGTCATACTGCGCTTTGACGCATTTTTTATGGGCTTCATTAGCTAAAGCAGCATCTTTGCGAGTTTCATCTAGCTTGGCTAGGTATAGAAACCATTCATCTTCGGAGGTGGTATTGGGAAGTAGCTCTATGGCTATCTTGAGTGACAGGATTTCACATTCAATCGGTAAGATGGCTTCCAGGCCATACACCAGTTGGAATGGTGTGAATCCGGTAGCACTTTTCACTGAGGTTCGGTATGCCCATAATGCTGAGAAAAGAGTTGAGTGCCAATTGGACTTATGGGTACCCACAATGCACTGAATCATGCATTTCAAAACCTTGTTAATGGATTCGACTTGGCCATTGGCCTGTGGGTAGTACGGGGTTGAGTTTTCATGACGAAAACCCAACTTGGCGCTCAATTCTTCAATCATATGGTTCCTAAAGTGGGAGCCATGATCGGTCACGATGGATTGTGGGACTCCAAACCTAGATGTGATATGGTTGAATATGAACTATGCTGTTGTTTTACCATCTTTAGTATAAGTATGCATCACTTCATCCCATTGTGTAAAATAATTTACAACTACTATGACATAGTTATGCCCCCCGGCTGAAGTGGGCTTACAGTGCGTGAAATCTATACCCCAATTGGAAAAGGGGCCGACGATAATGACAGGATGAAGTGGAGCAGGATGCAAGCATTTCTTACTGTGAAAGAATTGACAGGGTGTACATTTCTTAATTGTTTCAATGCAGTCTTTGAAAATCGAGGGCCAGAAATATCTTGCTCGTAGTATCTTCTGGGTCGTAGCCATCCCAGAGAGATGACCACCACATGCTCCAGCGTGGCAGTCATTAAGAACGTGTTCAGCCTCGTCTAGAGTTTAAAAACATCGAAGAACGGTATCAACATCACGACGGTAAAGGGTGTCGTTAATTATAAGGTAGTACTTGGCATGATGTCGGATACGTCGACGTTCATCGCAGTTGAGGTCGGGGCGAAAACGTTTGGTTTGGAGATATAGTAGAATATCCCCGTACCATGGGTCAAACATGCTAATGAGGAACAACGATTCATCGGGAAGTGAATCGATGGGCTTAGGTTGCTCAGTAGCACATGGTAAATTACAAATCAACTCGGCAAAGACCAAAGATTTCTTGGATTTGGCTTTGGCAAATTCCAAGTCAAACTCTTGTAGGATGACAATCCAATGGGAATATTTTCCCCCAAGTACTTGACATGTGAGGATATAGTACATTGGATTGAAATATGCTATGATAGTGGTCTGGAGGAGTAGAATGTAGTGACGGAACCTCTGTACAGCAAAGACTATTGCCAGTGCCAGCTTTTCAACATGTGAGTAGTGAGTTTCGGAGTCAAGAAGACTCTTACTAAGCTAATATACTACATGTTCTATGTCGTTGGTATCTTCTTGGACTAACACCATGCCAATGATGGAAATCGAAGCTGCGAGATATAGAATGTAATCCCATGTGTAGTTGGGGGGTTGAATCATAGGATCTTTAGTTAAGGCTACCTTTAGATTGTTAAAGGAGCGTTGGGATTCGTCGTCCCAAAAGAAGGGGGTGTCCTTCTTTAGAAGCCTAATGTAGCCTTTTGTTATCTCGGCAAAATTGCAAATGAAACGGCATAGGAAGTTTGTGTGCCCTTGCAAACTTTGAAGTTCTGGTATGTTCGTGGGGGAAGGCAGGGCTAAAATAGCTTCTACCTTCGTGGGGTCCAATCGTATACCGTCTTTGGAGATTATGAATCCCAAAAGTTTTCCCGCTTCAATGCAAAAAACGCATTTATGTGGGTTCAAATGAATGTTGTAGCGACGACAACTTGAGAAGACAGCACCTAAGTGATCAGGATGATCTTCCCGAGTCAGAGAATCAGTGGGAAGGTCATCAAGATACGGTTCTACAATATGTTTGATATCGTGAAATGCGTACGACATCGCCCATTGGAAAGTTGCCCCGACATTTTTCAGGCCGAAAGGTAGCTTTCGATATGCAAAGATTCCCCATGGGCAGATAAAGTTTGCTTTATGCTGGTCCATTGGGAGTATCTCGATCTGATATAGCCGGAAAAGCCATCCATAAATGAAAAGATGACACTCCCGGTGCAGTTATCGATGATCTGGTCAATGAACGGAGTTGGGTAGTTGTCCTATGGACAAGCTTTGTTCAAGTCATGGTAATCAACGCAGTTAGATACCCATTCTGTCAGTGGGACAAGATAGATAACCATTCTGTTAGTGGGATAGGATAGATACCCATTCTATCAGTGGGACAACATAGATAAAACCAGCACACAAAAGTTTTTCGACTTTTGCTTTGATAGTGGCTGCCTTATGGGGATGGATGGGTCAGAGTTTCTGTCGAATAGGTCAGGCACCAGGAAAGGTTGGAATCTTATGGACAATGATAGAAGGGTCTATTCTTGGCATTTCTTCATAACTCCAAGCAAAAACGTCATGGAATGTTTTAAAGTAGGCACCGTAGAACTCCATTTCACTGGGAGTGCATGTCTTGCCAATTTGAATGTTTTCCATGATACCAGGCTTCACTGAAATGTCAATGGGAGTGCTCTCCATGAGATTGGCCAAGTTTCCCTCGAAAAATATTTCATCGAATGAAGTGGGAAACTTGATTTGAACCATTCCAAGTGAAGTGCTAGGTTTGGTATCTAGCTCGATTGCCTGGATAGTGGGGAAAGAAGATCGATGATGGAAATTTCCCCATGGTGGTTCATCACCACACATAACCTCCATGATTGATTCGTTAGTAGGAAAAATCAATGTGAGAGGATCGATAAGTGGTGGGGATGAACTGGCCTAAGATGAGAGCCATGCCACTGTGTGATGGATAGTAGGATTGACCCAATTAGTGGCTGACTGGATCACCTCATATGCTGCGAGGTTCCTATTTAGCGGCATGGAGTTGCCGTAGTTTTCAATCTTGGTAGGACTCGGTATCACCCAAGAATCATTGAATGGGGTGATACCTGATGATATCATGTTGACATGCTGTACGGGGGATCCGAGCTCTGGGAAAAATCCGATGAGGGAGGAATCCTTCATAAGACCAACGCCAACGTATTGGAAATGGGACTGGGGTTGATCCAATAATGGGACTATGTTGGCAGAGTTCGAATGAGAGTCTGGGCTACAGTAATCTAGCTAGTCTATGGTGACAATATTCCCTTCATGAGGGAATTGTAGAAGTCGAAAGACGGTAGATGCTATGGCGGTCATGGCGTAAAACTAGTTCCGTCCAAGTAGAAGATTGTAATCTAATGGCGCATCTACGACTTCGATGTGTATAGATACTATTTTGCCCCCCTGTTCAACACCGATCACAAGAATGATTCCATAGGGCTGAAATCCATGTCCGCCAAATGCCCTGAGGGTAGTAGGAGAAGTTGTAACTTCGGGTGAGCCTAAGGCTCTCCAACAATTCAAAGACATAATCGACGTGGAAGCACCCTCATCTAAGACAGTGCGATGGATGCTATTTCCACGGATCTTTGTATGAACCTGGAAGGCTAACTGATGGGAAAGCCGAGGTTCGACATACTCCAAGTTAAACATGATGGTGTTTGAGGTATCCAGGTCTACTGCCCCTAGTGCTGAAAGTAAGGTTCTGCGCTGCGTAGGGCAGTGTTGGAGAACCTCGAAAGTCGACATGGCGCATGGTATTTGAGCTAAGTCCTCAACAATATTGTAATTTTGGACAGCTCGTGCATTATGATTGAATGTCTCCTTTCTGATGGTGCCTTTGGGTGGGCGGAGAACTGTGTCTGTAAGCGGTCTCTTGATGTGGAGATGGCCGTTAATGGGGAGGTTTAAGAGGAGGATCTTCAATAGGAGACTTTCCTTTGGCTGTCTCTAGATGTTTGTTTGAACTTGGGTGATTTTCATACGTCTTCGAATGAGTGGTTATATGAATCTCTTCATTACTCGTCATCAGGATTTCGCGATTTGCGGACGTCTCTCTGTGAGGTGGGTAGTTCGGGTTTCCCCCTTGTGGGGAATCGTGGGAAACCATCTACTGTTGCTGTTGAGGGAAAGGATTGGTTAACACTGTCGGGTGGAAGGATCCTTTAACAAATTTATTGACTTCGTCCTTGTAGGGACAGTCACGTGTATAATGATCTTCTTGGCAAATAAGGAAGGGAAACTTTGCCTTCCGATATGGTTTCGGGTCGTTGTGGGTTGGTTGTGGCTTGGGGTTCTCCTGCTGGTTAGAAGTTTTCTTGGATTTTCCATGATTGTTCTTCTTCTTTCCTTCGGATGGTTGTTACGTGGATTGAGCTGCATTAAACTCAGAGGAGATAGCGGGAGAAGTGGAAGCTTTTGGGACAGCCTGGGGTGGAGTGGGGGAAGCAGGAGCTTACTGCCCCGTCGGTTTAGTGGTAGGCTGGGCCTTGACTGAACCGACAATACCATCGATAGGGGGTTCAGTGGCAGGCTGAGTTATATCAATAGTAATGCGGGTGGCATGGGGAGGAAGTTCATGGAAAGTTATGGATTGGGTATATACCAAATCCATGTACTGAGCAGAAGAGATGGCTTGTTCCTCTATGATGGACCCGCGCATAGCAATGTCCCTTGCTATGGGAGGCAAAAATGACTTTGTGAACCAATCAACGAGTAACTGGTCCAAAATGGGTGATTTGATTAACCTATGGTGTCGACTCCACTCGTGGATATGGTCTGAGATATGCGTAGAAGTGGTTTGATGTAACAAGGTTAATAGTTTTGTTCCAGTCTCATACCAGATGGGGATCTGGAAATGGGTCAGAAACTGCATGGCCAAGGTATTAAAATCATGAAAGGAGTGTTGTGGCAACTCAATGTACCATTTTGTTGTCATGCCGGTAAGCGTGCGCTGGAAGAGCCATAGCCAAATGGAGTCGTCCATCAATGAGTTGGATGAACACCAAAGATGGAAGGTCATCACGTGGTTCTTAGGGTCTTCCTCGGGCTTGACATCGAACTTAGGAATGTCCAATGGGAGTTTGGCTGGGATAGGTGGCCAATGAGGTTCATGCCATATAGGATCATTGATGAGCCTTGACAAATCGAGTAAATCTAGCGTCGCCAAGAAAGGAAGTTGACGATCTAGCTATAGGTATGAGTAGTAGTTGTACGTCGCAGGGATGCCTGAGGGGCCCTGCACAGCATATTGCTGCGTGTTGTACCCATACATGTTTCCCGCAGGGTACTGCTATAAGTTCTGGGGGTAGTAAGCCATCTGGTTAACCGGTTGTGTGTTTGAAGTTATTGCCTAACAAGAAATCACAGTGGTAACCGGTTGTTGGACATTCTGTTGAGTGGGGATGGTGGGTATTGTACCCTGGGGTTGTTGTGTCCCAGAAATGTTTGCTGCTCCTTGTTGGGGAATGGCTCCCTGGGTTTGTTGGGGTCCCAGGAATGTTACCACTGCTTTGAGTAGGTGGAGGATTTCCCGTACCAAGGTTAGGGGGTGGCTTGCAAGAATGGTGTCCATGGAATATGGGTTCCACCCTAATAAAGAGGTGAAGGTTGAAGGGATGGGTTCCATGGATTTGTTGTAGCCGAAGGGTAGGGGAAGCCGGAATTCAAGTTGGGGGAGATGTGAGGTTTCCCCACAGCTTGGTTCCAGTTTCCGAACAACAAGTATCCCCTGCTCTGTGGGATTTGAGATCCCCAAGAAGGAAGCATGCCTGACGAGGGATGTTGAGGATGATGGCTGGTTGGAATACCGACATAAGGTTGTCCGCTGCCAGGTGTATTATACATACCGAACTAAGCATATGCTGCTAGTTGGGAGGGTTGTTGAATGGTGCCAGTGGGGACGTTAACGAGTGGGAATCCTCCAAGTGAAGCGCCTTGTTGAGCCAGTGGGAAGGATGGAGGTGTTGGTTGAATCGCCCCGCTTGCAATGGTACCGAGGGGTTTCCCTACAGCAGGTGGATTGGATGGTCATATGGGGGGGGGTTGGTGACTAGGAGTGGTGTTCCCTACAAAGGGTTGTCCTCCTGTATGCTGGGTTGATGGCCCGCTAGGAGGGGGTTGTTTGTTGGGATTAGTGGTTCCAATAGTCGGTTGTCCACCTCCTAAAATGGTGTAGATGGTAGCCGAAGATGAACCTTCGATCAGCATGGATGATCCAGCGGTATGACTTGATGTTCTTCCAACACTAGAAAGATGTGATAGTGTCGATTGGCCGATGGTGCCAAAGGTGTCGATTTGTGGAGGGGATCTTCCATACATTACAAGCGAGGAGGGAGAGAATACTTGGTTATCCCTCATAAGTGGTGGGTCCCTGGAAGGTGTGCCAAACATATTTGACAGTAGCAAATGTGGGAAATTTAACCGAGAGGTATCAGGAGTTTCGTCCATAGAGTCTTGAACAGTAAGAGTACCATCAAGGGTTGTGCTCGAATTTGTATCCTGGAAGGGGTTGAACATGCGAGATGGGTGTTCAGGGTCTAGAGGGAAATGAGGTATAGTAACATATGAAGGTCTGTAGCTGTCTGCATAAGAGTGATTAAACTCTGTACTAGAAGGAACGTTAGGAGCTCCGTAGTCAGGAGGACATGTAGCAGGGGGATATCTAGAAGTCATTGAGAGCATTTTCTCTGTATCACGTTTAAACTGTTCCGACGCTAATATGGAGTTAGCTAGACTAACCATACTAGATTGGATCGATGCCATGATTTCGTGTCCCGAAGGGAGATTGGGGAGGGATACCATACGAGGTACGTTGCTAGAAGAACTGGTTTCTTGCGGATGAACACTTGACGGCATAGTGGTAGCAGGCGGAGGTTCCACCTAGGAAGTAAGAAAGTCAAAGTCAGGTTCAAAAGGTGTATGAGGGAGTTCGGTTTCTTTGATAATTTCGACGTATCCATCCGGGACTGCAATCAATTCAGATATATCTTGGTCAGATCCTTCCGGAACATCGTAGAAATTATCTGGTGGGAGGGTAGTGCTAACATTGGGGAGGATAATGGCCTCCGGTCTAGTATCTTGGGTAGTATTAGTTTCAGCCACTACAGTGTTGTCCATTGTGGCAAATAAATCTAGAATAACAGTGGGTGAAGTGACAGTCGGAATCTCAGGTGTGTTACTGGTTGCGAAAACTGCAAGGGGTTCTGAGACCGTACTGTGAGTAACAGTTACAGGCAGAACTGAAGATGTAGTGCGGATCGGTGGTGGAACATTCCCTCGGCCAGGAGGGACAAGAATACGTGATGTAGGTGGAGCAAAGGTCCATGGCGGTGGTGGTGGGCTTCGTCCCTGTACTCTTAGTGATCTCCATGGTTCGGACATAATGGTAGGAATACAAATTCCTGTGATAGTCTTCTGAAAAAGAACTCAAAAACCCTAATGCAGCCGACTGTGCAAAATGGGAGCTAGAAAAAGCAAGGCTCGCAAGACAAAAAGCAAGCTCTAAAAACTACACTGAGACCGACGTCATAGTAAGCGAGCTGAAAACCAAAATGGCCAGAATGCCAACAAGCAATCACTAAAAGAAAAAATGACCCTCAATGAAGATGAGATGGCAAGCAACACCTCCTAACTAAGAGCTGGAAACCTCAACAAATTGTATCCTTCGCAAGGTGATGAAATCCAAGCCGAACAATACAACGTGAGAGACCAATAATGGAAGGATATCGCTCTACTGAAAGGGATCCTGGGAAAAAGAGCCCTAGTAGAAAAGTCACTAAGCTACCTCGTTCATGACACGTTGGAAAAGGTTTTCGGCGCTTCTAGCTTATCACCCTTGTATCACCAGTATGGTGGCCGAAGAATACAAGGAAGACAATGATCGATGTTGCCTTAGGGCTAAGTGGAGTGCAGCATTCCACAGAGTCCATCCGGTTCTCAATCTCGCGGCGGTTTAACCCCTGAAACAACAGGAGACCCCTCCACAATGTGGTGTATGACCGTGTCAACAAATACTAGAGGACAACAACTATGTCTCAGATGATAATGACAAGGGGGAATTATTTGGATGCATATCCTCAGTGTCCTCACTAACTAACATGCTCTTTTTCTCCTCAAGTGAGGTTATGATGTGTTGAGTTAGGGGATGTAAATTTTAGTGGTTGTATTACTCAATCTGGTAAATGGACGTGAAACTTGTGATGTTGTGACGACCCAAACCATGCAAGTGAGAATGAATCGAAATGAGCCTTTTATTCGATGAAATCTAGCTACAGAAAAGAGAGAGTTCTTCGATCACCATGCATGAATTTTTTAAGAACAATGAAAATACCATAGCAAAATCAAACTTTTTTGTTTTCCTTTTCCAAGCAAGCCAAACTAAAATAAACACTACATTCAAATGTAAATGATCTACAACTATAATGCTTCAAAATGAGAATTTATGTGGCAAATACAAATGGATGATTCACTCCTAAGCATGCAAAAGAAGGACTAGATCTTTTCAAATGAAAGAAATACAATGTTCTTAAAAGATAATTTCCAATATTAATTTTATAGTAGAAATGGAAAAGATAACGCTTGTAAGAACAATGTGATCTTCAAATTTATATAATAAAGGGAAAGAAAACAGTGACAAAAACTTGATTATAATGAAAGGATCGAGCTAATGCAAAAATGATGAAGGGGTGATCAATGTGCAAAATATACCACTAACTCAAAGAATTCAAGCTCAAACCGAAAATGCAAAGAAACCAAAAGACTTGCAACTGGCTAAAAATGACAGTAAAAGTAGACAAGTAGCAATTGGGAATGAGGTAGTAAATATGGTGATAATGAGTAACCGTGAACCCAAAAGTTGGAGAGTTGTCTACTAGGATTTACACAATAAAGTGGAAGCACTGAGGCTAAGCAAGTTGCAGGATGTTTATGAGCAACAGGAAAATCAATCCAATGACAGAGAAGGTCAAAATGACCTGTAGGAACCAAACAGGGTAGGATAAACAAAAGAAATACAGGACTACCACGTGCATGCCATACATCCAGGCGCAGTACTGTGCACTACAGCATTCTAGGAATTGTTCAGGGCATGGTAATACCACTCCAGAAGAGGTTATAGGGGCGCGGTACTGCTGCTAAGGATAAAAGGGGCGCTACTTTAAGAAAAGTTTTGAACTTTTCAAGGGGGTGTAGACCCAAAGGACTCACTGATCAAGAGTAGAGAGCTAATGCAGAGGGAAAGGCGATGAATTAAGGTAAAAAAGGACCAAATTCTACTACCGGTTTGAAGGCAGAGAAATATCACAATCAAGATGGATGAAAGTGAAAAAACTCAATCAAACAGGGTCGTCCCAGTCGAGTCGCCAGTTTTTGTTGTAGATATTTCTCCCTACGGATAAAGAGAAATTCTCTTAGGATAAAGTAGATTAAGCTAGCTCTAAGCTAAGACAAAAAATGAAACAAATGTAATCTTGGATCCTGGATTAAATTAGTATTTCAGAGATTTTATATTAGGAAAAATGAGAGAAAGTAACTCACCTCCATTCTCAGCGTTTGTCCTGTTTGTAGTT
Source organism: Larix kaempferi (assembly GCA_027924585.1). Classification (NCBI taxonomy): domain Eukaryota; kingdom Viridiplantae; phylum Streptophyta; class Pinopsida; order Pinales; family Pinaceae; genus Larix; species Larix kaempferi. The sequence goes on from BSBM01000437.1 coordinate 12,073,001, forward strand.
TTGATCTCGGAATCTTCACGATAGACCTGTAGAGACAAAACAATATACAAGCACATGCAATCTTCCAATGTCTTTGAATTACAAGTTAAATTCCAAATCTATATAGATATAAGTCATGAAACTGAAACATAATCAGTACACGTGAACTAGGAAGCAAGGCAAGTTATATTATTAAGAAGCTTGAAAAGTGCTTACAAAGGTTGCTTGATGTCCAAGCCAGTCTTCCAGCTCCAATTGCTTCCACCTCTAGCTATCTCCACAAAAGGTTTATGATCATAGGTTTGATGCCCCCAAAAGTCCTCCCTTGGCTCATGGAAGACCTCTCTCTTATAGCATGTGGGAAGGTTAACCAACAAGAGAGAAGTGTGGATCTATAGAGTGTTTAGTGGATCAAGTCAGCCAAATAGGGAGAGAGTTAGGATCGAATCAATGGTGGCAATCCTAACAAAATCCCTCGAAGGTTGAGATCCCAAAATCCATGGAAAAAGGCTATAACTTGACTACCGCGCCCCTAAGCCTGAGCATAGTGCGCTAGTACCGCATCCCAGGAGAGGAGCTATACGCGATAGTAGAGACTACCATGCCCCAATAGATATGCAAGGCGCGGTAGTGATTGCAAATAAGACTGAGTTGGGTTGGCAGATGACAGGAAAAGAGTTTGTCTTCAGTGGTCAATCATTGGTCTTCTTTTTTGGATGTTTAGTCAGTAGGGGGAAATGTCGTCAATGTTGTTTGGTGTAAAGATGCGGCACTAGGTTGTTAGGTGTAATATTGAGGTATAACAATGAGGAGAAATGGAACATGTGCTTTGTCACAATGTCGTCATTTAAGTGATAAGGAGGAGGATCACATACCCTATGTCAAAACATAGTTTGGTTGGTGAGGTGAAAGAAGTGATGCCATTTATCATAATTTGAGTGATGAGAATAAAGAGAACCCACCCTCACAAGTTAGACATTTGAGTGTCGAGGAGAAAAGTGCTAATCCTTTCATGATAGTTTATACATTATAGTGATTAGAATAAAATTACCCACCCTTTCTTACAAGTAATGCTATGGAGAAAAAACACATGCCCTTTCTTGCAATTTAGACATTCAAATGAAGAGGGAAAATAACACTTTCTCTTTCTCACATTATAGGGATTCAAGGTCATGAGGAAAAGAGCATGCACTCTATCAAAATATAGGCAAAGGACCATATGGCCTTTCTCACTATATAGGCATTAGAGTGATGAGGAGAAGAGGAGCCTATCATTTTTCACAATATAGGTATAGAGGCGGCAGGGATAAGGGGCACCTAACCTTTTTTACAAAATAAGAATTGATGTTATGAGGAGAACGAACTCTATCTTCTCTCGCAATGTAGCACCTAACCTTTTTTACAAAATAAGAATTGTTGTTATGAGGAGAAGGAACTCTATCTTCTCTCACAATGTAGACATGGGGATAATGAGGGGAGGAGTACATACACTTTCTTATAATTTAAGTATTGGAGTGATGATGAAGAGGACCACATACCCTTTCAACAATCTAGGCACTTGGATGACAAGGAGGAAGATAGCATACCCTTTCTCATAATTTGATCATTTGAGTGATAAATAAGAACACATTCCCTTTCTCACAATCTAAGCATTTGTGTGATGAGGAAAAAGAGAACATGGTGTTTTGCTGATCGGTAGAAAGAGAACATGGTGTTTTGCTGATCGGTAGAAAGAGAACATTCCCTTTCTCAAAATGTAGGCATTGGAGTGATGAGAAAGAGCACACATTCATTATCACAATGTAATGTAGAGATTTGTGGGATGAGGATGAGGAGCACATATACCCTTTCTAATGATCTAAGGGCTTTGGTCAATAAACCCATAAGCTCAACCATTCTGATATAATTTCATTTCCAATTGCCTCAGCGCTTTAATTTATGCCCGGAAGACCTTGAAAATCAGTTTTCTTGTGCTGGAAGCACCTTCGAACTCGTTAGATTCAATGGTTTTGTATCACAAAACATTAATCTAAATCATTAATTAGTTATGCAATGGCATTGATATTGCTAGAGGAATACAATAGCTCTTCTTCTTCCTCTTATTGCAGCAAAGAGATCGTGAGTTTTGGGTTCCACGAGAGCCAAGCGTGGCGATTTGGAAGAGCTGCATAATCCCGGATGCCAACAAATACATCGAGGAGATGAAGTAGAGGGTCAATGAATTGAACAACGATCTCGTTGCAGAGTTGAGGCCCGTCAAGTGGAAAACATTTGTGGAGGGACGAATTCAGATTCAGATTTAGATGGTGCATTGCATACTGGGAGTGGAATAAATCATTCTTCAGCATAATGGATACAATGGCAACAATTTCCAGCATTGAACCAAAATAGTCTGAGAGCCAAAACTACTTTTCTGGAAAGCACTGACTCTAAATCTGAATTTTAGATTTAGATATGGATAGTGTAGTTGCAGCAGTAAATCTGCAACAAACCTAAAACTATGGAGGAGACGAAAGCATTGAGTGCAAGATGATATCTTACGCTTAGATAAAACATATGTGATACACAAATTAGATTTTGAATTTTAACTTATAGTCTACCAACAAATAGTTAGATTACAATATGGATTTGTTGGGATCATAATTATATCGGATTTGGAAATTGAACGCTAAAGTGGTTGGTGTCATTCACATGTATAAGGAAATGTTTGCATTTGAATCAATAATGTATGGGAAAAACGTTCTTGATGCAGATCAGCGCAGATATCAATCCTTAAAGCAATGTGGTTACCTTTCTATTTCTATGCGTCTAGATCTGGATTATTAGCTTATTCATGTTTTTTTCAATGTTTCCCTAAGGTTTCGGGACGGTGGAGCGGGGAGACATATATTCGCGAAGTGTGGAGACCACCTCAAAATTTTAAGAAAATTTGGGGCAAGTTGAGGTCATAAAAATTATAAAAATATAAATCTTAATAATAACAATTCATTCCATGTAAATTAGTAAATTACTAAATACAACATTCATTATTTTTATTTTTTTTTAATAGGGTAAATACAACATTCATTATTATACAATCATACAATGTAATTCACACACTAATAAATTAATAATGTAAACACATTACACAATTCATCATAATTATATGTGATTATCCACATGCCTAGAAGGTTTGCTGGAAGTTCGGAGTTTCCATTTGACTGCATACACTACCTCTTCTATTTCAATTTACCATTATTATTATTTGATTAGTGCATGAAAAAGTTAGGGTTATACCGCCATAACATAGAGTAAATAGTGACCATGTCAAATTTAAGTAATCTATCACACAACGCATCATACATCATGATTGAAAATAAATACTTTATTAAAACAAATCTTTGGGCGGAGGATATTTAAGTTTAAAAAGTAAATGAAATATTGTAACGTTAAAATAAATATGGGTTTAACGGTGAGAAAATAAATTATATTTGGTATAATTTTAAATTTTTTTATAAGAAACATTTTACTGTTAAACTTCAATTTCTTCATACAAAATACAAAATAAAAAATATAATGTAATTTATATTTGAAAAAGCATATTATTTATAATTTAAAAAAAAATATAATGTTTAAACACATCATTTATAATTTAAAAAAGAAACATATTATGTATAATGTTTAATTCATTTTTAGTATAAATTGCATATTTTTCTTAATCATGTTGAGATTTTAGTTTTGGATTGAAATTATATTTTAATGTTGTTAAATTTTTTCAAGTTAAAATATTTTTAGTCAATATAGTCCATATTGAAATGTTGTATGGTATAATTATTGACAATTAAGATATGACAAAACTTTAGATGAATATGAAAATGAGATATAAGCATTGCCTAATATAATAATTTAACATCACTTTGAAACATAACACATTTGGTTAATAACATAAAGCTACAAGCAAAAGTTAATCCAACCATAGTGAACCAAAGTAAAAAAAAAGTCAACCATGGTCAACTAGAAGTTAACCATATTCAACCATAGTTAACCAAAGTCTACAATAGTCAACCAAAGCCAATCAAAAGTCATCCATGGTAACCTTAAGTCAACCATGGTCAACCAAAGTAAACCATAGTCAACCATGATCAACAAAAAGTCAACTAAAGACAACCATGGTCAACCAAAGTCAACCATGGTTAACCAAAGTCAACTAAAAGTCAACTATGGTAAATCAAAAGTCAACCATAGTCAACCATGGTCAATCATAGCTAACCACAGTCAACCATGGTCAACCAAAGTCAACAATGTTCAACCATTATCAACCATCGTCAACCATAGGAAACCATGGTCGACCAAAGTGAACCATGGTAAGCCTAATTCAATCATAGTCAACCATAGTGAACCAATGAAAAACTATGGTTAACCATAGTTAAGCATGAATAACCTATGGCCAACCATTGTCAAGCAAGAACAACCATGCTCAACCATAGTCAACAACCCTCAACAACTATAGTCGACAATAGTTAGCCACGAATATCCATGGTCAACCACAAACAACCATAGTCAATCATGAACAACAATGATCAACCATACTCAACATAAGCCAACCATATAAATGTTAAGATAAGTCAACCATGATAAACATCAACCAAAGTCAAACAAATCCAACCACAGTTAAACGAAGTCAACCAAAGTCTACCATAGTCAACCATAACCAACCAAATTCAAAAGTCAAACAAGGTCAACTAATATTTAATTATGGCTAAATAAAGTCAACCATGATAAACCAAGTAAACTACAGTCAAAAGTCAAAGAAGGTTAATCAATAGTCAATAATGTCAAAACAAAGTTAGTCATAGTCAACCATGCTCAACCTAAGTTAACCAAAGCAAACCAGAGTAAAAAAAAGTCAACCATAGTCAAGCATAGCCAACCATGATCAACCAAAGCCAACCATCGTTAACCAAAGTCAACTACAGTTAAACAAATTCAACCATAGTCGACCATACCTGTTGGCCCGGTTTTGCAACCAGGCTTAGTGCTATGGGCACCTGCTAACTAGTAGCAGCAGTTTCAATGTAAAGCAAATAACAATAAACTAATCTAAACAAAACTAATCATGGATCTATGCAAGAATCTAAGCAAATAATGTAAACATTTAAAAAACAAGAACAAGAAAATATTAAAGAATGAATTTGTATTGAAAAATGGGGGGCAAGTAAGTGCTTGCGATAATACCTTCAATGGTGAAGGTTGATGTTGAGCAACTCCCAAGATGAGTAGCTCCAAACTCCAAGAGGTCTCCTTCTCCAAGGTTGCTTTAATGGCTAAAATGCTCAAGGGAGATTTCAGCAGCATAAGGATGAGAGAATGGATGGATGTGAAATGAGGAGCCCCTACCACCTTTTTATAGGTTTTGGTGGTGGGGAATACCATTTGTGGTTTTGTGGAAACCAAATGGTATTGACCAACATGGTTTAGGTACTTTTCCCTCCTTTTTCCTTTTTTGAATAAAATTAATATTTTTATTCCCTTTTTAATATTTTTTGGGAATTTGGACCCTTTTTAAGGGTTTTTTATGCTTTTCAGGAAAAATAATCTTTTTTAATGGAAAAAGGGGTGTACTAAGGTCTTTTGGTGACCTTTTGTTGGTTTCAGAGGCTCAGATGGTGGAAAAGTCGACAAATGGGTCATGTGAATAAGGGAATGAGCTAGTGAGCACTTTTTAGGTGTTAACAGATTGCCCCCTGATGTGTGAGGGCAGGAGCTCATCGTATGGCCGATAGACATCATAATTCTTTTGTCTTTTTCAAGGGTTTGGGAAGGAGAAGAGACCGATTGGAGACTGGAGCGACGGCCCTTGGAAGCTGCAAGAAACAAAAAATATTACATAGCCTCAATATGAATGAGGAATAATCACTGATAATGGACGAGGCAGGCATTCCCATGCTCGTATCAAGACATATACATAACAATTAGTCCCAAGAAGGGGGATCTAATACATAAAGAATCTACTGGTACATCATAATGGTCCAAGGGGGACATTATTTTGAGATGTACTCCTGATCATAACGGATCTCAATAACTGATACACTGGAATAACTGAGGAACTGCTGAAACTGAAGGTGTTCAACATCTGTAGGGACTCAAAGACGATGACTCATCTCTGAGAAATAATATAATTGTATGCTCAATGGAGTATGAAACTGGGGTACATCTGAATACTGTCGCCATGCGCAACCCGGATATCTATAGAAAAAGTGTAACTGGTTTTATCCATAGGAAGACTCTCGAATGTGGAGGAGTCAGAAGGTATCCGGGGTCTTCGACTTAATAAGTGAAACGGACGAATACCCTGTGCGAGTCTCACATTGCGATCAAGGTGTTGAAGTCGAACATGTGAGAAACAATCATTTGGAGAGGCACTGAAGATTCCTCTCGAAATGATTCGTAGGCACTCATCATAAATGGTGATGAGTCCAAGACACAGGGACCTCTAGGTCTATCCTCTGGAATCAATGTGGTTGTCGTCGACAGAGGGAGACCAACAACTAATAAGGCAATGATGTTTCCTTGATAGGAGCACGAGGTGTAAAATTGAAGTGTTGTAGTACTGATGGTAGGACTTTTATACTTGTGGGAATGGGAAAAAACTGGGTCAAAAAACTGGGTAGACTAAAACTTCATTTGTTCAGAGCACGATGACATGGTTGACCTGGCAGCGTAGGGAACTGACTTGTAGGTGTGGGGATCATTGCTTTGACTGAATGTTATATATTGACTCTGGGGGGGAGGACGAGCTTATAGGTGCCGTCGAGGGATTATCAAGGTGACATACTGCAGAATACTCTGAACAAAGGCGACCAACATAGGGAAGCTGCCTAATGAGTAGATGTGATCTGTTGTGGCGCCAAGAGGCACCATTGATTCCTTCTTCGTAGTTTTAATGAGCTCCAAGAAGGGATAAAAGTGTGCTCTGAAATGGTACAGTCCTGTGGATTTTGTGAACCCAGGACGACTCATGCTCATGGTTGCTTTCATGTTTAGAGAGTCTGAAACCGGTAAGTGGACTCTATTGGTGTTTCTTTTTCGTAAGTTTAGTCTCCCAGGCCCGAAAAAACATAAAATGATGTGGATGGAGAACTCTTCTAGCCGTTGTGACTAGAGTATACATTTTTCGTAATTAGTCTACAAGGTCCGGAAAAGGGGTAAACTTATACCAGGTAGACGCCCTTTCAGATACATTTAACGAGCATGAAAGGAAACAAGGTTGCTCGGCAATCTTTTCATTGTTTGTAGGAGTCAGAAAAGAGCTTAACAGAAACTCCCTAAGTGCCTTTTTCGTAAAAGGGGTTGCTCGGCCCGAAAAAGGGGTAAAATTATACCAAACAAACATGGATTGATGGGGGCGAGAAAAGGTTTCAAGCATCGTTATCAGTGCGGAAAGATGGTTCCGGTGACATAAGGATTGTCGAAAACGGAGACCGGCCAATGTGGCACGCAAACCGAGGTTATGTGAGGGGCATGGAAAAAATGCCCAAAAAATCTAAAGGTGAGAGCGAGAAATGATCTCAAGCATCATCACGAGCACGAAAAACTGAATCCGATGATATAAGGCACGTCCAAAATGGACAACGGACGATGTGGCACGCAAACCAAGGTGACGAGGGGGCATGGAAGAAATGCCCTGAAAATCAGGACGTGACAGCGAGAAATGATCTCAAGCATCATCATGAGCGCGGAAAACTGAATTCGGTGATATATGGCACGTCAAAAACAGAGAACGGCCGATGTGGCACGCAAACCGAGGTGACGAGGGGGCATGGAAGAAATGCCCTGAAAATCAAGACGTGACAGCGAGAAATGATCTCAAGCATCATCACGAGCGCGGAAAACTGAATCCGGTGATATATGGCACGTCCAAAATGGAGAACGGTCGATGTGGCACACAAACCGAGGCCACGAGAGAGGCCAAAAAATGGTCAAAAAATGGACCCCGTGAAAACGAGAAACGGAAGGAACCTGCATGAAGTTCTCACTGTGCTGATTCCAACGGTACCAACGGTTTGAGAAATGGACTTTGTATGATACCGCAATGGGTGTTGGAAAATTGGTGGAATTTCTATAAATAGGGCGTGGGGCCCAAATGACTTGTCATTGTTACGTGCGAGTTTGATAGAGCTGTCAGAGCTATTTCTCGATTTTTGGGAGATTTCACCATTGGTTTTTGATTCAGCGAGTTGCAGGTAACTCTATTTGCCTTAGCCTTGTCAATTATGTCTTTTTTGTTTGGCGGCGGGCCCCCGAAGGCCGCGAAATTCCATGTTGACTCTCCAACGTGGAATATCGCGGGTTTCGGGGCTGTTCCCGCGATGAACCGCATGGGTTTTAGGCTGACAGTCGCGATGTTCATCGCGACTGCGAGGCTGGAACCCACGATGTTCATCGCGGGTTCATGGGGGATAGTCGCGATGTTCATCGCGACTGTCCGGCCAAAACCCGCGATGTTCATCGCGGGTTTTTGCATGGATCCCGCGATGGTCATCGCGGCTTTTGGTGGAAAAGCCGCGATGGGTATCGCGGATTTTGGTGTAAAAGCCGTGATGGGCATCGCGGCTTTTTGTGTAAAAGCCGCGATGGGATTTTTTCAAAAGAATTTTATGCTAGGGCTAAAAATTTCTTCTGTTTTCTGGCAGGATGTTGAGGAGACCACAGTCCTCGTGGCGGGAGCGAGAGATCGATGATGATCTTATTGCGAGGATTGAGACTGATGCAAGGGTGAGGCAGATTCTAGCTATGAGCGGACTTCTGAAGTTCGCTCAGATCCCACCTATTCGTTCAGTGAAACGGCTCCTGAACAAGCTTGTGAGTTGGTGGGTACCGGCAGAGGGTGCATTCATTTTTGGTGGTGAGAGGTTAGAGATCACTCTCACGGATGTCTATTTTTTGACTGGGTTTCCTCGCTTGGGTGAGGTGGGTGATATCTTGCCGAGGTTACCTCCAGGTATAGATATGGAGGACCTGTTACAGACTTTCTGTGTTGATGATGCTGTTTTGCAGAACAGCTCTATTAGTCTGCGATCCCTACGTGAGTGGGATATGCGAGCTGTTGGGGCCTGCGTTCTGCGGGTATTGGGTGCTGCTGCGCCACATTGTATGTCTGGGGGACAGACGATGATGGTGGACTCCGTTCTTCAGGGTACTTATTATTCCTGGGGGCAGATGTTTCTGGCTGGTGTCCGGAGAGATCTGGACAAGGCCATTAGAGAGGGAGGCGAGTTTTGTTATGCCTCATTTTTATGCTGTTTTTTCTTCGAGCGGGTGCCGACCTTGCGGCCACGGGTACCCATTCGTGCTGGTCTTCCGAGTGAGCCTCGTATGATGAGATGGGGGCAGATGATGCCTCGTGGCGGCGGTGGTGTCCGCGGCTACTTCACGGAGGATTTTTATCAGCAGTGGGAGCAGATGCCTCTGGTGATTGAGGACTACCCCTATGCCGGCATGGATTACCGAGGTGACCCAGAGATGCCTCGTGCCTCAGGACAGGCCTGGAGTTTAGACGGTATGTTTTGTGTTTTATTTGATATTATATAATATATTGTTTGATTTATCATTGGTGATTATTGTTGTATAGTATGTGATGGCTTACTTGCTTTGTGCAGATGTGGGTCCAGTGCCACCGGACGACTACGTGCCTCGTCAGGGGCGGGCGATGGTGGTCGCCCATCCACCCGCAGCGGTACCACCTCCACGTGGTGGAGGATTTGCATCTCGTGGGCGAGGGGTTGGCCCTCGAGATGACGCCATAGAGGGTGTCAGACAGACCTTTGCCAGGATCCTAGCTGGACTCCCCGAGGATGGTTGGAGAGACCTGGATCGGGATATTTTGCAGGGTTATTTTGGTGCGCCGCCTGAGTGGCAGTCGCTCCTATTGAGGACAACGGTGTTCGTAGTGGGGCACAGGGATGGTAGACGAGATGATCCGGCAGGGCCGGCTCAGGGGAGGATACGTCTGCGGGACGATCCAGCGGGGCCGGCAGAGCAGAGAGTTCGGGCTCGCCATGACCCGGCGGGGCCAGCGGAGGAGGAGCCGAAGGAGGAGCCGGAGGAGGAGCCGGAGGATCCTAGGGATCCACATGAGTAGATGATATTGTATCTGCCCCCAAATGCTGATGAGCATATGGGGAAGCATTTTTGTATGACAGATGTATATTTATTTTTTGTATATCGGGTCCTGAGGGCACCTATGACATGTTGACTATTTGGCTTATATATATATGTGGATATATATTTGGATATATTGTCGTGTATGCACGTGGATGCACCTTTGTCTTTTGTATATGCCCGTGGAGGCACATGTTATGTACTTGGATGCAGTATGTTGTTTATTTATGTATGCCCGTGGAGGCAGATGTTATGCACGTGGATGCATTATTTGGTTATTTGTTTTATGCCCGTGGAGGCACATGTTATGCACGTGGATGCAATATTGTTTTTTGTATATGCCCGTGGAGGAACATGTTATGCACGTGGATGCATTTTGTTTATGGATATGACATGATGTGATTGGTGTGCCAGTCGAGGACATTGTTGGCCATATGGTCTGCTACGCTATTGAGGTGTCTTGGGACATGTGTGAACGAAATGGATTCAAACTGTCTAACCATTTGTTTAGTGTGCAGGAATTTTCTGAAAAGACAGGGATCGCGTACCTGGTAATCATTGTTGAGTTGGGAAACTAGGAGCTGTGAGTCCAAGAAAACGTTGAGGTGACGGATGCTCATTTGGAGAGCTGCGGCCAGGAGACCGGTCACGGCATCGTATTCAGCTTGATTATTGGTTGCAGCACCTAAACATACTCCGTCAATATGAATTAACTCATGTGAAGGGGAGTATATTACCCAAGCTGCGGAGGCGAGATTGGGAGACCAACGGCTTGCACCATCAGCGAAACCGACATGGCAGAGTGGAAGAGGCTCCATCTGTGGTCATGCAGAGAAAAACAAATATTTAGGTTTTTTGAATTTTTTGTGAACAAAGAAAGTATGCCTATACTAAAATGGACGATGGTGTCCATCACATTTTCTATGGGTAAAATCTTTTAAGGTACAACCCATTGCGTGGGTTGCGTAGGGGATTGCCTTCTGAATCGGTTAGAATGTATGCCCCCTGCCCAAGGCAGGTGTGTATGATATAGGGGCCTTGCCACATAGACACGAACTTTCCCTTCCCAGTTTTATCATGAGCTTGATCGTAAGCAAGGACAAGGTCTCCCTCAGAAAAGGTTCTCGGGTGGACGTGTTTGTCGTAACTTAGTTTTGATCGTTGTTTAGCTGCTTCCATGTTTTGAATGGCTGTGCGCCGATCTTCATCGGCCTGCTCTAGGAGTAGTAAACGTTGCTCGATCGGGGAAGTGTCCGATAGGAGTTCAACGGCGATATGTAAGGCTGGGACCTGGCACTCAATAGGGAGGACGGATTCGACACCGTGAACTAAATGGAAAGGGGTAAAACCGGTGGCGGTTTTGGTTGAGGTGCGGTAGGCCCATAGTGCCGGGAAAAGCATGTGGTGCCAATTGGATTTGTGCTTGTCTACAGTACGTTGGAGAATGGTCTGCAAAATTTTATTGATCGCTTCGACTTGGCCATTTCCTTGGGGATAGTAAGCGGAAGAGAAATGGTGTTCAAATTTCAACATGGTTGATAATTCCTTCCAGACGGCATCTTCGAAGTGAGAGCCGTGGTCAGAGACTAGTTGCTGTGGTACTCCGAAACGAGCGATAACATGGTTGAAGAAAAACCGTGCTGCAGTGTCGGCTTTGCAATTATAGGTCGGCATGGCTTCTGCCCACTTGGTAAAATAATCTACAGCCACAACGATGTGTTTGTGACCGCCGGCTGACGTGGGGTTGCAGTCGAGGAACTCGATGGCCCATTTGCAGAATGGTCCAACAGTGATGACTGGATGAAGGGGGGCGGGGGGGGGTTCTTGCTTTGGGGGCAAATAATTGGCAGTTCTGGCAATACTTGACTACGGTGATGTAATCAGTAAACAATGATGGCCAAAAATAACCGGCCCGAATGATTTTCTGGGTGGTGGCCATGCCGGAGAAATGGCCTCCAAAGGCGCCGCTATGACAATCATTGAGGACTTGTTCTGCCTCACTATGGGATAGGCAGCGGCGTAAAATGGTATCAACGCCGCGTCGGTAAAGTACATCCCCTATCAAGAGGTATCGGGGGGTGTGGTGTCGTATGCGACAGTGTCCATCACGATCGATGTGTGGTCGAAATTTTTGCGTACGAAGGTAAGTCAAAATGTCTCCGTACCAAGGGTCGTCAGACGAAATGATGAAGATCTGCTCGTCAATCAGGTCCGTTTTGATAACGGGTGATGTTGAAGAGGATGGGAGGTCAGTGATGAGGTGAGCCAGTGCGAGGGCTTTAGTGCTTTTGGGAGTTCTGAAGGTGAGGTCATATTCCTGGAGGATAATGACCCATTTAGCAACATGACCTTGTAGGAGCCGCCGAGTGAGGAGATAGACCATAGGGTTGGAATCGGCCACGACCATGGTATGACTGAGTAGAATGTAGTGTCGCAATTTTTGTACGGAAAAGACTACAGCTAGGGCTAATCTTTCCTCGTATGGGTAATGGAGAGGTGGGCCAGACAAGGTCTGGCTGACGTAATAAATCACATGCTCTTGGTGGGAGGCATCTTCTTGGACCAAAACTCCGGACACAGCATGTTCAGATGCCGAGACATAAAGGGTGAAGTCTTGAGAGAAATCCGGTGGGGATATCAAGGGGACTTGTGTGAGAGCTTTCTTGAGGGCTTCGAATGCCGTGTCTGCTTGCTCATCCCAAACAAAGGGTATGTGGGTACGAAGTAAGCGTAAGAAACCGTGAACTTTGGTTGCATAATCAGGAACGAAGCGCCTAAGGAAATTGGACCGCCCCTGTAGACTTTCGAGCTGCCGAAGCGTGCGAGGAGGCGGAAGTTCTAAGATGGCTTTGACTTTCAGGGGATCGACAGTGATTCCGTCTTGGGAAACAATGAAACCCAACAAGCGGCCTGCCGGGACGCAAAAGACACACTTGTGTGGGTTCAAGCGGATTTTATAATTGCGACAACGCAGGAAAACTTGCCGGAGGTCTTTGAGGTGGTCTGATCATTTTCGGGAATGAGCTGTGAGGTCGTCAAGTTAGACTCGTAGGATATGGACCAAGTCGTGAAAGCAATAGGTCATGGCTCGCTGGAAAGTGGCACCAGCATTTTTAAGGCCAAATGGCATGACGCGATAGGAAAAGGTGCCCCATGGGGTGGTGAAGGCAGTCTTGTACTGATCCTCCTTGCGGATGTGAATCTGGTTATATCCGGAAAACCCGTCCATGAAGGATAGGACTTCATGGCCCGCACACTCATCAATGAGTTGGTCAATGAATGGCGTGGGGAAATTGTCTTTTGGACAAACGTGGTTTAAATCGCGGAAATCAGTGCATACTCTAAGGGTGCCTTTCTTTTTGTTGACGGGAACGGGGTTCGACACCCAGGTGGTGTACGGAATAGGATAAATGAATCCTTCTTTGCGAAGTTTCTCGACCTCAGCTTTAACGGCGGGGAGTTTGGAAGGATGAATGGGTCGCTGTTTCTGGCGAACAGGGGGTACCTCAGGCCATGTATCAATGTGGTGTTCGATGATGGCGGGGTCGAGACCAGGCATCTCGGTATAGGACCAGGCAAAGACATCACGGAACTCTTGAAAGAGATTTTTGTACACCTGAGTTTCTGTTTGAGTGCAAGATGCACCCAGCGAGATGAGCTCAGGTTTCCCTGGTGTTGTGGAAATGTCTATCTGTATAGTGGGGGAAATGTTTGACATGTTCCCTTCTTCAAAGGCATCCGGTGCTGGGATGGGGTCCTTTAACCAATCGACCTTAGTGGGTATGAAATCTTTCGATTCGACCGATAGCTGGTTAGATGCGGTGGATGTAGATGTTTCTGGGAGGAATTACGAGCGATGATGCATGTCATCCGAAGGGTAGTCGGGTGCAGTGAGTGTCTCCAAAATTTGCTCATCAGTATTGAAGTAGTCAGACCATAAATCAAGGGGTTCTGGTTTGAAAGTTGTTGAAATCATATATATTGTATTGACTTCTTCCGACGAGGATGATGGCGGGAGGTAGATCTCCTTGATTCGGGTAGGAGATATCTCCAAATCGACATTGTTTAACTCGTATAATGCTGCTCTATAGTCAGGGAGATCGGGACAATGGTGAGAGTAGTGTCCGTAAACATTGCATATGGCACAAGGATGGTTGGTGCGCAGTGATTTGTCGCGAGGTTGAGGTGGTGGCTCAAGTCTAACAAATGGGATGCCGGCGTCATCGTCCAACATATTCATATGCTCTTGGAGTGCTGGTAACTGTGGGCATTGATGAGTTGGATGGCCTATCTCATCGCACAACGAGCATTTAGGGGGAGCTCGAAACACCGGTGGGGGTTTAACTGCCTTAGGAGGTGGTATAGCAGTGTATGGTTGTGGACCTCTGCCCCCAGTGGGCTTGATAGGAGGGGGGGGATTCGTTGACGACGAAGGGATATTGAGACTAGGAGGAGGTTTCGTTGACGACGAAGGGATTACGACACCAGGAGGAGGTTGATTTGTGGTAACAATAGGTTGTACCGGTTGGAGGATGACGTTTGGTGTCGGAGGTGGAACGGGAGGCGAAATATACCACACGGGTAATCCCAATGTTAACCCGGGTAGACTAAGGGTAGCCATAACCGGGGCGCTTACTACACCCGAAGGAGGAAATAGAAAGGGGATGGTGTGGATGGGTGTAACACCGATGTGACTCGGTACCAATGGTGGTTGCCTACCGGGTGTTTGTGTATTCTGTGAAAGAGTACAGAGGTTTGCGACATGGGTCTCTGCTGACGGTGGTGGAATGGCCTGGAATGTAGAGGTCATTGGTGTATCTGAGTAAAGTCCGGGTCCCACATAAGACACAAAGGAGGTAGTTGCACTAGAAGCGGGTTTTTCAATCATGGGAAGAACATTTTCGCGTGCTGCAGGGGCATTGGGATCATAGTATGTGAGTTGGTCGATTTTGACCACGCGTCCCTCATGGGGGAACATCATGGTACGAAAAACGGATGAGGCCACCGCTTTCATGGCGTACATGTAACTGCGGCCAAGTAAAAGGTTATAATCGAGTTGAGCATTAAAAACCTCAATGTCGATGAGCACAGTTTTCCCACCCAACTGGACGGGGACCTTGGGTAGTAGACCTTGAGGTTGAGCTGACCGACCGTCGTAGGCCCACAATGCAGTGGTGGATTGTTGGAGAGTAGGGGATCCCAACTTCTGCCAAACAAATGTGGACATGACGCATGTGGACGCACCCTCGTCGATGATACATCGATGGATGACAAGATTCCGAATAGAAATAGAAACTTGGACTGCTATGGTGGAAGGCAGACGTGGTTCGGACTGGTCCAAATCAAAGGTCATTAATTTCGAATCATTTGGGTCAATCGCCCCAATGGCGGAAAGTAAAGTCTTGCGCTGCGTAGGACAGTTTTTCAAGACTTTTAACGCAGACATGGCTGCGGGAGATTGAGCTAGGTCATCTACGATGTTGTAATTTGACGCAGCCCGTGCATTGGGGTTGTTGTTGATACGACGGAGTGGGAAACGAGGTGCTTTAGATGTGCCATCGAGTGGAAGAGGTGGTATCCGTAACGTCTGATCGGTGGGATGAGCGTTAGTATCCTTATCGGTGGGGGGGGCTTCGGAGGTAGGGCCATACTGGTTCCGATGGGTTTGGATATTGACATCGGTAGTGGACATCATCAATAAGTGGTGAGTGCTTGAATCAAACATGGGTTGATCAGGAGCGGCGTAAGTGATTTGTTGTGGTTGCACATTGCCCTGTGGGGGGGCTAATGGCTGAGTGTTCACCACTCCTTGTGTTGGAAAAGGGTTTTGTAGCACCAAAGGTTGTTGTTGAGGTGGTGGAGGGTTGGGTGGCGGCTGAGGAGCCGCCTACCCTTGACGATGGGCGTCATCTGTCCATAGTTGCCGAGCTCGCTCCAGATGTGGGCAAGCGTGTGTATAGTGGCCATAGACACCGCAAATAGAACAAGGATGGTTTGTTCGTAAATTAGCATTTTTGGCTTGCTTAGGTGGTCGATCAGAATTCTGATGAGCAGGCGCCGCGTTATTGTTTTGCGGAGGATGGGTAGGTTGTGGAGCTTGGTTATGGTTTTGGTTGTTTCCACGGTTACGTCCTCTTCCGCGATTTGGTTTCCCACCCTGGTTGCGTTGGTTATTTTGGTATTGGGGCTGATGTTGTTGTGCGTACACATGCCCTTGAGCATTGGGGGGATTCTGGGGAGCCGCAGGTGCAGGAGCAGGTTACGGTGGATAATATGTTGGTGGAGTTGGAGGTGGTCCAGCTGCCTGTTGGGGTTGTTAGTACCCCTGAGCTATTGGATGTGGTGGATTAGCTGGTGCAGCTTGCTGTGGGTACTGCAACGGTTGCGGTAAGAAATGAATGGGGTTCTGTGTAGTAGGTTGGTTGTAGTATGTAGGAGGTACATATGCTGATGGCGATTGTCCATAGCAATGTTGTGGACAAGAGGGTCCATGAATGTGATGTGTCTGGTTTGTTGGAGCGTAAGAAGTTGTCGCTCCAGAATTGGATGTAACCCTAGAGAGGTTTGGGGCAGGCATGGTACTCACCATGCTGAAAGATTTAGCTTGGGGTGTGATTTGGCCAATGATGCCATCAGCGGCATGTGATGCCCCCGGTGCCTCACCACGTGAAGAGTCACCTCGTGGGGCGTCAGGTATGATTGTGTATAGATAACCCGACTGGGCGTAAATGAGATCAAACTGTTGGGCTTTGAGGATGGCCTCTTCTTCAGACTGGGGTCTCTCAGATGCCACATCCTTCGCAATAAGAGGGAGGAGGGATTTTAGAAACCAATCTAAGAAGATACGGTCGTCTAACTTAATTTTGCAGAGGCTTCGGCGTCGACGCCACTCATGAATGTGGTCAGTGATGTGGGTGGTCGTGGTTTGTCTACAAGACAGTAGGATCTCGACTCCCGCATCATAGCGGACAGGTAACTGGAAGAATTGCAGGAAAGTGGAGGCGAGGGAGGTAAAGGTGGCATGCGTCCCATGAGGCTGCTCGATATACCACTTAGCTGCAGAGCCAGTGAAGGTGCGCTGTAAAAGTCGGAGGCGGATTGAGTCGTCCACTATGGAGTTGGAGGAACACCATAAATGGAAGGACATGATATGATTCTGGGGGTCTTCACCTGCCTTGCCCTCAAACTTAGGGATGTCAAAGGGGAGTTTGGTGGGCATGTGAGTCCACACAGGATCGTGTCTGATGGGGTCATTTGTGAGCCTAGCTAAGTCTGGCAGGTTCAGACTCGCCATGTATGGTAAGCTAGCAGATGTGGTGACTGGAACTGGGACATGCCTAGTCATTGTGGTATGATGTAGGGGTCCAGTAGCACCTAAAGGTATGCTAGGTATGGAGGGTATGTGCCCTCCAATAGGTGTAGTCTGGTATGGGCCAGTGCCTCCAAGTGCAACATGGGTTACACTTGGGTTAGGAATAGCAGTGGGGATTCCTGGGATAGGGTTTGTGGAAACCAGAGGGGGTGTGACCCCTATGTTGGGTATACCCATAACAGGTGGTGGCCCTGTGTTGGGCATTCCTAAATGTGGAGTGTTACCCATGTTGGGCATACCCAGGGGGGTGGTTGTCGCCATGGATGGCACCGCCGCAGAAGGGTCTGTGGATGTCTCACCTATGGTGCTGGTAAACAGTGGATCAAATGGTGTTCCGGCCATAATGGTGGTTGGTGGTAACTCTGTGAGGTTTTCGGATTCTACCTCCAAATCAAATGTGAAGTGAGGTGTGTCAGAATCGGATGACTATCTAGCTGATTGATGATGTGTCGAATCAAGGGATAAGGCTCTGCATCTGTGATGTGGAGAGCCAAGTGGACTAAACTCTGGGAGTTCTCCCTGTAGACGACAAGAGCGTCTAAAATTCTCAATGGTGAGAATTAAGTTTTTTTTTGTTTGTTTGTTTAAAAAATTTGTTTTAAGTATCAGGTGGTGATATATCTATAAAAGACTCAAAACCCTAATGCAACCAAGGGTACAAGAAGGGGAGTGACAAAGAAGGCTCTCAGGCCAAAAAATCAACCTCAAAAAAGGCACTTATTCTAGCAGCTGTGCTACAATTAGTGGAGGAATGCAACAAATGGTCAGAGTACCAACATGCAAACGGCTTCTAGAAAAAATAGGTGTAACTAGACCAAAGGTGGGTTGAGTCATGCAAACACTTAACTAAAAGTATTGTGACTCAAACAAACGATATCCTCTGCAAGGTGATGAAATCCAAGTCAGACAATATGAGTGTTGAGACAACGGCTAGATATCCCCCGACCAGGAGGGACACCGGGTAATCAATCCTAAAGACATGCTACTAGGATACTCCGTTCATGACGCGTCGAGAAAAGGTAAATCTGTCGTTTGGTCTTTTGATCGCAATATCCCAATACAGGGATATCCCGAGAACTGCGAATGGTAGCCCTTCGGTTACTGAATGGATTTCGGTATTCCACACAGGCTTCCGGAACCATCCTCGCGACTTCAACCCTCCTAGGGGAGAGGCCTTCCCACAAACCGGTTGTGACCGCGCCAAAAAGTACTAAGAGATTTTAGCTCCCTAATTGGATAACTTCTATGTCTCAGATGTAATAACTGAGGGGTGTTATTGGAACACCTATCCCCCCAATACTACCTAGCTACAAAAGTTCTTTTAGTGTTCCCCAAGTGGGGTTAAAAGTGTGTTGAAATTAGTGTACGTTTTAAGGCTCAGTTCAATTAAGTGATCGAGTGAGTGCACGTGAGGTATTTGTAAACTGAACTTGAAAAAAGGGAAATGCTTTTCAGGAAATTTTCGAAAAACAAAGGAGCTTTTGAAAATAAAAAAGCAAATATTTATGACTTTTTCAAATAAATGGGAATTAAATGCTTTTGCAAATATCAACTCAAAAAACAATGGATCCTTTGAATTATGAAAGCAAATAATAGACTTCTTTTAAAGAAATAAATGGACTTCTTCTTTCAAGTAAATTGCTAAGGGCAAGATTTTAAAGAAGTAAACAGGAAAAAATTTTAATCTAGATAAAAATGCAAAAAATAAGTCCTTCTTTCACTTTCTTGAAAATTTTTAAAAAGACTTCTAGATATGCATTTTAAATAGTAAAATTTTTATCAAGGCTGTAAAATATGCAGAATTTTATCCTGTAAAAAATGTGCTATGTGGGCAGGAAGTACAGTAAAAATTAATTTTTAAAATCAGAATGGCCGAATGAAAAAATCAGCAGCGCGGGTTTTAACAGAAAAGCCGCGATGGGCCGCGCGGGTTTCGGTCGCACAGTCGTGATGGACCACGTGGGTTTCGGTCACACAGTCGTGATGGACCGCGTGGAAAAGGTCCTTGAAGCCGCGGTGTGCAGCGCGCAAATAGGCCGCGAAGTCGCGGTGAACCGCGCGGAAAAGGGTCGCGCAGTCGCGATGTGCAGTGCGGTAAATGACCGCGATGCCGCGATGTGCAGCGCGGAAACCGGCGACAAAGCCGCGGTGAACCGCACGGAAAAAAGGCCAAAAGCCGCGATGGACCGCGCGACTGTCAGGCTAAAAACCGCGAGGCGAAAGCCGTGCACGGAAGCCGAAAAATGAACCCGAAAATTGTGAATTCCAGGCTGTTTAATGGCAATAGATGTGGCCAAAACTTAGAGCAGCAATGGATCTGCTGTCTAAGATGGCAGATCTATGGATCTAAAGGTTAAAAACGAATAAAAAACTAAGATTAAAAGCAAAACTAGAGATCTATTGTTCAAAACCCAGCGGAGTCGCCAAAAACTGTTGGCCCGGTTTTGCAACCAGGCTTAGTGCTATGGGCACCTGCTAACTAGTAGCAGCAGTTTCAATGTAAAGCAAATAACAATAAACTAATCTAAACAAAACTAATCATGGATCTATGCAAGAATCTAAGCAAATAATGTAAACATTTTAAAAAAAAGAACAAGAAAATATTAAAGAATGGATTTGTATTGAAAAATGGGGGGCAAGCAAGTGCTTGCGATAATACCTTCAATGGTGAAGGTTGATGTTGAGCAACTCCCAAGATGAGTAGCTCCAAACTCCAAGAGGTCTCCTTCTCCAAGGTTGCTTTAATGGCTAAAATGCTCAAGGGAGATTTCAGCAGCATAAGGATGAGATAATGGATGGATGTGAAATGAGGAGCCCCTACCACCTTTTTATAGGTTTTGGTGGTCGGGAATACCATTTGTGGTTTTGTGGAAACCAAATGGTATTGACCAACATGGTTTAGGTACTTTTCCCTCCTTTTTCCTTTTTTGAATAAAATTAATATTTTTATTCCCTTTTTAATATTTTTTGGGAATTTGGACCCTTTTTAAGGGTTTTTTATGCTTTTAAGGAAAAATAATCTTTTTTAATGGAAAAAGGGGTGTACTAAGGTCTTTTGGTGACCTTTTGTTGGTTTCAGAGGCTCAGATGGTGGAAAAGTGGACAAATGGGTCATGTGAATAAGGGAATGAGCTAGTGAGCACTTTTTAGGTGTTAACAATACCCAGCCATGGTTAACCAAAATCAAGCATGGTCAATCATAGTCAACCATATTCAACCAAAGTCATCCATAGTGGAATTATAATCAACCATATGATTTTAAAGTCAACCCTTATGTCAACCAAAGTCAGCCATAGACAAACAATAGTGAAATTATAATTCACCATATGATTTTAAAGTTAACACTTGTGTCACCCACAATCAAGTGAACAAGTCAACTATAGTCAACCATATGATATTAATATCCACCAAAGTCAACCATGCCCAACCACCATTAACCATAGTCAACCATGGTCATCCATAACCATCCATCGTCAACCCTAGTTAGCCACAGTCAACCGTAGCTAATTAGTCAATCATAGTCACCCATAGTCAACTGTGGTCACCATAGCCTACCTAAGCCAACCATAGTCAACCATGGTCAACCAAAGTCAACCATAGTGGAATTATAATCAACAATATGATTTAAAAGTCAACTCTTATGTCAAAAAGTCCACCCTTATGTCAAAAAGTCAACCATGGGAAAACAATAGTGGAATTATAATTAACGATATGATTTTAAAGCCAACCCTTGTGTAGCTCATAATCAAGTGAACAAGTCAACCATAGTAAACCATATGATATTAATATAAATCAAATCAAACCAAAGTAAACCATGCCTTACCACCATCAACCATAGTCAACGATGGTCAGGTAGAGACAACCATCATCAACCCACAGCTAATTAGTCAACTAGAGTCACCCATAGTCAACTATGGTCAACCATAGCCTCCTAAATCCAACCAAACTCAACTATAGTCAACCAAATTCAACCATATCCAACCAAAGTTAAAAGTTAAATAAGTTCAATGAATGGACAGTTGCGTGCAAAAAAAGTAAGCCACAGTCGACAATAGTCAACCATAGTTAATTACTCAAGCATAGTCAACCATAGACAAAAGTTAAACAAGGTCAACCAATATTTAATTACGACAAAACAAAGTTACCCTTAGCCAACCATGGGCAATTGTGTCAACCATGGTCAAATAGTCAGTCAAAGTCAACCATAGTTAAACAAACTCAACAATAGTCAAACATGGCCAACCACATTTAACCAAAGTCAATCATGGCCAACCATAGTCGAACATGGTCAAGCATGGTCATCCATAATAAAACAAAGTCAACCATAGTTAAACAACTTAAACCTTAGTCAACTATAGCCAATCAAAGTCAACCATGATCAACCATAGTTAACCATATTGAGCTGAGATCAAATTTGAAGGGTAGGGTCCCATTTCACTTTGAAGGGTTATGAGATATTTAACACTTCAATGTTGACATGTAAAAATAAATAATTCTTTTCATTTGAAAATGTAATTATATATCAAAATTTCATTATTTATTAAAAGTAATGTAATCAAATTCTTTAATATAGTAATAATATTTGCAATATTCATTTTGAAGATTTTAATAAACAATGTTTATAATAGATTGTTTGTTTTCAAAAAAATTATTCAATCGCATTTTGAGTGTAATACTTCCATCAATTTCATAAAAATCTAAGTATTTTTCTCTTCCAAATAATGTTAATAGAAATAGATTTTTATTTTTATTTTCTTTAAACTTTGCCAAAATCATTTTGAAATTGAAAAAAACTCCAATATCATAACAAAAGAACATTTTGAAATTGAAAATAACTCAAAAATCATAACAAAATAACATAATATGGTATATGCAAAGTGTGAGCCTCGAATAGCTACAATCAGTAGTTCTACCCTTCTTCAAACTTCATTTGGTTGTGCTCATTGGTCATAAAGATAGGGCAATTGGTTGTGCTAACGAGTAAGGATAGGGTAGTTTAGAAGTGAAGGAAAAAGTCATGGAAATATGGAAAATAAACAAATTAATAATGAAAATAACTAATTAGATAAAAGAAGGCATTATTTTAAATTTTAAATTTGTAAGAAAAGCAATTGAAAAGTAAAAGAAAAAGTATTGAAAAGATTATCAATTTAAAGAGGAGTTTCTTAATGATGTTTGAACCAAACCAATATTCATGGCAATTGAGAAATTGAAGAAATTTCAATATTGATCTTGGAAAAAACCACCAAAGAGAACAAGATATTGTCAATCAAGATATTGATGCTTAATTTATGTCAACATTGAGTTAAATCGATGTGTAAATGATTTTTTTTCAAAAGAAAGAGTTGTCTAAGATTTGAGGACTTTAACTTTTCATTCTTCATAATTCATAATAGATTCATCTCTCTCAAAATTCCATCTTGATTGTGCCATTTCAACACCTTATATTTAGAATGCCAATAATTCCAACTAGATTTTGGTGAAAAATATCATAAAAAATCAAATCTTTAAATTATGAAAAAATGACTTTCTCTTCTTTAGAATCCATTTTTTATTGCATAAATAACATAAATAGATTTAGGACCTACAAAAACCAATTGTGATATCTCAACACCTTATTTTTACTATGCCAACATTTCCAACAAACTTTTCGAAAAAAACAATATGTTAAGAAAAAATACATACAAATCATATAAACCATGTTGAGATTGATATCTACCAAGAATTCTTAGAGAGTTATTATTACATGACATTTTTATTTTTTTACATAAAAGGGTAATGCCAGAAGGAAAACATGGGTTAGACAATGATAGTCCAGTGTATTCATTTTTCTACCTCAAAAATTGCAAGAAACCAGATTTTACAATTGCTCCTACAAGTTAAATTAAATTCGACTAAAACATGTAAGTTAAGTATTTTACTTCAAGTAGGAGATAATCTCCTTCAAGGATTTTACAGATAAATAAAAATTTAAGGCAAAGTTCCATTTCATTTGCACCTAAATTTTTTAGGTCAAGTTAAACCAAAATAAAATCAAAATTAGGTCTTGGACTGAAAGTTAAACTAAAATTATTTTAATCACCATTGGCAAACATCCGAATTATTTTAAACCCATAGAAGCTTCTTATAAGAGGTTCAATGTTAAATCTAGTATGCTTATTTTAAGCATAACCTTCAAGAAAAGGGGAACTGTGGTTACCTTGGTATCCAAACTGAGTGAAAATCTCCAACGAAGAATAAATGCTGGACTACGAACTTGCAACAACATCCAATTTGATCCACAACAAAATAGACGAGAGTTGTAACTTTAATATTTAAATAGATTTAACCTAGAAGAGAAAAGTGCAAAAAATAATGTTAAGTAGCTCAAATTTTATAGCTAAGCAAATCTCACTCCGTTTGATCAAATAAATCTACAACCTAAAAACAGAGGAGATCATTTCAACTTGAAGGGACAACTGATAGGAAGGTAATTTAATTTAATGAAAACCTAATCCATCTCGACGTAGGAACTACAAAACGTAACATGTGCAAAGGGATGGAGAAAATCAACAAATCTCAATGAAAGCAAATAGAAAAAGGGTCAAATATTACCCTCTAAATTCTAGTGAGGAGTGGATCTGCCCTTTGAAACTCCATCCAACAGATGCGGTGAAGAGTTGAATGTATAAATGAAACCCTATTGTTGAATGTGCATCCGACCACCACATTTCCACACTTGTAACCTGTTATTCCAATCTTTGAAGAAATGTTGTAGTTTTTGTCTTCATCCTCCACATGTTGGCCAAGTTTCTACTCAGTTAGTGAACTACCTACTCGCATGGACTCGCCACTAGCCAGTCCCTGCCTTAGATACAACAATGTCGCCGCTCACCACTGATCACAAATAAATGCTCAAAGCCTAAAGAGAGAATTTTCTCTAGTAAGGATCGAAAGCTGAAACCATAGAAATACTTACAATGCATAACTTTCTCTGGTAAGGATTGAAAGTTACAATGCAATCTCACTAAAGATAAAACCACCAAAAAATAGCATTAGTTTTTCCCAATGTCTATTGTGAGTTATCTTACGAGCTATGAGCAATGAAGTAGCAAAACCCACCTGAATATCAGCAAAAATTAACCAAAAAAAACCATTGGGTATCAATATCTAGCCCTAACTACAACACCCAAGACACCAAAACAAGCTAACATCTCTGCATTGAAGAATCCCAATAATATATACAACCCAAAATCTAGATATATACTAGCAATTCTCAGTGAAATGGATGCAAAAAAAACTTCCACAATTCCACCTACTCTAGCACATTTCTCTTCTCCTATTTCTTCTCCCGTTGACACAAAAATAACTCAACTAGATCTGCTACCCTATTCTTCTCTGGGGTAGGACCTCCGGTAACCGGTTATCCCTAGTTAGTTATCAAATCTATTCACGATCCTAGCATTTAATTTCACATCCTATAATCAGGTTTGATCACGTGAAGAAGAAGATGGAAAATCAAGTTGGCAGCCTCTCATACCAAGTTTTAATGAAGTTTGGTGATGCCATTAAATGCTTTTAACACTTAATCAAACACATAACTTAGTAACTTGTAAGCTAAGACAATAAGATATCATATTAGCAATAGCAACGCGGACGTCCAATCGAGTCACTTGACACATGTCTCCAACTCACCGAGCCCGCTCTTTCCACTAGGACGGAGGTAAAAGGGAACTGGGTAGTCTCCAACTCCCTAGACTCCGAGTCTTCCACTAAATCATTGATAACCCTTGGACAGGGAAAATTTGGAGCTTCCCTTCTATTGCAAATTTACACACGCGTGTTGAATTTCATTATTGAAGGGCTTCACATAAAATTAATTTTTTTTGCATGGTAAAATTCATCATGGCCTTCTATGACAAGTAAAATGGCCTTTGAAGGGCATTGAAGGCTTCAAATTTGAAGCCTGATATTGAGCCATATTCCACCATAGTCAACCATGGTTAACTAATAGTCAATTGTGGCCAAACTAGGTCAACCATAGTCAATAATGGTTTACCAAAGTCAACCATATTCAACCATGGTAAACCATGACCAACCATAGTTAACCATGGGCAACCACAGTTAACCGTCATTAACCATAGTAAACCAAAGTCAACCATATTCAACCAAAGACAACCATAGTCAACCATGGTCAACCATAGGCAACCTCGACCAACTAAACCTAACCATAGTCAACCATGGCCAACCATAGCCAACCATGGTCAGCCAAAATAAACTATAGTTAACCATGGTTAAGCATGGTCAACCAAATTTAACCACGGTAGACCATAGTCAACCAAAGTTAACCTTGTGGTTGACCATGGTTCGCTATGGTTGACAATGGTTGACCATGATTGGTTAATAATAATAATAATAATAACTAACCATGGTCAACCAAAGTCAATCATGGTCAACCAACGGCAACCATAGTCAACCAAAGTAAGTCAAAGTCAACCATGGTCAACCAAATTTATCCATGGTCAACCATAGTTAACCATCCTTAACAAAATTCAGCCATATTGTTGACCATCGTTGACTATGGTTGAGCATGGTTAGTTAGTAATAATAATAATAATAACCAACTACAATTGTTAAAAATAAGATTAATATTATTATAAACCATGGTTTTCTATTAACTATGGTTGACCATGGTCAACAATAGCCAACCATGGTCAACTAAAGTCAACCATCGTCAACCATGATTGACCATGGTTAAACAAAGTCAACCATGGTCACCCATGGTCAACCATAATCAACCATATGGTTGACCATCGTTGACTATGGTTTCCCATGGTTAACCATGGTTGCTTAATAATAATTATAATAATTTATTATTATTATTAACTGTGGTTGATAATGATTGACCATGGTCAACGAGTCAATTACGGCAAAATAAAGTCACCCTTAGCCAACCATGGGCAATCATAGTCAACCATAGTCAATTAGTCAATCAAAATCAACCATAGTTAAACAAAGTTAACAATAGTCAACCATGGTCAGGGTCAGTGCAAGCTAATGAGGGTCACTTTTGGCACGTTAGATGCAATAGAAAACTGAAAAAGCAGGCATCCCTCAACTTACTTGGATTTTTTGATTTACTTACGGAAAATATCTTGCATTGAGTAAAAAAGATGAAATGTAGGAAATTGAATCACGTTTCTGAATATATAACTTTTATGTATTGAAAATTTGCATAGCTATGTCAAGTTTCAGTTTTCCTAACAGACACTTTTTATTTTTCAGGCAAATGATAAGGTATATGTTTTTGTGGGTAGAGCCTTTGAGGGCCTAAATGATGGAATCAAGCTACAAAAATCGGCATGCATGTAGAGAACACATAGCACTTGTGCGCCATTATTTTTCGAAAATTAAATTAGTAATTTTATAATTTTTTTATAATTGTCTAAGTGATCAAACCTCAAAAATAGTACATCTTTTGTGGGTAGAGCCTTTGAAGGTCTTAATGCAAAATTCTTGAAATGGGTTTTTCATAGAACGTGGAGGTTAGTGTCCTCTTGTGCACCATACAATTTTTTTTTGAAATGATTGAGAATTGAAAAAGTTATGGAAGAAACACTAACAATGTGTTTCACGAGTTAAGGAGGTAGGACAGAAAAGAAATTGAAAGAAAATAGGAAAAATTAATATTTCAAAATAAAAGTTACATATTTGGAATCTGCAGAAAAAATGCTATTTGTGTCTAAGATTTCGTCAAAAATGACTCTGTGTAGCATATTGTAACGAGTGGCTAAGCACAGGCTTCTCTAGAAACTGGAAGAAATACCCAATTAGCTTTGGTTTTTCATTAACATAGCACAGGTTTGGAATTACCGAAGCAAACTCCAAAGCATACACATAGGATTATTGTTGACATGTGAGCATGTGACTCGGCCTGTTTAAATTCAAAAATATTGCCGCGCTTTTAGATTTAAATAACGCGTACGCGTTATATAACTAAATAACGCGTGCGCGTTATATCAATAATTAACGCGTACGCGTTATATAACTACATAACACGTATGCGTTATATAGTTACAAAACGCGCTCGCGTTATTCAAATCATAAAATACATGTTTAATACTTGAGAAAGAGGGGGTGTAGAAGTCAAGGGAAATTTTGTTTAATATTTGAGAAGGGGTGGGGAAGGGTCAAGGGAATCTATGGTTAATATTTAATAGGGGTGGGAAAGGGTCAAGGGCTTAGAAGGATGTTGGAAGCTTGAGTGGGGAGAGATGAAGGGAATGAGAACATGATGGGCTATAGGGGGTGAAGGGAAGTGGAGCTTGAGAGCACTATTAGGAGTAGAATAGGTTCTGAAGAGGTATAGGGTTAGAAGTTGAAAGTGAGACTTGAGTGACAAGGGGGAATGGATGGAGGCAAGGGGGATGTGAGAGAGAAATAAAGAATACAAGGGGGGGAGAGACATAGAGCAAGGGAGGGAGAGTGACAATGGGGAGGAATGGATTTGGAGGGAGTGAGAGATAGATGGGGATAGAACGAAATAAGAGATAGGAAGGGAGGGACAGAAAGTGTTGGTGGGAGACATGCAGAGAGTGGTGGCGATGGAGAGAGAGGGAGTGATGGAGAGATTGGGATAGGTTGAGGGAAAGATGAGGGAGGGATAGAAGGTGAGAGACAGGCGATGAGAGAGGGAGGGAGAGAAGGTAGGGTGAGGGATGGAGGGAGAAAGTTGGAGATAGATATGGATGGAGGGGGTATGGGTTTGAGAATGGAAAGTGACATAATGTGTGTGTATGTGTGTGTGTTTGAGAGAGAGAGAGAGAGAGAGAGAGAGAGAGAGAGAGAGATTGATGGTTGGGGAGAGAGAGACTAGAGGGAGTTGTGAGCATCATATTCTCCATCAGCATCATATTCTTCATCATCATCATCTTCATGACCATCATCGTCATCATCAACATCTTCATCATCATCACCATCATCATCATCATCATCATATTCCTCATCAAATCAAAATCTCCATCATCATTATCATCATCATGATCATCATCTAAACATCACCATCACCATCATCATCAACATCTTCATCATCATCACCATCACCATCATCATCAAAATCTTCATCGTCATCACCATCACCATCACCATCACCATATTCATCATCATTGTCATCTCTAGGTTCCCCATCAACATCAACATCTCCATCATCATCATCTTCTTCATCATCATCATCTTCATCACCATCATCATCATCATCAACATCTTCATCATCATCACCATCATCATCATCATAATTATCTTCCTTGAATCAGATCAACATATCCATCATGTCACCATCATCTTCTGAACATCATCATCTAAACATCACCATCACCATCACCATCATCATCATCATCTTCATCATCATTACCATCACCATCATCATCAACATCTTCATTGTCATCACCATCATCATCATCATCATCATTGGCATTTGTAGGTTCCTCATCAACATCTCCATAATTATCATCTTCGCCATCATCATCATCTTCATCACCATCATCATCAGCATCAACATCTTCATCATCATCACCATAATCATCATCTTCATCGTCATAAGGTCAACATCTCCATCATCGTCATCTTCTTCATCATCTTCACCATCATCATCATCATCATCATCTTCATCGCCATCTCCATCATCTCCATCATCTCCATCATCATCACCATCACCATCATCATCATCTTCATGACCATAAACATCTTCATCATCATTGTCATCTCCCCCTTCCTCATCAACATCTCCATCATCATCATCATCATCATCATCATCACCATCTGAACATCACCATCACCATCATCGTCAACATCTTCATCATCATCATCATCAGCAGCAGCATCATCATCAACATCATCATCATCATCAAAATCTTCATCGTCATCACCATCACCATCTTCATCATCATTGTCATCTCTAGGTTCCCCATCAACACATCTCCATCATCGTCATCTTCTTCATCATCATCATCTTCATCACCATCATCATCGTCATCTTCTTCATCATCATCATCTTCATCACCATCATCATCGTCATCAACATCTTCATCACCATCACCATCATCATCATGATCATCTTCCTCATCAGATCAACATCTCCATCATGTCACCATCATCTTCATCTTCATCATCATCATCATCATCATCATCATCATTACCAACACCATCATCATCAACATCTTCATCGTCATCACCATCATCATTGGCATCTGTAGGTTCCTCATCAACATCTCCATCATCGTCATCATTGGCATCTGCAGGTTCCTCATCAACATATCCATCATCGTCATTTTCTCCATCATCATCACCATCATCACCATCATGATCTTCTGAACATCATCATGATCATCATCTAAACATCACCATCACCATCATCGTCAACATCTTCATCATCATCGCCATCAGCATCATCATCAAAATCTTCATCGTCATCACCGTCACCATCTTCATCATCATTGTCATCTCTAGGTTCCCCATCAACACATCTCCATCATCATCATCTTCTTCATCATCATCATCTTCATCACCATCATCATCGTCATCAACATCTTCATCATCATCACCATCATCATCATCATCATCTTCCTCATCAGATCAACATCTCCATCATGTCACCATCATCTTCGTCATCATCATCATCATCATCATTACCAGCACCATCATCATCAACATCTTCATCGTCATCACCATCATCATTGGCATCTGTAGGTTCCTCATCAACATCTCCATCATCATCATCATTGGCATCTGCAGGTTCCTCATCAACATATCCATCATTGTCATTTTCTCCATCATCATCACCATCATCACCATCATGATCTTCTGAACATCATCATGATCATCATCTCAACATCACCATCACCATCATCGTCAACATCTTCATCATCATCGCCATCAGCATCATCATCAAAATCTTCATCGTCATCACCATCACCATCACCATCACCATCACCATCACCATCACCATCTTCATCATCATTGTCATCTCTAGGTTCCCCATCAACACAACATCTCCATCATCATCATCTTCTTCATCATCATCATCTTCATCTCCATCATCGTCCTCATCAACATCTTCATCATCATCACCATCATCACCATCATCATCATCATCTTCCTCATCAGATCAACATCTCCATCATGTCACCATCATCTTCATCACCATCATCATCACCATCATCATCAACATCTTCATCACCATCATCATCAACATCTTCATCATCATCACCATCATCTTCATCAACATTATCATCTTTATCATCTTCATCTGCATCATGATCATCTTCATTGTCATCACCCTCCTCCTCCTCATCATCTTTATCATCTTCATCTACATCATGATCATCTTCATTGTCATCACCCTCCTCCTCCTCATCATCTTGTGCACTTATGCACTTAGGGATTAATATTTAGAAGAGGGTCTAAAGGCCTTTATGGGGGAGGGGCTCTAGGAACAAGGTAAGACAGAGAGGGCAGGGGGGAGGGATAAAGGCGTAGAGGGTTAGTGATTAAGGGAGAAGAAGGGAGAGAGTGCTATAGGGAGGGATAATGACGAAGATAAAGAGAAGGTGGAGAGATGGAGAGTGGGGTGGTAGAGACATGGCTGAAGGGAGAGAAAGAAACATGAAAGAAACATGTAGGGAGAATGAGGGACAGATATTTAGAAAGAGATAGGGGGTATCTAGGGATTATTGGGAGAGAGCTAGGGGGTATTAAACCATACAAAACATTTGTTTTGTATGCAATCATATAAATTATTAGTTTTCTTTGATTTTGTTCGTTGCCCTAGCCGTGCACCTAACCTATTTATTGTGCTTGACTATATCGCGTTCGCATTTGTTCACTACATATCGCGCACGCGTTTTATATTTATATAACGCGTACGTGTTTTGGAACTCCAGAAATAATGGACTGTTGCTGTCCGAGAGCAACTTCACTCTGTCCGAACGAAAGCAACAATCCCGCGATTTTTCGAGCAGCACGAGCCCGCGTCTGAAAATTTTCACATTCTACACCAACTCCATCATTTTTTTTTATGCAGGTGCAGCATTGAGGACATCTTTCATGGTTGCTCACTGTGGTGTTGGGTTATATGGCCATATTTGAAGAAAATAATTAGCAAGCTTGAAGAATCTCCAATTGAAGAACACCAAAGATAAGGCCTTTGAAAGATTCATTTTTCCTATATTTGAGGAGCACACAAGGTAAGATATCAAGCTTCAAGACCAACAAGGAAGAACTTCCATTTGCTTATTATTGAAGAGCTTGTAATTGAGGAGCAACAAAAACAAACTATATTGAATTGATCATTGTGGTGATGGGGAATGCACGTAACCGAGTAAAAAAATCAACAAGGAAGAGGAGACCTCAAGAAGTCATTGAAGAAGAGAAAGAAAAGAAAAGAATATACATGATGAATCGGAGGCTTTCTTTGGAAACTAATCCAAATCCAATTGTAGAGGATACCATGGTTCATCCTATTAATCCACGACAAGAGGGACCTTCAATTTCCACAATAGTTGTTGAACAAGCACCCCATGGAAGTAATCAAGAAGCAAAACGTAGGTGCTCATTAGGGGATGTTTCAATTCCCACTTCAAGTCAAAGTGATAAGTTACCATCTCAAGATGAAGCTCACGAAGAAACACACAATTTGCTATCCGGATGTGGTTATACAAGCGATGAAGTCAGAGAGGCGTTGGACATTTTGCCTACTGTTGAAGAAGAGAATGTTATCCACACCATCGATGAGGATGTTGGACTTCCACAAGGGGATGTTGGACTTCCACAGACCATGGATGAGGATGTTGGACTTCCACCATCCAACTACCAGGAAGAGAATGAAGGACACCAAGCTACTACTGAAACGCCAGAGCGTCTTGGTGATGCGCTACATGGTACAATTCCAACCCCCTTACCTCCATTAGCAAGCACACGTCGAAGAACTCCGAAGCGTATACAAGTTGATGAAAGACTTATGAATTCCATTGAAGGTACGCTATTTAAACGTAGTATTGCTTATCAAACTCAACAGATACTTGATAAATATTTTGTTTCTAAATGTGATGGAGATAAATGTAGATTATTTTTATCATTGTTAAAATCTAGGAGCATGAATGTTGTTAGGAAAAAGTTAGGGATAAAGATGATAAAGAATTCTGAACCAAGTTCTCATATAGTTAAAAGCCTAGTAGATGCATTTGGTAAAATTGGTAAGAACACACGTTCAAAGGACCGCAATGCTGCTCGTCGTGTGTTGTCACAATCAATTGCAGATAAGAACACCAGGGCCCTTCGTATTCTCAGGCCTACATCCAAACTAGTTAATTTGAATGTAAAAACCCTCCGTAGGTATTCTATTAGAAGAGAACATCTTGACACAACCGATCAGACAGATTTTTGGGCCTTTGTTGGTCGGTTGCCACGTCGTGACATGAAGCTAGTTGATGCAGTAAAGGGACTAGTGCATAGTTTTTGGCATGATCACACAAGGCCTTCTTCAAACCGAAAGGATGTACTAAAACTAAGAAGGGGTTCAAAGGATCGTGAGCCACATACTAAGCATCTTCTTGATATAACACAGACAGAGCTTTACGAAAAATTTAAGATTGAGCATAGACAATTGAACTTGGGGCAAAGATCTTTTGAGAAATGTAAGCCATGGTATGTTAGAATAAATACTCTTTGTAACACTTGTTGTTGTAGATACCATGTAGAATATGAATATTACTATGAAACATTTTTGTACATTCGTCGTGTGTTGCATACTAACATTGTGCAGGATTGCTCCATGACAATACCACCGACTTCATCAAGAGAATTCATTCATAGCATCATGTGCAATAGGCCCGAGGGGCAAACATACTATGCAAAATCTTGTTTGGATGGAACATGCTCCAACTGTGCTGGAATGGCATTATTGAGCCAATGTATGCACGAGAATGGAGACAGTGAATTTGGGAAAATGGTTACAGACATGAAAAGTTTCAAATATATCAACTATGAAATAGTCCCAGGGAAAGAAAGCAAAAAAATACAATTGGTGACATCTCAGGTATGCATTTATATCTATAAAATTATGTTGTAACGGTTACATTTCGATCCTTACTTACAACAAAAAACTGACATTGAGATCATTTTGTGTCACCAGGTACAAGTTAGTGACTTCATCAAGGAATTTATTGAAAAGACACATCAATATGTTCAGCATGTCCACGTGGCACGATGGCAGGATGAGAAGTTTAGAATATGCAGAGATACATTTCCCCTTGGTACTATACTTTCAGTTGTTGATTTTGCCGAGAAATACACTCTGCAACCTCAAAATGAGATCCAAAGTCAGTATTATCACTCTGAGCAGGTTTCCTTGATGGTCCATATCACATACAGGCATGGCCCAAATAGCACTGAAGAGCAAAGAGAAATTCTGAAGGAATATCACTTCTACATAAGTGATGATAGGTGCCACGACTTCCACTATGTACGTCATTGCTTCATCATGTTCTATGATCACTTGAAGGGAAGGAACATACAGATGGACCGACACTGGATTTGGTCTGATGGGTGTGCTGGTCAGTTCAAAAATGCACGCATATTTCAGTGGTTGTGTTCATTGCATAAAAACTACAAAGTGCCACATATGTGGAACTATTTTGAGACTGGGCATGGTAAAGGAGAGCATGATGGAGCCGGAGCATGTGTCAAAACAGCCCTACGAAGAGAGGAATTGAAAGTATCTACAGAATCTACTATTCTAAATGCTCAATCTATAGTCAGGTGGTGCACGTCAGTAATGGGAGAGGAATCAACTATGCGAGTAGAATCCACAAGAAAGAGACATGTGGAGAGATTTTTTTGGGAGGTGGTAGACATAGATCGTTCACATGCATGGGAATGCAAGACTGTGCCTGGGACTCGTGGCTTTCATTCGGTTCGAAGCTCTGATAACCCAGTATTTGAAATTTGGACCAGAAAACTTGCTTGTTTTTGCCCGCCTTGTTGTGATGGTGACTGGGATGGGTGTGAATCATTGGATTGGGTTGATGGATGGGATCGCATATCACTTCCACTTGATCAGCGTGCAATTGTTGAGTTAACTCCGTTGGAAGAAGACCAATCATCTATTTCTGCAGATTTTGATCATGTCTCAGACCTTGTACAACCCGGTATGATGCATTTCCTTAACATTTTTTGTTTGTTTACGTAGTCTTCAAATGCACATTAATGGCCTTGTATCGCACGAAAAATATTTTGATCATATACCTACAATCATATAATGCAGGGCACATATACGCAGTGGTTGCCTCAAAAGATACTGAATGGGGTGATGAATACTGGTTGGCACGCTGTATAGATGGAAAGCAAACCCTCATTGTGTCCATGACTGACGATGAAAACAACCACTTTCCAACTGGGTCTATGGTTGTTAAAGGTGAATACTTGACACGGGACAACAATGGAAGAAAGAAGGGTGGATATGTTTACAGGGATTACAAACCAGGTGCAAGTGTATATCACTTTACCAACTTAATCATTGGCACAAACCTTCAGGTACGAACAATGCCTAGTCGAAATACATCGAAGGTACGCTACTTCTTACCGGATACAGAGCACGAGAGACTAATGGAGACCATCAGTATAAGAGATGATCCGGAGGGCTTGGTTGTATGATAATAGGTGGGATCTAGCATGATGAGGTACGTTACATACTTTTAATACTATACTATTTTCACTATTTGTAATTGAATATTGATATATGCTCAATTTTCACATGTATGTTTCATATGAATATGTCAATTTTGCGTTCTTGATATGCCAAATTTACAAGAGATGGATTAAAATTATATTATGTTCATATGATCAGTAAACCATATATTAATCATGTTTGAGAGGTTGCTTAGCTAACTTTAAGGGCATTTAAGCACTATGTTAAGCCCAACTAAATCCTTATGAATCACTAGACAATCGAATTGGTTCCTTGAGTAATTCAAATTTCTTTATGTAAAACCATTTTTCATTCATTTTAGTATGAAATCAAGTTTTTAGTATTTTTTTCTCTTTACTGGCTCTATTCTAGTTTCCTTTGAAAAATTGCTCAAAGTATTGTTGTTCTTAGTTTTATGAACCTATTTGTGATCTCTTTCATGTGATCATAAGATTTTACACATCACTGCCATAACCACTAGACAATTGTACACTATACAACTATGAAAGTCTCTCTTAATCTAGCGACAACCACCTTTTACCCATTTCTATAGAATTTATTTTCTTTAATAATTTTCTAATCCAAATTTTAATAGCTATTACATTTTCACTATACAACTATGAAAGTCTCTAGTGACAACCACCTTTTACCCATTTTTATTATACATCTCTAAGTTATCCACACAAAAACACACACATATATATATAATAATTATTGTGTATTCATAGTCAAAACTAAAAAATATATGGATTAAAGTGGATAAACATTAAACTAAAATTATAATAATTGTGTTTTTTAATCCATTTTTTACATATGATCAGTAAACCCTAAAATTATATTATGTTCATCATGTTGGTTATTGGCTTCACCCAACAAAATTAATTCAATTCATGCTCACTATATTAAACAATACACTTATATTAAATTTAATTCATGTCTTGTTAAATATTTCATAATGAATTAGCTAGTTGAGAGCACCACCTTAGACCAAGCCATCATCATCAACATCTTCATCATCATCATGGACCTGCAAAACCCTAGTTTCCAAAGTGTCTAGGCAGGTTCGGGCTAGGAACACTAGCCATACCCGCCCGGTGGATGATTTTCCAAAGTTGACCCCCGTGTGCAAAAATTGCACACTCCCACACTGAGCAAAACCCTAGTTTCAAAGATGGACCTGCAAGGGACACATGGGCCACCGGGTAGGAGGGGAGGGGCACCCCTGGCACTATCCCGGTGTGCTGAATCCAACGGAGTCGACGGTTCGTCGATCTGAGCCACGGTCTTCATTCTATGGCTCGTCCCGTCTCACTACCAGAAGGCCTTCAGGGACACCTGCTGGATACCTACCGGGGGCATAGAACTCCAACCATGCAACAAAACCGGGTTCCGGGGAGACCTGCAGGTGTGTCTAGACAGGTTCGGGCTAGGAACACTAGCCATACTTGCCCGGTGGATGATTTTCCAAAGTTGACCCCCGTGTGCAAAAATTGCACACTCCCACACTGAGCAAAACCCTAGTTTCCAAGATGGACCTGCAAGGTGACACATGGGCCACCGGGTAGGAGGGGAGGGGTATCCCTGGCACTATCCCGGTGTGCTGAATCCAACAGAGTCGACGGTTCGTCGATCTGAGCCACGGTCTTCATTCTATGGCTCGTCCCGTCTCACTACCAGAAGGCCTTCAGGGACACCTGCTGGATACCTACCGGGGGCATAGAACTCCAACCATGCAACAAAACCGGGTTCCGGGGAGTCCTGCAGGTGTGTCTAGATAGGTTCGGGCTAGGAACACTAGCCATACTTGCCCGGTGGATGATTTTCCAAAGTTGACCCCTGTGTGCAAAAATTGCACACTCCCACACTGAGCAAAACCCTAGTTTACGAAATGAATGCACAATGAAGCCACTGGGCCATGGGGAGACGAGGGAGAGGGCCCCCTAGAGGTAATCGCACGCCAGGAGACCAACGGAGTCGACGGTTCGTCGGTCCGACGTCCGGTTTCCGAGTTATGTCGAGTTGCAAGTCGCATGAAAATGCCGTTCAGGGACACTTGGTGAATTTCCGTCCGGGAGCCAGAAAGCAAACGGAGCAGGAAAATTGCGTGCCGTTGGCTCCCGCAAGTGTGTGTGGGAAATGCCGACGTGGGAACACTGCCGGGATCCTCTAGGAACATCCCTAGGATCAATGTGCATCCCTGGATCCTGCAAATTAAATATCAATTGTTAAATTCAACTAACTATGTACACTAATACATTATCTCAACAATTATCAACTGGTGCATGGAAAGTGCATGAAACACTTGGTCACTGAAGGACATCTCACCTCAACTGACAAAGGATATTGTGTTGCTTGTGTAGCAGATGGAGCCGTCGGTTGAACATCCAGGATGGTTGAACCAGGGGGGCCAAGCACTGCTCCTGCTGGTGGTGGCTACAATGAAAAAATGTTGAAATAGTTAGAAATGCATGAATAAACAATAGGTCCAACAATAATAAACTATGTAAAGATAATGTTGAAATAGTTACATACCTGTGTGTGATCAGTCGCCACTGCAGATGCGGCACTAACTGCTGCATCAACCATCGATGCAAGGTTCTCAGCAGACAACTCGGGTTCCTGTTGCAGTAAACATGCAATTCAAACATTAACAAAAACGATTTATGCACTGGATTTCAAGTTAAACAACAAATATCATCGAAGGATATACATTACCGTGGTGTGAGTAAGCCCATGGTCATGGGCAGCTGGAGTCTTTCTCGGAGTAGAACGCCTCACATACACACGACCCTTGTTCACGAATGGCCTGGAGGGAGATGCAAATCCAGGCAATGGGCCAGATGTGTCGGATGGTGCCTACAGTCAGCAAGTGTTCATGTAGTTAGACATGCATGATTCAACAAACAAACATGTATTTAAAAAATGTCATTTTTAATTGTTTACCTGGAGCCCAAACGTTTCAGGGGATGGTATGACCATGGGCACTACCTCCACATTACCTTGCCCCTGTGAAGGATCTGCCATCTGCAAGTTTAATAATTGTAAATATTAGACCGTATATAGCATTAATGAACTAAAATGTAAAGTATGTGGAAATTAACAAATTAACAAGTATTAAAAAACTGAAATTTTAAAATGTTTACCTCGGTGTGAGATACGGCAATAGGTGGTATATAAGATGGGCCTGCCGAATGGGTAGCATCATGCCCCCCTGTCGAGTCTGGAACATCCGGCTCTGGGGCGTCACTGCCGGTAATCATCATCAACTGCAAGTTCACAAAATTAATATATTAGCTCAAACTATATATATGTGTACAAAGACGAAAATAAATGAAGAATTTATTACAATTAACCATCAAGATACCTCTCTCAAAAAGCCACTAAAGGCAACATCTGATGCAATACCATAGCAGGGACGACCACATGACGTGCACTCGTGAGGATCAGTACTAGGATGGGGAATAGCTGATGGTCCTGCACTAGTGGACGGTCCTGATGGTCCTGCACTAGTGGATGGTCTAGATGGTCCTGCACTAGCTGATGGTCCTGCATGGTGACGAGCTGGTGTATGTACCACACCAGGGACAGATGTCCCTTCCTCACCCATATGTTGAACCATCCTGCCATGGCGAACAACCGTCCGTGCCAAACTCAAAAATGCATCCCGTGTCTGCGGAATAATGCGATGTGCTGGTGGGACATCTGGCCCAGGCAACTGCCTACGAGGTGCAGGGATAGGGCGATCCTGGTCTCGAAGCCTGGCATTGGGTCGGTTTTGGGGCATCCCCCCACCGATCCCCTGGAACTGTAAGATGTCAAAATAGTTAACGTGTTTATGCAACACGAACTCTGCATACATCTTTCGAAGGAAATATAAGGGAATTTCCCTGTTGTTGTGTGGTGGCATATCAAAAACCATGTACCATCTGTCCATCCAGTTATCAACAAATGGTTGAAACGTGCACCACTCAATGGAGATATGCGGCTTGCTTGCATTAGGGATTTCCCCCGTCCGAGGGTCCCTAAACAATGCAAATATAACCTCTTTGGATATTTTCAACTTTTTTACTGCATTGTAATCTAGTCCATCAGCATATTGTTGTCTTTTTCTTTCTCTGTAAGATGCAATATCATATAGGACATTCGTAGATTGTGAAATTGTGTCCACAATTGCATCCAAGGTTGATGCAAGTGAACGGCGAATCCTGTCGCCACCACTAAAAGCTTCACTTATGCCCCTCAATTGGGCAAGCTCAATCAATATTTCGGCATTGGCATCCATAGCCGCAACTGCAATAAAGACATTAATACGAAAATCATTAAAAACATATACATGGTATATAATGACGTCTCTTCAAAATTGAACATGTATTAAATCAAACTCACATAAGCAATTTAATGGCATTTACTTACATACATTTAAAACTTAAAATTAAACATTTGACAATTAAAAAGTAAGTTAGTCAGATTGGCAGAGAGGAGGAGGAGGAGGATCAAGGCAGTGATGAGTTTGTTGATTCAGGAATGGAGGAGGAGGATCAAGGCAGTGATGAGTTTGCATCTATGTGTCTCAATGTCTCATTGTGTTTTGTGATTGTGAATGACAAATGTGTTGTGATTTGTGAATGATCTAATTTCTATTGAATATTTCATATTTGTAATTGTAAATGTAATTTCTATTGAATATTTGTAATTGTAAATGTTAAATTTTATCGGATGATCTATATGTCTATATTTTTAAATTTTAATATATTTTAAAAATATATTAATTCTGGGGGTCACCGTGTCCTACGTGTCATAATTCCGGGGGTCACCGTGTCTAGTGGGGACCAGGGATCAAATTTGAAGGGTGGGGTCCCATTTCACTATGAAGGGCTATGAGATATTGAACACTATTGAAGGGCTATGAGAAATTTATTAATATTTATTCTATGTGTATATATGGATGTGTTCATGTTGTATGGATTGGATTCTAGGTTAACCGAGGCCTTTTTAGAGCAAAGAATGGGGTAATTACTATTTGGGAACAAGTTTTTTATCAAATGTAAATTGCGGTGATGGAAGATATTGAGGGTGCCACATGTTGTGGAGAAAGTAGTATTGATTCCTATGACGTAATAGGGAGTTCAAAAAGTCTGGTTTCAAGTATTGTCATGCGTAGCTCGATTGATTTTTCTCGCGCTAGGGTTGTACCAACTATTATGGCCATTACTGTTAAAAGGATTGATGGGGTGGAATCCCGTGAAACGATGAGTTCTTTTGTTAAGACGTAGATTCAGTGAAATTTGGTGGGAGTCTTATGTTCATTTTATGCACAAAATTCGATTACTTGATTTTGTTGCATTGTTAACTCTCCTCCTAGTCATAGCTACAATCTCTTATATAATTGTGAAGGTTATCAATCCACTCAATATATTAAAGTTGTAGTAGGCCAAAATCATCCACATATTTATTGTACTCACAAATGTTGACATTCCAATTTCTATGTAGAGCGCCCATTAACATTAGATTGTATGGGACATGTTTTTGAGGCATGATGTCATTATCTCATAACAACAAGCTTTTTATCCATAAATATGTCATCTACAAGCCAACGGAATTGTTCCTAATCCTTTATAAAACTTTGTCATAATTATATCAATACCAACATCCCTACCTATTGACTTAGCTTAGAAGATATTACACCTTCGGATAACCAAACCTGATTCCAAGGTTGGTAATCATAAACGTAAAAGCATCATCATAAGGAAATAGCATGTTGTGTTGAGGAAATTCTTTTTTTTCCATTTCCTTCTCAGTATAATATTTGGTTGTGGATCATTTAAAATGTATAATTTATTTTAATATAATTGGGAAGCTAAATTCAAATTCATTAATATATTAATATGATTTGATTTTTTTATTAATAATAAGTTATTCTTTTCATTTGAAAATGTAATAGTACATCAAAATTTCAATGTTTACTAACGTAGTAAAGTTGAGAGGCTTTATTTTTCAGTGGATATAGCAGACCTGTAAATTCATAGGATGTCAAAAATCTAGTCAGCCTTGAAGTTGAGCTCCTCAAAGAAAATGAATTTCTTTAAATATGTTTATGGCAGGCTGGCATTGCCAGCTTCGCTCCGCAAACTATCCTGGAGGACTGGAGGAGATAGGGTAGGTGGAACTTGGAAGTAGCTCAACCACAGTGGAATAGGGGTATAAGAAAAAGCTTGTTTCTATTCATGCAATATGGTCGGAGCCATGGAAGCATGGAATTCCAGCATTGACTTGATACAACAAAGAAAACAAAAGGTGGAACTTGGGAGCTGCAGGATTGACTTGATACAACAAAGAAAACACAGGGTGTGAGGCTGGGAGCCGTAGATGGTAGAATTAACTTGATACAACAAAGAAAACACAGGTCTATAGGTAGGGGCCACGGGCAGGAGCAACAACCTGCAACATTACAAGAAGTTTATGGATTGTGGATTTTGTCTGAAATGCCAAATTCGCGGGGGCATATTAACATAATATATTATACATTGAATACTCAATTAACTCACGGAGTCAGCATTCACGAATTGGTATGTGATAACTTGTAACTTGGTAAGCCCGCTAGCAACAACACGTATGAGCCACCTTCCAGGTTTAATAATTTTGTTGATGCCATTAAATGTGTTAAACACGTAAGCGCTCGCTACAAACACGAGAACTTCGAAGCGTTCAAGCCATGGGCTACTCAGTGTAAGCCCGTCCACGTAAGTTGCTCAATGATATTATTAGAGGCCCAATGGTCCATGATCCATGGATGATCGAACACGTGGATATTGGAGAGTAAGCGAGTCCCACTCCCAAGTCACCTAGCTAGTAGCCGCATTCCCAATTTCCCACTAAAAATTGTTGATGGGTGAAATTTGAAGCTACCCTTCTGTTGCAATTTTAAACAGTAGTGGTTAATTTAATTATTGAAGGGCTTACCATGAAATTAAATTTTTTTTGCATGGTAAAATTTGAAGTGGCCTTCTATGACGTGTGGGTAAAATTTGAAGTGGCCTGAAGGCTTCAAATTTGAAGCCTGGTGGGGACACTCGTGTCCCGTGTCCTCGTGTCGGGTGACTTAGATGAATACATTGTAGAAAGGGGGGAGTTTTAATTTTTTCAATTTTTGGTTTGATTATGAAGTTTTGAGTTTTTTGAAAAGGGTTTCATTTTGAGGTGTGAATTTAATTACAAATTGGGTTATTCCCAATTTGATCAATATTACAAAACTAGGTTAAACAATAAAAAAATAGTAATTTGGATTAAAAAATCACAAAAAAATGATTTGGGTGAATAAATTACCTGACTAGATGAGAATGCACCGGTGAATTTGTCTCCCCTCCAGCTAAATCGAGCAACACGGATAGTTGAGTGGGCCACAAAGCGTCCTCGTCCAGGGTCAATTTCGCCTCTATTCGCGTTTCTGATGCGTGAGTGTCGCGGGTGGTCGGCAATCGGCCGACTGTGTTTTTAAATTCATTTTTAGTTTTACATATCGCGTACGCGATTTGTAAATACATAACGCGTACGCGTTTTTTAACTACATAACGCGTACGCGTTATTGTTACCTAGCCTACATGTCCAATGACATGTTAGGCTCGGGTCTTACCATGGCAGGTGGTAAATATCAGAAACGCGTTATGTTTTAGGTATCAGGAACGAGATTTGAAAAAAGTAGCATTGCATCTAAAGTGACCCTCATCTTCTTGCACACACCCGTCAACCATAGTCAACCAAAGTCAATTATGGCCAACCAAAGTCAACCATAGTCGAACATAGTCAAGTAGGGTCAACCATAGTCATCCATAATTAAACAAATTCAACCATAGTTAAACAATTGATGTAAACCTTTTTCAACCAAAGCCAACCATGAACAACCAAAGTCAACCATGGTCAGCCATAGTCAACCATATTGAACCATATTCTACCATAGCCAACCATGGTAAACTAATAGTCAATAATGGCTTTAAACTAGGTCAACCATAGTCAACAATGGTTAACCAAAGTCAACTAAATTTAGCCATGGTCAACCATGGCCAACCATAGTCAACCATGGGCAACCATAATCGACCATAGTGAATTAGTCAACCATAGTTAATCATCGTTAACCATAGTCAACGAAGGTCAACCATATTCAACTAAAGACAACCGTAGTGAGTTACCATGGAAAACCATAGTCAAACATGGCCAACTAAAGCTAACCATAGTCAACCATGCCACCAAAGTTAACCATAGTCAACCATGGTTAAGCAAAGTGAACCATAGTCAAGTATGGTTGACCATGGTCAACCAAAGTCTACCATGGTATACCATAGTCAACAATGGTAGACCATAGGAAACCATGGTAAACGATAGTCAACCAAAGTCAACCATATGGTTTACCATGGTTGACTATATTTGACCGTGTTTGTCCATGGTTGGTTAACAATAATAATAATAATAACCAATTATGGTAAACCATGGTCAACTAATGTCGACCATAGTCCATCATGGTCAACCAAGGTCAAACAAAGTTATCCATGGTCAACCATAATCAACCATGGTCAACAAAACTCAACTATAATCAATCATGTTCAACCACAGTCAACCCAAATCAGCCATGATCAACCATAGTTAACCATCCTCAACCAAAGTCAACCATATGGTTGACTATGGTTGAGCATTGTTGGTTAATCATAATAATAATAATAATAATAGCCCACTACAATTGTTAAAAATAATATTAATATTATTATTAACCATGGTCAACCACGGTCAACCATATAGTTGACTTTAGTTGACGATGGTTGAGTATCATTGACCATGGTTGACTTTGGTTGACCATGGTTAACCATGCTTGAGTATGGTAAC
The DNA here is from genome assembly GCA_027924585.1 of Larix kaempferi. Taxonomy (NCBI): domain Eukaryota; kingdom Viridiplantae; phylum Streptophyta; class Pinopsida; order Pinales; family Pinaceae; genus Larix; species Larix kaempferi. The sequence continues at coordinate 12,117,082 of BSBM01000437.1, forward strand.
CCACAATAAACCATGCCAAACATTTCCAAACATGTTGACTATGGTTTCCCATGGTTGACTATGGTTGAACATGGACAACCATAGTCGACCATGGGCAACCATAGTCGACCATGGTCAACCATAGTAAACTATGTCAAACATTTCCAAACATGGTCAGTATATTTTTATATAATATTAACATATATCTTAACAACCACATGGTGACCATGTGGTTCACAGTAATGGCCAACCATGGTCAACCACATGGTTAATCCATGGTTGACCATGGTTGGCTATGGTTGTTGACTGTGGCTATGGTCACTATAGCTATGGCTTGGCTGACCATGGCTATGTTTGACTATGGCTATGGTTGCCCATGGTTTACTATGGTTGACCATGGTCAACCATAGTTTACTATGGTGGCCATGTGGTTGTTAAAATATATGTTACTATTTTATAAAAATATTTATTAGCCATAGTCAACCATGATAAAGCATAGTAAACCATGTCAAACATTTCATAACATGGTGAGTAATGACAATAAATATTTTTATATAATATTAACATATATCTTATTTACTAAGTTAATTCTTATTTTATTTATTTAATATTTAAATAGGTATTTGTATTTATTTATTAGATATTTTAATAAATAGATATTGATTTATTTATTAGATAGTTTAAATAAATACAATTTAATATTTTTATTATAAAAGTTTAAAGTATTGATTAGATATAAATAAATAATTGTTATTTAAGTAAATATACTATTATTAATAAATATTATTATTTAATAATATTAATTATTATAAAAATAATAATTAATAATAATTTACAATTTCTTCTTCCTATGTCTATCATTAACTAGTAACAACCATATTTTTAAATGTAGTTATATAATTTAACAATTAATATATTTAGAATATCAAAAATGTTTTTAAAATTTTAACAAAATTTAAAAAAAAAATCATTTTCAATTTTTTTCAATTAAGATATTGAGTATTTTCAACATGGATTCGTAAGTCTTGTCAACTACTTAAGTTCCTCGTCTACTTATTAAGTTACGGTGAAGTTGCTGCCTGATAGCTGCGCGCCATGCAACATGATACAATGTACTGTGTCGTATACTTACCACTTCTCTTATGTACCAAATAATTGAGTTGTTATTTTTTAATTGGGCGTCACATGCCTTCAACTTCCCATCAAAATTGCCACTTTTTTAACTTCGTTAATACATTCTCTATTTCTACGTCAAGTAGTCAAAAGAAGTAATACTGATTTGGATTTTTTTTAAGTTGAATGCTTTGAACAAGTTTTTAAGGAGAAAAAAGAGTTCTTTGATATTCATAAAGAGAATTTAAAGTTATTGCATACGATGTTGCTAGTACAGTTTACCATGCCAATCAAAACTAACATTGTTATCAACATTATTGCTTAATCAAATATATTAATACTAACATTGTTATTAACATTATTGCTTAATCAAATACATTAATTCTACTAACATTGTTATCAACATCATTGCTTAATCAAATACATTAATTCTAAAGATTCAAAACAAACCAAAACAGAATAACCACATGAAATAGTCAGAAGATGATTAAAAAGACTCCAACATCTCCACAGAGAATGTATCCAGATCCGAAGAAGCTACCACTGGAAGAAAATCCTAATAAAAATGAGCTGAGCTGAGCTAGGCTCATCGGAGATGAGTGTATTTTCTATATACTCTTCCAAAAAAATAAGATGCCTTTATCCAAACCAATAGCCTTCATTGAAAGCTCATCTACAACAAAATTATGCTCTAATTGGTAAATGTGATTGATACTTAAACTTTCAAATGATGCAAGCAGATCTTCAACTATAAGACACCAATGATTCAAAGACAATAGTTGAAGGCTTATAAATTATTTGTCCAATGATTTTTGAGTCACCATAAATTTGAAAAGCAGGGATACTGATAAAGGATGCAAACTGAATAAGACTTAAAAAAGGCCAAGAGTTCACCTTTTTTGTTAGAGCCCATACTACAATTCATCAATAGGTTGAAGTTTCGATCATCACTTGACTTAAAAAAATATGTTTGCACCACAATCCCCATTCTATGACGTACCATCAAAAAATCCAACAGAATGAGAGAAGACTTGAGGACCTGGAATTTACCTAGGCTTTTTTTTTTTTAAAAGCTGAAGTATATTCTTTGTATAAACCCTGAATTGAATTATTATTAAGAACCCTGTTTCCAAATAAAGTCAGATTTCCAAATTTCCAAATTTTTCAGCACACAAATATTGCCAAAAAGTTATGGGAATTACATGTCTTAAACCACTGATCAAAATTGTCCTCAAGATGAGAAGATCCCAGTACCTAAGTAAATTGAATATCCTATGCTAGAAAGTGCCAATGCTTGAACAGATTGACAATTCTTTAGATGGTACACTGTCTCCTTCAATTTAAGAAAAACATATTTCTTATTTCACTCCAACTTCTAAAATATAAATACTTACAAATATAACAACCAAATCGAACTAAAAAAAGTGTTACTCTAACCATGTCCACAAAATAGAGATAAGCTCAGACATCTCCGTGTGACTGTGTCCATTTCACCCCAAACATATAAAACCGATGAGAAATGTCGAATCGCGAAATACTGGCTGTTTGGTCAGCATAGTACGTCCGAGAGAAGTTTATACCGACGGCCCAATCCGCCTTTGCTAGAGCTGCTCTGACTAGGAGCACGGGGCAAGTTTCTGCAGCTTTTTCTACACAAGTTACGCTGCTTCTGCTTGCTCCCTCCGAATTTGACGTGGAGTTTAAGCGTAGGCTTAGAGTTACCCTTTCTAGGTTTCTCGATGCTTGCCGATGCAGTCTGCTTCATGGCGCTTGTCGATGCAGACCTGGTAGCTACTTCCTTGCCCTTCCCACATTCCATTTTCTGCATTTCAACTTTCCTTTTGTGCCTCTGAATTTTCTCTTTTGCTTGTACGTCCAGGCACCATTCACAGACATTTATGCCTTCAAATTCCAATTGAGCAGAATACAACTTGCTGCAATATCTGCAAGATTGGTTCCATAATGCACATATCAGAATTGAAACAACTAAGTTTATACCCACAAAGACAAATAACATTAGTGGAAAGGACAGAGTCTCACATGTGCTGAAATCGGTGGTGGCATCTGTGGCATCTGAACAAGCATTCCTGAAATCCAACGTCGCCACACATGCAGCATTCTCGTTCTTTTATTTTCGTAGTACACTGTCTGAAGCTATAATATTGGGTTTCATTTAGATGGTGTTCTATATTACTCGATTGCCAACGATTATTCTCCATGGATGCATGGAGCTTTGCTTAATTTATCACCAGAACACTCACCCTTTCACTATATATGCATTATGTCTGATGAGGCTCTTCGAGGATGCAATGTGAAGGCATTATAAGATCCTTGTAAAGGTCTGGACTAAAGCAAATCCTGCTGCATTGGTACGGTGAGGCAATGTCAAATGATAAGATCGCCTCAGATCGAATGCCGTTCTGAAGTTGATAGACGAGATCGTCTGCAAATGTGTGGACCCAAACAAAGCCTGCTACCTTGGTACGGAGAAAGGGTTAAATCCAATTTACGAAGCACTATCTGCCAATATTCAGAGGGCTTTATGCATCTGTATCAAATGTCACGAGAATATGCTCCGAACCAAAGAGATGATAGATTCATGGTGGACGGTCAATTTTAATACGGCAATGTTGTCATATACGTGTTTGAAAAATTGTCACACATCTACTGATCAAATTTTCTTAGTGATCAAATTTGAATGGTTGCTTTTATATGATAATGCAACATGAAAAGCTACGAAGGACAAAATAATGTTTCTATATACGTGTTTCAAAAATTGCCGTAGACTTTTGCAGCATGATTTCCATGGACAGAAATTTTGTAGAAATTCTTAAAAATTTAAATTACGTGTTTAGAATTCTTCGTGTATTCATACCTTTTTTTCACACAAAATAAAATAAAATAGATTTTAAATTATATTTAATTAAAAAGTATTAAAATATTGAATAGAATATCAAGTAAATTTAAGCGCTCAAAACTTTAACAAATATTTTTTAAAATTTTAAATTTTTAAAAGATACATTTCTTAAAATAAAATAGATTTTAAATTATATTTAATTAAAAAATATTAAAATATTGAATAGAATATCAAGTAAATATAAGCGCAAAAAACTTTAACAAATATTTTTTAAAATTTAAAATTTTTAAAAGATACATTTCTTTATGATCTTAACACTTGTAATTAAATTAAATAGATTTTAAATTGTACATTTTCTTAGTTGATATATATTTTTTTATAAGATGACTTTGTAATAAAATAAAATAAATTTAGTTTAACTTAAAAACATATTTAAACTTTTGAGAAGGAAAAAAACATATTTTGGCTATTTAAGTTGAATAAAAAAGTACATCATAAATCTTCAGCTATCAATCTTCAGAAGTTAACAAGTGGTTGGATAAAAGACATCTAAAACATATCTAACTAGATAGTATGACAAGACAAAACATCACCACAAATTACATCAGAAAAAGGTTCATTGAACCATGGTCCAAAATAGTATCCTCCAAAAAATTCCTCCCAAAAAAGAAAAACTTCATCACCTGCCAAAGCCAATTTTGACAAGACAATCATCTTCCTTATTTTGTTCCCCATATATATGTTTAAAATCAATGTAGGAAAAGTGAGACACGAGTTCTCTCTAATACGGTTGCACCAATGTCTTAAGGAGACCACATGACCACATGTAGATAATTGTCACCCATAGCCCAATTAATGATCACCATAGAATCCCCAAGCACTTTTAAAGTGTCAATACCAAAGATAGTTTCCATTCTTCATAGACATTAGATAGCAAGCAATTCATCTTTCATATTTGAACCTGTACCATGGTTTAGCTTAAATTTAAACATATGATTTTCATTTATATATAAAACTACTCTAGCCACACACATGTCATCCTTGGCAACACCATCAAAATATCCTACCGCTTCCTAAAATTGTTGAATATCCTTCACATATATGGAATTATGATCTTTAACTTCCATAGATACATATTCTATATGCAGCTTGATAATTTTCAAACATAATTTTTTAATGTTCTGGCTCTTATCCTCAAATATCACTGAGTTTCTGGCTCTTATCCTCAAATATCACTGATTTTCTGGCTCTTATCCTCAAATATCACTGAGTTTCTGGCTCTCCAAATACTCCATGATACAAAAGCAGCGAGGGTGTGAAAGATTCTACATGACTTAAAGTAAGAATAGTAATTATGTTCAAATGTGGATCTCCCCCAAGTTTGTCCAATATTAAGATGAGAACAAATAAAAGCCCAAATCTATTGACGAAATTGACATTTGACCAATAAATAATCCATCGACTTTGAATCATTTTTACATAAAAAAACAAATATTAGGCTCATACCAGCCTCTTCCCAGCAAATTATCCCAATTTTTGAGACTATTTTCAAATGCAAACCATAAGAAACATTTGATTTTTAAAGGAATTTTCCAGTGCCAAAGAGTTTTGTACCACCATCTCTAAGCAATACAAATGTGTTCTTGTGCAATAACTTGATATGTAGCCTTTGCAGTAATAATTATACCAGTAGAGGGTTTTAGTGGCCATATAAGAGTATCTTTGCACTCAATAAGTCTACATCGTGTAGAGTTTACTTTAGAGATGTAATTCTCCCATTCGATAGCCCAGCCACAACCAAGGCCCAAATATGAAGCAGTGAACCAATATGAATCAGAGTGTGGTAGTCAGTGAGGCCTTCTAATATGAGCTAAAGTGAAAAAAACCAAACTCTACAAAGTATTCAAGAATATATGTGGATAATTTGAAGTTTCCTCCATACCCAAAATAGGGTCAATATCAACCGAAACATCTTTTCCATCTCCCACCTGCCAAGTAAGCCCCCTCTCCAACTAATGGTAGATTTTGAGAAACCCTAACAAAAAAGGGTAGGATTTCCTTAAAGTCTATTTAGGATTCCTAATCCAAGTTATAAAATTTCCTTTAATATATTTACCAAAAAACATAGTAGTCCAAAGTCTATTTCCAAAAAGACCTCGCCAAAAACTTTTCCGTCTTAAAGTAATGCCGAACCAATAGAGGTTTTTTATGCCCAACCTCCCCATTCTTTAGGCTTAGAAATCCTTTCCCATCTAGCCATAATTAATTTTCCTCCTTCTGCATTCCCAGACCAAAGAAAATTGAAGATAAGCTTACACAACCAATTTATGATAGTCAAAGGGACCTGAGCTAATGAAATCCAATACACTAGGATTCTCACTAATGCATCTTTGATGAGACTTAATCTTCCACCAATTGAAAGGAGCATATAAGTCCAATGATTGATCCTCTTTTCAAATTTCTCCACAAGCCATATCCAATCTTTAACTCTGTAACCAACGAGTTTGAGATAATAACCAAGATATTTGAAGGCCTCTTCTAATTTGCAAATTTTGTAATTCAACAAAGATGAAAGTAATTCCAAAGAATATTCATCCATCTTATATCGATACATACAATATTTTTGTATACTCTGCTCCATTCCTAAAGTTGCACAAAACAATTTGATAATATCAACATAATAATTCCATTTCTCCACAGTACCATTACCAAAAATCATAACATCATCTACAAAAAGAAAATGGGTACCCGCACGAAGCTGGTACCCAAAAAGGCCGCAATAGTAGCACACGAGCAGAAAAAAAAAGCGACGCGCACGCGCTTCCAAATGCGTGCATGCATCGCGGCTTCGGCAATGCCGAACATCCACGTGGTTGAGCCCACCTGGACAAAAGGAGCACACACGCGTTATTAATGCATACACACAAAATGGTGCGCTTGCGTTAATGACGCGTGCGCGCCCCTATTTTTTTATTAAAAAAAACAGAGCTCACGGGTTTGTCATTTTCAACAAACCCGCGAGCGCACGGAGGCCAAACAAGCACCTCGTGAACGCGTCTTGGAGCACCCGAAGGCCTCCTCAATGCCACCATTTCGCACCTCCACCACCTTACGAACATTGTCTCCATGTAGGTGCCCAACGAAGCATGAATTTGTTGTTGTTTTTGTTTTTGTTTTTTCCATTTTAATATTAATTTAAAAAAAAATACAATCCATTAAAAAACCAAAAAAAATTCATTGTAGGCCATCTACACCTAACAAGATGACAAACACACTTGAACCATCGGATGAAACCAATGAAACCCAACCTTCAGAGGACAACATTGGAATGAACAATGAACCAAATGAAAACCCCGAAGATCAATTACATTAAGATTTAAATGAATTAAGGGTATTAAGCAATGAATTGAAGAGCACCAAGGAACCCTCTTGGGTTTCCTTAGCTTCATCACTGCAAAATATTATTGAATCCATCAACATTGCACATAGTGAGATCACAAATCTGAGCCAATACAAGGCTCGAATGAGGAACACTTGTTAGTTTTTGTACCTAGGGAAGTGTTCCCCAAGTGACATTTGCCTAAGTTACTTATAAAGGGGGGAAAAAGGTGACCCTCACATTAAATGCACTTAATGAGACTTTATAACATCAAAGTCACTTTTTGATAAATTTAAGTGGGTGAGTGAAATTAATTATTTATGAGAAATAAATGGAGCATTTAATTTCAACCATAGATCTAAATCTATCCAATCCATTGGATTTAGGAAAACCTAGGGTTTGATCAAAAAGCATGAGGGAGGCAATTTCACTTCACTTTTGCTGATAAGAGTGAAGAGAAGAGAAGAAAAGAGAGAGGGTGCACAAAAATCGAGGCAGTCATTAGAGGAGTTTTCTACATGCATATAAATTGAGGCAGCATGGAGAGCATTCAATGCATTGCACAGATTTTGAGGAGCAAGTTTTTAGTACAACACAGTTCCCAAGAAAATTGTACTGTACGGATTCTGGCATGAATTTCGAGGAGGTATTATGGGGACAAATCCTGAGAATAGCTGCACGAATTTTGAGGTCATATTTTTGGCACAAATACCAAGGACTGCTGGCACAGTTTTCGAGGCTGAAAACTGGGCACAAACTTCGAGTATTGCAGCACAGTTTTCGAGGGGTTTAACAGGGCACATTTCTTGAGGCAGTAAGGCACAAAAACTGAGAAAAGTACTGTGGGTACAGTGGCATAGATCCCGAGGCAGTAGGTTAAATTAGCACAGATTTTGAGGAAGGTATAGTCTGTACGTACTGTCCTTTAGGGATGAATTTTGAGGCACAGGTTGACATAAAAATCAATGCAGCTGATTGCACAAATTTTAAGGTAGCTTCTGGGTGCTAACTTTCTGGTGGAGATAAGTTTATTATTGCTGGAAAATTTCTATACTAAATTTATTTGAAGAAATAATATATCTCTCTCTCTCTTACTGGTTTTCCCCATGGGGGTTTTTCCAAGGCACAGTTGCCAAAAATTCTGAGTCTCAAATTTTAATGGTGTGCTTGTTAAATTTATTTTTCTGTCTATTAGAATGAATTTTTAGCGTGTTTAATTGTCTCAGAAATTTTCATAAGTAGTTTGTAGCCTATGCAAAACTGGCTGTAAATGAAAACCACTGAAATGTTCACATAAACAAGCAGGCAGAAACTCAAGAAAATTTACAACACTACTCCACTGGGATGTCCAAAGAACAGATAAAAGACCTCAACATCACCAAAGCCCAGTTGTACAACAATTTCATAGTTCCCTCGATAGGATAGCTTCCAGATGTGAGGAAGATATGGGTTTGCATGGACTGGTGTATTTACCAGCAATGGAGAGATAACTGGAGAAAGAGATAGTTTATGGTGTTTGACAGGCCCCCGTGCAACAATTTGGAGGTCCCACAGTATTTCCTTAGGAAATTGTGGGATGATTTTGAGCTAGGCTACCATGTCGGTCTTGGCTCTACCCAAGATCGACCTTAGGCCCACCGCAACCCACTTAGAGGACCTCCTGCACCCAGGAGAGAGCCAAACTCCCCTCCTTATCCACTTGGGTTTGGTAGTGGCCTAGATGAGATTGATGAGTTAGTTAGACATGCCACACATCATTTGATTAGACATACCACATTTTTGGCCATGTCTTCACAGAGCCGGGAGGACATCGATTAGACAGACACAACTGCACCGTCTATGGGTGGTGGTCGGGACATGCTAGGTACAGGTGGAACCCAGGAGGGGCCTTCTATTTCTACTAGAACAACGGCACATCATTGTTCTAACTGTGGTCATTCTTTCCATGTTCCTATGCAACAACATGCCACATAGAGCTACATGGATCAGGTTAGCTATTGTTTTATTTAATGTTCAAGTATTTGTTGTATTTTATTTGATATCGTATTGTTTAATATATTTAACTTTGAATTACACATTGTTGACGTTATTTGTTTTAATGTACAGTTATTCAGGGCCAATTCTCCATCCTCCAGGTGGGAGGACATTGGTTCCTTTGACCTAGACTGTGCCATGGCAGCAGCAGAGGAGATTGTGGCACCATACACACATGTAACTTCTTTACTTTGAATAATTAGATCCCATTACGAGTAATTTGTGTTCAGTAATTACAAATTAATTAGCATTGAGTAATTACCACATTATCATCGTATTTTACAGTTGTGTTTATCATATTGTCGAAATTATTTGAGAGCTATAAATTCATTTAATCCAACCAAACAAAAATGAAACCTTATAAAACATGAAAACCTAAGAAAACTAGAAATATCTGTTCATGTTCACTTTAGGCATCCTAGACCTCTAATGATTATAGATGATCTGGATTTATGTGGGAATGAAATGAAAGAGTAGATACATAATCATATATAGAGATACATTTCAAAGAACACAGTGATAGAGTAAACACATATTCTATTAAATAGCGGAAATAGAACAGACTGTAAATACAACATCTAGAATGGTGGTAGCTATCTCTGGGAAGAGATGTGGCCGCTATGCTCATTCGTGCCAAGATGAGTACAATGAGGCTCTGAAGTCCTTTTTACAATAAACAGGAATGTCAAAAACCCTAGACATCCAAAAACCTAACCCTAGGAGATGAAGCGCCAAAAGTCATGTGGGCCCCGTTTGGGTAAGTTAGTGCATCAACTTCTCGGGGTCGTAACTTTTGCATACGATCCTCGTTTGGGGCACATAATAGCTCGTTGGAAAGATCTATACGAGGAATACGACAGTCGAGAAAAAATTCCATTGTGATATCAAATTTCGCGATTGCAACATGCCCAAAAAAATGTTGTTTAGGGCCTCAAAACAACCCTGGATGTTTAGGACCCGAAAAATCGCTAAAGATAGCAAATTACCAAAAGTGCTAGAAGACTCCTTTGAGCTAGTTGGAAGAGGTGGGTTGCCACCGATATCCACTTGGATCAATCCTCCCTCCTTAGGAAGAAATGGTCTCCATTGCGTCAAATCCCTTATCATATGTGGAACTGTGTGTTGAGTTGAGCTCTAGGTGCAGCATTTGCTGAAGCGAAAAGGTTTCCTTTCTTTGAAATCTTCAGAGGGTTGTAACTGTTGTTGTTGGATGTGCTAGAGATGTTCAACAATTTTGGTTGTTGTGGTATCCTTGGTCTGCAATGGTGTGGATGGTTTCTTTTTGGAGGGGCACCTTGAATGCGTGGCCTTGCACTGTAGAGGTACTCGAATAGGTGATGTTGCATTGAATTTGTGTTCTTCTTATTTCTGTTGAGTAGAGGGATAATGTGCAGAGGTTGTGGATGTCTCTGCGATCTGATGTTCTCCTTTAGTGGAAATTGTGAATAGGCAAAATTTCCCAATGTGAGATATTATCTTCCTTCCCTACTTGGTTGGGGTAGGTGAAACTATCTTTGGTATCCGATAGAGTTATCTTCCCAAAGTGACAATGACACTACGAGGTCCTGATTCATATACAGCATGACGCTTCCACATATATGGCTGTCCTAAAATAACATCACATACTTCAAGTGGGGCCACATCACACAATACCTCATCTTTGAAGGGCTTGATGCCATATGGTAGGCGACATTGGTGACTGACGCGGATCCCTCGTCCTTGGATTAGCAATCCATGGTGTATGGTTGTGGGTGTGGAGTTATTGGTAGCTCCAATGTCTTGATGACTTCTTCTAAGACCAGGTTCTTTTGGCTGTCGTTGTCCACAACAAAGTGTAGGGGAATTCCCTTCACCCACATCTGTGAGTGGAAAAGGCCCTCCTCTACCTCCAACTCTTCAGGTTCCTTTGGTTGAATCTGCGTGGTGGCAACAATGGCATTGGGTTCTGCATCAATGATCTGCTTCCCTTTTTGTGCAGCTGTGAAATTAGGTTCCGATTCAGAATTGGAACAGGGATCTGATTCTGAAGCTTTGATCTCAACCACCAATGACTATTTTAAGCGACATTCATCAGTGTTGTTCCAAGGGATTTTATGGAACTCGCACCACTTCCCAGTGTCCTTCTTTGTATTTTTGTTACCCTTCTTCGCTTGTGGTTGGGACTCGTTGTCCTTTCCCTACCCCGTGTTCTGCAAGCCAGAGTTTCCCTTGCCTCGCTTTTGCACAAGTTCAAAGTCACGCTTGTTCTTTTGCTGAAATTTCTGCTCAATTTTGACAGCTTATCGATAGGCGGATCCTAGTGAAGAGATTTCAAGGAAATCCATCTCTATTTTTATGTACCGGTGTAGGACACTGTGATATTTCAGTACTAGGTGCCGCTCGGAGTCCTTGATACCTAGCTTTGTGCGCAAGGTATGAAATTTGTTGGTGTACTCTGACACCGTTTGGTCCCTCTCTTGGTGCAAAATAGTCCATTTTGTGTACTGGTTGTCATAGTTTCCAACAGGGTAATATTATTCCTTGATGACATCTATAAAAGAGGCCCAAGTTGGATTGGCATATTCAAACAATCTAGATTTGTTTGATGAGTTTTGCTCACAATAAGTTTCTCACCAATTTTTGACATGGGGGACGGCCTTGAGGAGCGGAAAGATGATCTTTTCCCTATCGGAATAATTGTGGACAGAGAAATGTCCTTCTAGTAGATTCAACCATTTATCTATGGCATCGGCATCGATCTGGCATTCAAATAGAGGGATATCAAAGTTAACTTGTACCTTGAAGGGAGTCGCATCTCCGAAACGACTGCGTGTCGAAGGTGTATCTGTTGCCGTCAGCATGCATCGAAGGATCTGGGCGAAATTATCTATCATCTCATTCCTCTGTCGCGCGAGGGCTTCCTCGAGAAACAACTTGATAGGATCTCCTGCTCCATCGTCTCTCTTTTCGTCCACCATGGGAGGCCGTTTGGGGCGGTGAGAGTGATCTTCCCTAAGTGAAACTAGTTCGAGACCCAACTATATGTATCCTGACCTCATCAAGTACATGCACCGAGAAACAATCAAAGAGTAGATTGCTTTGATACCACTGATCCGGATTTATGTGGAAACGAAATGAAAGAGCAGATACATAATCATGTATAGAGATACATTTCAAAGAACACAATGATACAGTAAACACATATTCTATTAAATGGCGGAAATAGAACAAACTGTAAATAAAACAGCTAGAATGGTGGTAGCTATCTTTGGGAAGAGATGTGGCCACTATGCTCATTCATGCCAAGATGAATACAATTAGGCTCTATAGGCCTTTTTACAATAAACAGGAATGTCAAAAACCCTAGACATTCCAAAAACCTAACCCTAGGAGATGAAGCGCCAAAAGTCATGCGGGCCTCATTTGGGTAAGTTAGTACATCAACTTCTCGGGGGTAGTAACTTTTGCATATGATCTCCGTTTGGGGTGCATGATAGCTTGTTGGAAATATCTATCCGAGGACTACAATAGTCAAGAAAAATTTATATCTAACCGTCATTAGATGGAATTTTGTGACCGCAGCATGCTCAGAAAAACATCGTTTAGGGCCTCAAAACGGCCCCTGAAGTTTAAGACCCGAAAAATCGCTAAAAATAGGAAATTACCAAAAGTACCAGAAGAATCTTTTGAGCCAGTTGGAAGAGGTGGGTATTGAATTTTATTGGAAGGGAATTTGTTCTTGGATTCATATAGTTGTCTTTGTGTTTGTACTTATATTTTTGTTACATATAATATTATTGTTATTTGTTATATCAACATACATTCATCTTAACTCCAAATCTATGGAGCAGTTAAAAGAATCAAATCTCTTAATTTAGAATTTTTTTATCATTTAAAATAGATATAGATATTAAAAATATGTTTATGTAAATATGATATCTATAGTGTTTTTATTTATGTAAACTTTATATCTTTATTTTTAAGTTCTAATATAAAAGTCTCTATATATCAAATCTCTTTTCATATATATAAAGAAATATTTATATTTATGTTTATGTTTAAATTTGATTTTAGGATATAGTAGTACAATTATTTATTATGAGTATTATATTACTTTTAAAATTTACATGTAACTCTTACTCATTTGAGAAATATAAAAACATCTATATCATATTAAATTGTAAATGCATCTTTTGCTAAATTCCCTAGAAGGAAACTATTTAAATATGATACAACTTTACCTTTTTGTACTATCAAAAAAATATTTAATATAACATAAGCCTTATTCTATAAAACCATGTACTTATAATGGTTAAGATGTATTATAGGGATGGTTGTTTTACTCCTTTGTCATTGAAGGAGCTTAATACATGTTTATAGTCAACTTTATTAAACCATAGTCAAACCATAGTTAACTATGGTTATTCTTAAACCATAGTTAACCATAGTTAATGTAAGACTTACTTATAGTTGTCTTGGGAGATTACTCTTTGCGTCTTGATAGATTTGATAATTTATGGTTGTCTATGCGCCTTGACCCAATTGATATTGTAAGGTGAGAATGTGCATGCATAATAATCCTTATTTATGACTATGTGATGAGGATTTAAATGGAAGAGGATGTAAAGACATGTTATTTTTATACGTATTTTGGTGGCGAGTGTCGAAGAGAAACGTGGTGATAAACCACATATGTTTGGAAGGATGGAGGGAGGTTACATGATCATGATCATGCCACCCATCAAATTGAAGACAAATCCTGAGCCAAAAATTGTTTTTTTAAATTTTATTAATAACCATTGTGGTAATTTGGTCCAAATGTTTTTTCTAACTCATTGTTTCTCCATATTGTGTGCCTACTGCCACCTCTCTATATCAATGCATAAATAAACCTATGCTTCGTTTGTGGTTATAGTTGCATGCCATTGAGTGTTGTTTAGAGTTTTTGTGAGTCTGTGACATTCATGCAATAAATGAAGTCTTGTAGAGGAGGACTCATCAAAGAGGCAATTTGAATTTCATTTTGAAAAAAACATATTTTTTAAATATCAAATGCCATGAAAGCATCCTCAGACTACCATGCAAGACCATGGATATGTTGCAAAGCATTGAAAATCTTCAAAGAATGAAAACAGGTTCCTCGAGATCTTATTGAAGTATATTGATCTCAATTGAATTCCACTTGAGCCTTAATTGAAAATTATAGACCTCAAGCGTCATCAATAGCACATAGAATCCATGACACTATTCCTCTACAAGGAGCCTTTTGCATATGAATTGAATATTGTTGCCATTATAATGCCTTGGGCATAAAGGATTTATCATGCTCCTTAACCATGGCTAGTGGAGGGAAACAAGATCCTCTAACACTAACTCTTGTTTCTTAGGCACAAACACCATGAGTGAGTCCCTCGACCACCACATATGAAATCTATAGGGTATTAGTCAACTTCAAGTGTGTTATGCGTGCCATGACTAGGTTAGTTGTGAACCAAAAATGGGTCTCGGGGTCTGGACTAGGTATATGGACAACAAGAAGCTCCTCATGCCCTAAATGAAGCTTCTCAGGCTCAAGAACCATGAACAACACCTACAACTCAAGAAGCTTCTTAGGATATGATGTTGAATGCATCTTCAAGCCACCACACATAACCCTTGTGGGGTATCTCTAGCAAATGTAGAGGGATACATATACCATGATTAGGCTACATTGCATGCCTTTAACAAGATGATGATGATGATGATGATGATGATGAAGATGGTAATGATGATCATGACTAATATCATCATCATCATCCTCATCATCATCGTCATCATCATCACCATAATTGTCGTCACCATCATCACTATCATCATCATAATCATCATCATCTTCATCATCAACATCATATTCGTCATCATCATCATCATCATCATCATTAACATCTTCGTCATCATATTCATCATCAACATCATCATCATCATCATCTTCATCATCATCATCATCATCATCATTGATGATGATGATGAAGATGGTGGATCATGATGAAGATGAGTATAGAGATGAAGATGATGATGATGACGATGATGAATATGATCATCATCATAATCAACATAGTCATCTCATCATCACCATCATCATCATCATCATACTCATCATCCTCATCATCCTCGTCATCATCATCATCATCATCATCGTCATCACCCTCTTCCTCATCGACATCCTCCTCCTCCTCCTCCTCATCATCTTGGTCATCATCTTCATCATCAACATCATCATCATCATCATCACCATCATCATCATCTTCATCATCATCATCATATTCATCATCATCGTCATCATCATCATCATCATTATCATCATCATCATTATCATCAACATCTTCATCATCATATTCATCATCAACGTCATCATCATCATCATCATCATCATCATCATCATCTTCATCATCATCTTCATCATCTTCATCATCATCACCCGTCATCATCATTGATGATGATGATGATGATGACAAAGATGATGATGATGATGATGATGATGATGATGGTGGATGATGATGAAGATGAGTACGAATATGAAGATGATGATGACGAATATAGTGATTGTTAAATTTTGAGCATTAATTCACAATACTCTAGGATCTTCACTGAGAGAATAACATATACAGTATATCAATGCATAACAATCACAATAAGCATGACAAGCATCACAAGAATCAAAAGCATGAGAGACAAGAGACATAGAGTTTCCGTGGGGAAAACCCTAAGGTGAAAAACCCCACAACTTCGCCAGAGATAGAGAGAGCAATGGCTCAACCAAAGTACAACCAAAATACACTTGAGATAGTCTCCTAGAAGCAGATGATCCTCCTCCTCACTAGTGCGCCACTTTCTGAGTGAGAGAGATATAACTTTTTGAATGATCTAAATAGAGATCTCCTGATCTCTATTTATACTAACCTATTTGCCCAGTGACCTTATGGAGCCGACTTGTCTAGCTAGGTACATCCACAATATAATATATATTTCAGGGCCGACCCCACACATGCTGATCTAATAAACCATCGACAAGTACACACACTTGCGACACTTGTCAATCCACATGAAAATACATCCTTATAGAGGAATAACACATCTCTAATAAGGGTACAATAAATATATATGAAATACATTCCGAATTTACATATACATCAACACTCCCTCTTAACTAGGAAGGTATTTCTCGACACAGATCTGCTAGACAAGTCTTCTTCTCGGGATCATCATCATCGATGCATCGTCATCATCATCATCATTGCTGCTGCTATATCAACCAATCTCTGACTCTACTTGTCATAGGAAGTTCTACAGAGCCAGTCCTTTTTCATACTGGATGTAGGCCCACCACCTGCAGGTCTTCATCATCACTGGCCATACTGTGGAAATCTCAGGACTTATTACATGCATCACAAAACCTTAAAAGAGTCTCTTGACTAGCAAGAACCCTAAAGAGCATCTCAGGCCTTTTTCATCCTATCCACATCTCCATGACTTATGACATGTGACCCCACCACAAAACCTCGAAAGAGAATCCTAGGACTAATTACGAGCACAAGGCTCAACCTATCGGATCTCCTAGGGCACAAATTACATGTGGTCACCACAAAACCTTGAAAGAGCATCCCTTCTGCAGCATCTTGCTTGAAGCCACGAGCTACAAATCTTGCTTTGTATTTTTCTACACTACCTTCTGCAGCATGCTTGATTTTGTAGATCCATTTGGAAGTCACAACAGACTTCTCTTTAGGTCTTGGGACAACATCCCAAACATCGTTCTTCATTATTGATTGGTATTCCTCAACCATGGCATCCTTCCATTCTTTCTTTTCCGCTGCTTCTTCATAACTGGAAGGTTCTTTGTTCATAATGTCACAGAGTAAAGCAACATAGCTGGTATGTGATCTAGTTCTCTTCTTTGCTAGGTGTTCTTCTTCTGGAATGCCAAATATTTCTGCATCTTGAATGAGCTCTCTAGCCCATGCAGGTTTCCTCTTGTGAGAGTTATCCTCACGGGGTGGATCTATACGTTCTTGTGGATCTTCAAACTCACAAACAACTTCTAGAACTGCTTCAGTCATGGTAGTGTCTTGAAATCTAGTTTCCTTAGGTTCTTCATAAACTTTGATAGGTGCCTTCCTTGATTTGATGAATGTTGAGTTTTCATCAAATGTTACATCCTTGCTGACATCAATCTTCTTGAACCCTGGAAAGTATATTCTGTAAGCCTTCGAGCTTTCACTGTAACCCACAAAGATACCCTTCTTTCCTGAAGAATCTAGTTTAGTCCTCTTTTCCTTTGGGACATGAGTGTATACTGGACAACCAAATATTTTGAGATGGCTGACTTTAGGTTTCTTACCAAAAAAGACCTCTTCTAGTGTCTTGTTGTCCAATATCTTGTGGGGTGTTTTGTTTTGCACATATACAGTTGTTCTAGCTGCTTCTGCCCATAGATGCATAGGTAGATCTTGGTCATGCAGCATTGCCCTTGCTGCTTCCATGATTGTTCTGTTCTTCCTTTCTGCAACTCCATTGACCATTATGTTGAGGATTATAAGGAGCAATCAACTCCCTCTTAATCCCTGAATCACTACAAAGATTCTTGAAGTCACCTGAGGTGAATTCTCCACCATTGTCGGATCTGAATGTTTTGATCTTCTTGTCAGTTTGATTCTCCATCAAGGTTTTGAATTCCCTGAGCTTATCAAACACCTCATCTTTGTTCTTCAAGAAGTATACCCAAGTCTTCCTGGAAAAGTCATCAATAAATGAGACATAGTAAACATACCCACTTAGAGAACTGTATGACATAGGACCACATACATCTGAGTGGATGATTTCTAGGATGTCTTTTGCCTTGCTTTCACTGCTTGGGAAAGCCTTCTTAATGTTCTTACCTTTTGCACATCCTTTGCAAACACCTTCATGTTTGGTCTTGATTTCAGGAAGACTCTCTACAGCCTTGCTTGCAATTGGAAGTGCCCTATAGTGCATATGAGAAAGTCTTCTATGCCAAAGTTCACTTGGCTCCATGGATTCATGTACCATGGCATGTTTAGGTTGTCCCTTCAATTTATACAACCCTCCCTCTTGCTCTTCAATCACTACTGCATCATCTATGTTCTTTCCCTTTAGCCACATTAGGACTTGGCCATCCACAAATGCAACCCTCATACCTTTTGCATCCAATGCAGAGATGGAGAGTAAGTTCTTCTTGAGCCCAGGTACATAAAGGACTTCTTTCATCTTCAAAGATTTTCCAGAATCTAGGTTGTAGGAGGCTTCACCACTTCCTTTGATTGGGTATTGATAATCATCCCCAAGTTTCACCTTATGGGGTGATTCATGTTCAAATAGATTCACAAAAGATTCCTTAAATCCAGTCATGTGTTTGGAAGCCCCACTGTCAATCAACCAATCATTACAACCATGGGAGATAGTACCTGTGAGAGCAGAAATTAGAACATATTCTTCTTCACTTGATGAGTCATCATCACTATCACTTTCTACCCTAGCCTTCTTCTTTGGGGGTTCATCATCTTCGACAGCATGAGCATGATATCTTCTTTTGTTATTCTTCTTCTTCTTATTGAATTTGTTGTTGTTGTCTTTCTTCTTCTTGGGACAATCTGAAGCAAAGTGTCCCTTCTCATTGCAATTGAAGCATCTGAGATCTTTCTTATCTTTATGATAATGGTGGTGTGAGAATCTCCTGTTATGAGATGATTCCTTCTTGGAGTTGCCTTTCCTGGCATGTGCTATGAGAGATTGATCTTCATTTCCCATCTTTTCTTCTCGGGCCACAAGCCTAGCTTCTTCTTGAGAGCATTCTTCCCGCAATCTGTTGAAGGAGATCAACTTCTTCCTTGCACAAATTCCTTTAATAAAGAAATCCCATGACCTGGGTAGGCCATTTAGAGTGGTCATCAACACTTCACCATTCTCCACCATTTCATCCACTACTTCTAGTTGTTCCTTGATCTGGGAGACCCTTGAAAAGTAAGATTGAATGGTTTCTCCATTCTGAAACTTTACTCCTTTCAATTGGTTCCATAGGGTCATCTTCCGATTTATGTTCTTCCCTTCAAATAGCTTGGTCAAAGAGTCAAACATCTCCTTGGGTGTCTTTAGAGAAGACACATGGGGTATGAGATGGTCTTTGATAGAATCAGTAATGATTCCCTTTTCCTTGACCAAGTTCTTCTTATGCAATACCTTAGCCTCTTCATCCTCTCGGATAGGTATGTCTTCTTTTACATATGAGTCCAACTCATTCTCTTCCAAGATTAACCCAATCCTATACTTCCAAGCTCGGAAGTTATCAGCTCCTTCAAGCTTATCCTCAAGCTTGGCGTGGTGAGACATCTTAAAGAGTACTTCAAATGGAAATAGAGAAGATTTAGGTCTTACCAATTCAAATGCTGAAAACTGGATCTGGTCCCGTATTAGGGTTTGTCGAAAAAACCCTAAAAATTCAAAATGTGAATTTCAATTTTCTGAAAGGATAGAAAGACATGTCTTGATGAGCTAATCAGCTTGGTGTATTCATAATTTGAGATCAGCAAAGCTTTACCCTTCAGATTTGCCTTTTTGTCCTCCCGGGTTCACTAGGGAGAGCCCTGAATTAGGGTTTGAGTTTCCCGGAGATATACCTAGCCAAAAATCTCGATCCAAAGCTCTAAACTTCGATTTTTGCAAGGAGCTTCCAGCTATGTCTTCAGATTGCAGCAATTCCTATTTTTGTGCAAACCCTAATTTTTAGGGCCAAATCTGAAAATGCTCAGAATTGAATTTTGATTGGACAGATAGATTCTCCTTGATGAGTAGAGTCAATCTGCTATACTGCTTTTCAAAACAATATGGAGAGAAACCCAATAAACAAGAAATTCAAGTTTCCATCACTGCAAAATGTCTTCTTCTCATGTTAGCTCTGATACATGTTAAATTTTGAGCATTAATTCACAATACTCTAGGATATTCACTGATAGAATAAAATATACAGTATATCAATGCATAACAATCACAATAAGCATGACAAGCATCACAAGAATCAAAAGCATGAGAGACAAGAGACACAGAGTTTCCGTGGGGAAAACCCTAAGGTGAAAAACCCCACAACTTCCTCAGAGATAGAGAGAGCAATGGCTCAACCAATGTACAACCAAAATACACTTGAGATAGTCTCCTAGAAGCAGATGATCCTCCTCCTCACTAGTGCGTCACTTTCTGAGTGAGAGAGATATAACTTTTTGAATGATCTAAATAGAGATCTCCTGATCTCTATTTATACTAACCTATTTGCCCAGTGACCTTATGGGGCCGACTTGTCTAGCTAGATACATCCACAATATAATATATATTTCAGGGCCGACCCCACACATGGTGGTCTAATAACCCATTAGCAAGTAAACACACTTGCAACACTTGTCAATCCACATGATGACACTTCCTTATAGAGGAATAACACATCTCTAATAAGGGTACAATAAATATATATGAAATACATAGATGAAATACATTCCAAAGTTACATATACATCAACATTGATCATCATCATTCTCATCATCATCATCTTGGTCATAATCATCTTCATCATCACCATCATCATCATCATCATCCTCATCATCCTTGTCATCATCATCATCATCATCGTCATCACCCTCTTCCTCCTCATCATCATCATAATCATCATCATCATCTTGGTCATCATCATCATCATCATCATCATCATCATCATCTTGCTCATCATCATCATCATCATCATCTTGGTCATCATCTTCATCATCATCATCATCTTCATCATCATCTTCATCATCATCATCATCATATTCATCATCATCATCATCATCAACATCTTCGTCATCATATTCATCATCATCATCATCATCATCTTCATCATCATCATTCATCATCATCATTGATGATGATGATGAAGAATATGATGATGATGATGATGATGAAGATGGTGGATGATGATGAAGATGAGTACGAATATGAAGATGATGATGATAACGATGACGAATATGATCATCATCATCATCCTCATCCTCATCCTCATCCTCATCCTCATCCTCATCATCATAATCATCTTCGTCATCATCATCATCATCATCCTCATCATCCTCATCATCCTCATTATCCTCATCATCCTCATCATCATAATCTTCATCATCATCATCATCGTCATCGTCATCACCCTCTTCCTCATCATCATCATCATCATCATCATCATCTTGGTCATCATCTTCATCATCAACATCATCATCATCATCTTTATCATCATCATATTCATCATCATCAGCATGATTCATCATCATCGTCGTCGTCATCATCATCATCATCATCATCATTGTCGTGATCATCATTGTCATCCTCCTCCTCCTCCTCCTCATCAACCTCATCATCCTCATCCTCATCATCATCATCACCCTCTTCCTCCTCCTCCTCCTCCTCCTCCTCATCATCGTCATCGTCATCCTCCTCCTCCTCCTCCTCCTCCTCATCCTCCTCATCATCATCATCAACATCATCGTCATCCTCATCATCGTCATCACCATCATCATCATCATCATCATCATCATCTTCATCATCATCATCATCAACATCAACATCATCATCATCCTCATCATCATCATCTTCTTCATCATTGTCATCATCGTCATCATCATCAACATCTTCGTCATCATCTTCATCATCAACATCATCATCATCTTCATCATCAACATCATCATCATCTTCCTCATAATCATTGATAATGATGATGATGACGAAGATGATGATGATGATTATGATGATGATGAAGATGAGTACGAAGATGAAGATGATGATGATGATGACGAATATGACGATCATCATCATCCTTATCATCCTCATCGTCATCAGCATCATCATCATCATCCTCATCATTGTCATCATCCTCGTCATCATCACCATCTTCATCATCATCGTCATCGTTATCACCCACTTCCTCATCATCATCCTCATCTTGGTCATCATCTTCATCATCATCTTCATCATCAACATCATCATCATTGTCATCATCATCATTGTTATCGGACAATCCACTCGAGCAGACGCGAGCAGGATCTCCCTAGCTCAAAGTGAGTCTAGAACAAATATAACAGACTACTAATGCGTTTCCTAGATCTACTTAAAGGATCGAGTACTAGATGTCTTACCTTTCACTTCACAATCCTTTCTCCTGAGTGTTTCTCCATGTCTCATGGTCGTCAGATCCAAGTTGCAAGACCTATCAAGACAAGAAACAAGAGAAACCAGTAAAAGACATCTATACAATAAGAGATCTAAGTAAACAGTTAAGCAGGTAAACTACTCAATATCATTGCACACATGAACAATATTGGTGGAAAGAATTTGTATTACTGTAAAAAGAGGAGTACATAATAGAGATATAGAACTACAACCAAGGCTTAACGCATTATCCCTTCTTCGACAAAGCCAATTGCCATATCCTTCCAAGGAAGTATGAGTTCTCCAATAGGTGAGTGGAGATGTTCTAAGAGTGATTTCACCAGCATTTAGATACCATAGCCTTCCTCCCTTTGGGATGGGAGTGAGCTTCATTTATATAGGACTAAATGGATAGGGTATGGATAGGATAGGTTGAGAGATGGTAGGAGAGGCTTAAGGGATCTCTCCAAACTTTTAGGAACCGAGTGCCAGCTCTTCCAAGAGGTCAGGGATAGGGTCCCAAGTCAGCAAGCTTTGAGATGGACCTTGAAGAAGCTATTTTTTCCATCTAACTAAATTCATCACACCCTGTAATGTGGCAAGGTGTGACATCGGATGTTGCTAGTGTGTAGCCTGCGACGACCTTTCAAAACTTATCACAATTGGGTACAAATCCTCCTAGGATGATTACTTAGTCTAGGTATCTTTAGGGGTGTATACACTGAATCTTATGATGAGTAGATTTTGGGTGTAACAATCATCATCAAGAAGGGGGAATCAAGGTTTGACCTAGAGTGACCCCTTTTAATCATTCCTGGAGTTATTTTGTTGGTGAACAAAAATTACGCACTCCAAGTAACTATGCGCCAAATCACAAGGTTGGATCCCAAGACAAAACCTCGTAAGTAGGAGGGTTCCCGAAAGGGTTTAGTAGAGTCAAACTAATGATTAAAGTTATAATATTGAAGAGGAGACAATACCAAACCCTACTTAAGCACAAGACATCACAGGGAATTTATGCATATAGGGTAAGGTAAAGTGACTCAATAGATATTTATCTAGCACATAACAATCTTTGTATGAAGAGAGAAAAATATCAACGTTAATAATCTTTGTATGAATAAATAGTGCATATGCACTAAATAGCGCGTACGCACTGAATAGCGTGTATGCACTAAATAGCACGTACACTTTGTTAGTGTGTATGCACATTTAAAATAATGCGCATGCGCCATTTCAATTTTTAAGTTTTGGTGGGAAATTCCTTTCCCACGACATGGTGGATGACTTGGATGCTATGGTTTTAGGTTTGGGTTGCCAAACCAAGTGGGTTGGACTATGTTATAACAAAATACATCTTATTCTATAACTTCTTGTGTTTCGAGCATGATTCTACGTATGCTACACTTTTCCACTACTAATGAAATCGCACACACTTGTAGAACTATGTGTGCAGATTCCGAATATGTAATTTTTTATTAAATCTATTATTTGTTTCTATTTTTTAATTAATTTTAATTGCACTAACATCAATCTTACACAACAAGTAGGTTATTTCTTTCGTCTATAACTTTTGTTTGGCTTACCTATTTTGAAAACGAAAAAGAACCCGCAAAAGTACACACAAAAAACCTACATCCTAAAAAAAAAAAAAGTTCATTGATTATGCGAAGACCATGATGTCGGGGACTAACACTCGACCTAGTCATTTTAGGGCTTGGCTGACTTCCTTAATTAAAAATAAAAATAAAATTAACATAAATAAATATGGAAAAATAATGTTGAATGGCCTGTTATCTACGACTGTATAATTTTTTACACAAAATGCCACTATTTGCATACCAAACCAGGGGACTAATGCAAACATATTCATTATGTTTTCTTAAAATAATAACATACCAACCTTAGGATAACCCCATTTTTTGGGAGTTATACTTAATTTCCATAAATAATATTTATATATTCCGGAATTTAATCCGATTGTCTACGTTTCATCTTCCTGTGCCATATTCCAAAAAGTTGGGTAGGTAGCTCTAATATTGCTTTTTGACGTTCAGATTTATGTTTTTCTAGGGATCCATTGCGACTAACACATCATGAGTGGCTAGCATTAGCTTTCACTAGCCCAAATGTGTTATGAAGACAACAACAAATATCTTAATTTTTTTTACTTTTCCTTCCAATTTGGCATTTATAATCAACCTGCTAAGTTCCTCAATAATAAGGAGAAATAAAAGTGGGGACAAAGGGTATCCCTGACATATACCTTTGGAACTCTTGAAGAATTTAATTGGAGAACCATTAACCAAGACAAGAAACTGGGTAGATTTCACACATGCCATGATCCAATTAGTCACCAAAAAAGGAAGACCAATTTGTAATAAAATCAATCTCAGAAAACCCAATCTACTCTATCATATGTTGTAACCAAATCCATTTTCAATAGAATAGCCTTCATATCCTTCTATTTGATGGAGTGTAAAACTTCCCGTGATATTCCAATTACATCCAAAATTTGACGATCATGTCAAAAAAGAAATTTTTCTAATGACATATTCTTGGAAAGAACAGGTTTTATCCGATTTGAAATGATTTTTGTAATGGTCTTATAAGTAAGATTACATAATGCAATTGGTTTGGAATCAGTGAAGGACTTTGGTTTGTTTCATTTAGGAATCAAAGTAAGGAAGGTGGAATTTAGTGCCTATGTGACATAACCTTCCTTTCTAGAGAATTCAATCATAGATAATAGATCATCCCCCATAACATCAAAGAAAAGAAGGAAGAGTTTTACCGTCCAACCATCTAGACCTGTGCTGTTCACTTTTGAAAATTGTTTTAAAGCCTCCTCAATATAACTCAAGGATACTAGCTTTCCAATGTTCACCCCTTCATCATCACTAAATAATTTTGGAAATTAACTAATAATCTGAATCTATTCTTCTAAAGAGAAGGTACCCGGATCCTTGAAAATATCCATAAAATATCTTTTGTCCATCCTTTGAAGATCTGATTAGCCTTTGATTTGATTACCGTCTTCATCTATCAATTCCCAAATGGAATTTATGTTCCTTCTATGGGATGCATCATTATGGAAAAATCTACTGTTGTTATCCCCAAGGCCAATCCATAATGCACGACTCTTAAGTCGCCACTCCATTTTCTCTTGCTTCAAAATTATATCTTTTTGTTTTCTTAATCTCTTAAACAAATCTTTTCTTGTTTCGAAATACATAAGTCACTATTTAAAGTAAGAATCTTCTGTATTTTTTCTTCAGTACTCATGTACTCTTCCCAATCCTTAAGTATTTTTTCCTTAGTCCATTGAATAACATCACCTTTTAAATTCTTCAATTTTTTAACAAAACTATCCATAGGGGTTATATCCTCTGGAATACCATAACTTGACCAATTCAATCGAACCATGGAATAGAGTTATTCATTCTTCAACCACGAACTGTTAAATTTGAAGGGATATTGCATATAGGAATAACCCCATCCAACTGGATACTGGGTGATGGTCAAAGATGATCGATTTCTCCACCCAAGTCCTATATCTCTGAATCGATTAAAGTAAGCAATATTTCATAATAAACCTTCCCAACCTTTTATGAATCCCATCATTCCCACATCTATCATTTGTTAAGGTAGGTTCAATAATGATAGGTAAGACATCAACCAAATCAACCCTCTCAAGTAGGCTTGTGAAATAATCCACCAATTGATCAGGGTGTGTCGAGGGACCCTAGAGTTTTGTAGGGGATGTGGTGGAATTAAGGTCCCCAACAATAATTAGATTATCACTATCTAATAAACTAGACATATCCAACAAGTCCCAGAAAACCTCTCTATTTTTATATGGTCCATAGCAATTCAAGATGGCCAAGTTTTTATCAAACATTTTCAACCTCCCCTCCAACAGAATCGCCCAACTAGTTCTAAAAGACCTAATATGGACAGACTAATGCTTCTAGCATGATAAAAGGCCACTTGATATTCCATAGGAGTTGACAATAGAAATTTCCCAGCCTAGAAGAATGTTGGAAATGGACTCAATAGCTTGCATCTCATAACACATAGTTTCTTGTAAAAGGATAATAATTGGGTTAGTATCTTTAATTAGTTTCTATGGGGCCCTAACCTTCGCAACCCTACCCAAACCACGAATGTTCAAAGACATAATCGACATTAAGAACCGATGTTTGTGGGAAACATTGCTCTAAGGGCCCGAATTGAAGAACCATCCATAGATTATGGGGTTTCATAATCAATCTCATTTAACCTAACCGATAAGGGTTTATAAAAAAAACCATCAAGTGAAGCCAAAGTTTCCTTATTCTTCTTTTTCCTATTCCTTATAGTAACATTCTAGAATCTAATGGATTGAACCAATGAAACATCACACTTCAATGAAGGATTTTTTGAGTAGATTTTTAAAGGGGATTTAATGCCATGTTTTTCAAAAACCCTGAAGCAACTACCATTTTGTGGGATACAATGTATGGAAGAAATAGTATGACCAGTTCAATTAGTATCACAAACCCTAATGGACTCAGTTGAAGAACATGATAAAGTAGGGTTTGGTTCATAAGATTCCCCAAGCAAATTACCAACGGGGAAACTGAGAGTTTGGATTCATACCCTGGACATTAGTTGGGGTATTTAAACCAACATTCCCATACCCAAAAATATCTAAAGGAGTACTAGCCCTATTCCCAACTAATTCATTTTTGGCCGAAGCATTATCAATAGGAGATAGGTTCAATGGACAAGACTTTAAACCCTCCCCTAAACTAGACAGCTTGTGATCCAAATATTTTTTAGCAAAAAGATAAAACTCTAATTCAGCCTTGGAAACATCCTCGTAATAAGTAGGAGATTCAGAAGTTTCCTTACCCGTAAAGAAAATATTCCCAATGGCAGGAGAGATCGGAGAAGTAGAAACATTTTCCCCGTCTTGAACTAGGTCTGGCTAAGAAGAATCCAAAGAGTCCTCCATGGGAATTCCAGACAACAGAATAGGACAACGAGCTTTGACATGTCCAGTATTGTGACAGAAGAAACATCTTAAATGAATATGGAAATAATCCAGTCACTTTCTAATAGTTCTATCCCCCCAAATGATTTCAACCTCTGTCAATTATGTTAAATTTCCTAATTGTATTAGCTAAACCCTTAAAAATATTTTGAGACCATAATTCCAATGGGAATCCCGACATCAGCATTCGCAAGTGTCTCCAAGTCAATTTTTATTTTTCTGTATCAAATGTCGTATGTCGACGTTTGAGGATGAGAGACCCTTCCTTAATCAATCAAATTCCCTTAGGAAAGTTGTAATATGATCTTCACTCAGAAAGATAAAGCAAATCCATCCATTGATGAGCATGTTACCCCAAGGAGCTTAGACAAAAAGAGACAACTACTATTTATTTACCCAATCTATCAATTCCAATATGGTAACCCTTGCAAATTCAATTCGATCGACCAGTGCTCTTCTTGCCAAAACCTCGACCATGTCCATATTGACGTCTGTGCCCAAAACATATATGTCAAAAACCTCACGAACCTTATAGGTCTTCAGTCTTTGGTGAGTCCTAGCATGCTCCCCAGATAACCTGCTCACTGATTTATTATTATCGAGATTAAGAAACTCCCTCGGATTCTAGTCTTTCTCCAAGGTTTCAGGATTGGAGCCTCCCCCCTGTCTCAACCCCAACCCTTCTAGGATACAACATCCATCAGTATTTGAATGACATTTAGGGTTTTGGAAAGTGTTTTGTCTACCTTTGGTGACTGGATCCATTAGTTGGATCCCGTAACCAATACGCCACCCATCACCCACATCTGATATGTCACCAACACCCGTATGAGGGAGCGCCACATCGCTAAAACAATAGAATATTAACTCGGAAAATATAGAAAACCAAGGGTACTACAGAAATATGAATATCAATAGTACCAAAGTAATATGTGTAAAATTTGAAAAAACCAATATATCACATAATAGATCGAGAATTCAAAACTGAAAAACCCTAAATTAGAATGATGATGAAATTACTGCATTAAAAAATATAATATTCCCACTTTTTTCGCTTGGTTAATACTAGGTTGATCGTAGCGATAAGCTTGACTCCAAGTCTACTGCAATAAGGCCGTCGCCAACTAACTAGGTTTTCTCAGTTGAATCATCGTCAATCTCCCCCAAACGAGCCAAATGTTTTTCCATTATAATAAACATAAATATATATATCTAAAAACATACCTAAACTATATCAACAATTTTCTCAAATTTTATTAAAATATTTTAACTTTTTTATTGAAATAAAGAATAAAGTAAAATAAATTTTAAAATATTTAAAAAATATTTATTAAAGCCTCTACCATTCTTGCAATTCATTTTTCAGGCTTCAGCTGGATCTTGAAGATGGGTAAAGTGTCCACCAAAATGTGTCGATCGTGTAAAAGATCAAGCACAATGTTGATACATTATGGAAATATTCATGCTCAATTTTTTTTTCATTCTAAAAATTCGTGAACTATCATAAAATAATCTCAATAATCTTGATTTGAAAATAAAACAATACTAAACCTCATATTTGAGGAAGGAACATGGACAACGTTTACCTTCTAAAGTTTGGCACAAAATATGTGAAATGTTATTCACTAGATGGATTATTAGTTTCTTTAAATTAAATATATTTACTCACTTGAAACAAGGAAAATTAAGCTGCGTGATTCCAAGCTCAAACAACTAAGAGGACACTATAATAATAAAGCTAGCCTATGGGTAAAGTCCAGTATTAGAATGCGAAATCCACGTGGCTCTCTCAACTTTTCTTTGGAATAGAGTAGTATGTTGCTCCAAAGAAAGGAACCATAAATGCATAATAAATGAAAAAAGGAATAAAGAAATAAAAGTGGACTCCCACGATGTGTTCTTTTATGGAACGTCCATGTGGAAGCTCGCTTCTATGTACGTCCATGTGTAAGCTTGTTTATATATAGGATGGCATGAATTGAATGAGGGTGGTGAGCAACATTCATTGCTCTCACCATCTTAGTTGGTTGTTTCAATTGCCCCTACACATCTCAACTAGCATCCTCGTTGAGCCCCATGTTGCATATTTGGAATTTACTTCCCTCACTGGCCTTTCTCTTATTATTTTCCCCTTTTCCCATACTTTCCCATTTTGCTTTCTCTTTTTTTTTCGATTTTTTTTTAACTCTTCATCAGGATGAGCTTCGGATCTCCACTAGTTCAAATTCCTAAAATTCCTTGGAACCCTCCAACCCCCAAATTCCTGAATTCAACAAGGGTTATGTCTTTTTTGTCCATCTAGCAGGGGTTGATTGTGCCAAGTATTGAAAGGTGCTATCATTGGTCCCAAGGCCATTCGGGGATAAGCATCCTCTTAGCTTCCAGGTATTCTTTGCATAGAATGTAGAAATGATTTATTTTCATTCCGTTAGAAACTAAGCAAGATTAAATGACAACCCATTCTCTAGCTTGGAACTCCAGCCTTTACAAGAGAATCATCGTAAAAATAAGTAAATAGATACAAGTTAAATAAATCCACAATGAAAGTTCAATTGAGGAAATTGCTCAATGGTTAAAAAGACTAAAGACAATTTTGATCTCTAGTTCTTTGCATATAAAGTTTGTTCAAATATGGAGTTAATTTTGATCTCTAGTTTTTTGCACATAAATTGTAAAGCATCATTTAAGATTAAGCAAATTATCACTTAGTATGAAGAATGATGAGTGATACACTAAATAGGCCTTATACACAAAATATGGAAAGCTATAGAATAGTACCCATTTTTTTCCTTCAACCAGGGCCTTCATTCGAACAATCTCAACTAGAATTTCACGAGTGCTTGAATCAAGAATGAAGCATTTCCCCATCACTTGATCCCAAAGTTTACAAGCTATACTCAACTTTTATTCTCGACAAAGACCTCTAATGAGCAGACTCTAAGTATGCTCATCAAGATGGTAACAATTCTCTATCATTTCTTTAAAAAGTAAAATAGCGCCACTTATTCTAAATGATTTGCAAATCCAATTTTAATTAAAACATTGTATGAAACAACATCAGGACTAAATACATTTATTACCATCTCAGAGAGTAGAACACAAGCCTACTCAGTCTTTCCCATATTGTAGAACTGATTAATCACGCTAGTATACAAAATCACATCAGACACAAAGCCTTCCCTCAATGCCTCATGGAAAATTTCCTTTGCAAGGTCAAGATGACCTTAAAAAAACCCATTTATCAACGTGGTGTAGGTGACACTATCTGGAACAATACCTTTCTGCACCATTTCACTCAACAACTTATAAGCAGTACCAATTATATGAAGTTTGCAAAGTGCATTAATAAGAGTGTTGTATGACACAACATCATTTAATCTAGCACCCTCCATCTTTTCAAATACTAGCAGACAGCCTTTGCCCAATTTGTTTTCCTTGTAGAATCCATCAATTAGTTCATTGTAACTATAGTTGTTAGGAACAATACCCTTATTCGTCATCTTTAGAATCAAGCTCTAGGCCTCATTTAAATGCCCTTCATCGCAGTGATATTTGATCAAAGTATTGTAAGTAACCACATTCGGAAGATAGCCATTCCTCTCCATAAAGGAAACATGAATTTCACTTGTGGACCCTTTTCCTGCTTTGCAGAATGCACCAATCACGGTATAGTATTTAGATCTATTGAAAGCAATGTTCTTGATCATTTTCATAAAAAGATTAAAGGTCGTGTCAACTTTTCCCACATTACAGAGACCATGTATTAATGCTCGACATGCCACCACATCTAGTGCAAAATATTCACATACCATCCTATTCCAAACAACATAAGCATTCCACACTCTCTCTTCCTTTATCAAACCATCAATGATTGTTTTGTAAGTCAAAACATCAGGACTACGGGTCCAATCTCACCCATTTGATCCAAAATATCTAGTGCCTTATCTAATTTCTTGGTTTGACAAAGGCATCGAATAAATATATTTTAAGTGAAGATATATAAAGTATGACCTCTTCTACTCATGTCATTGTAAATCTCACAAGAAAATTACAAATCATTTGCGTTGCAAAGCACACAGATAAACTTTGAATAGGTTAAGAGAATCAATGAAAAGAAATCTTGCACCATCTGCAAATAAATTTTCTTGGCCAACTCAAGTTGGTTGCACTGAATGAGAACACTAATAAAATGATTATAATCCATACCAAAATCCTTACAACTCATGTGGATCATCTAATAAAATTTCTCGGTAGATATCTCTAATAACCTGGCCCAAACATAGCCAACAATAAGAAGCTTCAAAATGGACTTGTGAATTTCAAATCCTACAACATCCATCTCTTCCAGAACTTGCATCAGTAAATCGAACTGCTTCCCATCTGCTAGGGATTTCGTGATTCTCTTATAAGTAAAATAATCATCTTTATGTCATTTTCTTTTCTTGGCCCAAGCAAAAAAGGAGAAAACCAAATCCACACTATCTTGAACCTTCAAAGCCTGATTAACAATGTAAGGATTCAATTCTATATTGAATTTTTCGAGCTCATTTCCAACCTCCAGGCATTAGTCTCCGTACCTAAGGGCTTTTCATATTTGCAAAAAAGACATTAATAAAGGTGATTTTCTGTTGTTTGTAATAAGATTCTTAATAGTGTTTACTTTTGACGTTGTTGTATGAAGAGAGAGAATATTTGCGATTTTTATCCATGGTTTTTGGAGCCTAGAGCTAAGGTTCTGAGCATACCCAATGTGTGAATTAGAGCTTAAAATTTCTACAATCTTTTGGTTTCTAAAACATAAATATTACAGGATACATAAGATGTTTGAAGGAACTTACCTGGAATACAATCCATTTGACTTTAAATGGGAATCCATGGAAACATATGGAGGGATGCACAATGCCTCTATACCTACATACTATACAATATATGCCAAAACACTTCAACTGGTAACTTTATTCCTATCATTGTTATCAAGGCATAATGGAAAAAATAAATATCTATATTTTGTGATAAATTTTGGACATGTAGATGACCCTACAATCTTAGTTTTCCTCAACTTTTGTGGCCGTGGACTTATTCCTCAATGGTATTCCTAAGGTCTCTTCTTTCCAGAGTTTGGCATAGAATTATATTAAAAATAAAAACTAGATTCATGATTCAAAAATGATCTTAACATGTATGAACTTTATACTCTTTTTATTTAGAAGGAAAAAAACTTTTTGTATTTTCTATGTTTAGTTGAAATCAAAATCAAAATATACAGCTCTATATCTCCATTTTGTGTTCTCTCCTTCATGTATGAAATTTATACTATAAAATTTTCCTGGAATGAATATATATAGATAACTTGGTAACAAAGAAACTAGCATACGTCCAAGGAACATTTAAGAAAATTGGGGATGATACATTCTAAAAAAGATAGATATAAATAAGTATATAAGATAAAGTTTTATGTTTATATTTTTAATTTAAATGCATTTTTGTAAAACTATGGATATATTTATCATCTATTATGGTTAAGGTTGCACGTAGGATCATTGTACAACAAAAATGTTATGTATGTGATCACAATTGCAAAAGCAATGGAAGTGAACAATGATTTAGACATTTGATTTTTTTTTTATTTTAAAATTATTTAAAGTTAAATAATAACCAAGAGGATGTATAACTCCTTGTAATCGAATTATTTTCAATATTGAATGGTAGATTTTTGTACAACATGGAACTGTCTAACTTGCTATTTCAACCTCCCAAAGCCATCAGGTCAGGGGAGATGGGCGTAGGCCATTCGTTCACCTACATGCCTATTAGAATGTGAAACTAATATCATTACAAGCTCCTTTTGAGATTTTATCACCATCATATATTTCCAAACTTCATGTCATTTGTTTCCTACAAGAGTTATTACTACTAGGTAAAGATGTTGCACAATGGTAATGGAAAAGTAGGCTATAATACATTATTTCCCTGATCATATGTAGTCCCTAACAATTGTTATACAAATGGGACATCTAGTTGCAGGCATGAAGAGCCTTGCATGAGGGCTCATGTTTGTTTAAACTTGATAATATGATATAAAGGGGACCTATTAAAAATTGGTTGACAAAAATGGATACCTACAATATCTTGTGAAACTAGGGTTTTCTTAACTGGAAAGGTATATTGGAAGGGGGGTTCAACAATACAATTTTAGGAGGAATTTTCCAATATTTAGTGAAATTAAGGATATTATTTAATATCCTGCGAATGTTCCTGCAATGTAACAAGTTCACTGGGTGAATCCCCCATGAGAAAAACAAGAACAAACTTGTCCAAATACTTTTTGAAAACACTATTCATGAGACACATGAATGTAGTTGGTGCCTTAGTGAGACCAAATGGCACCACCAAAAATTCACAGTACCCATACCTTGTTCTAAAGGTTGTCATTCCTCCTTGATTCTCACTTGGTGATAACCAGACCTTAACTCAATCTTTGAAAATATCTTTTCCCCTTTGATTTGATAAAAAAGATCATAAATTCAATGCAAGGGGTACTTGTTCTTCACTGTAAATTTGTTCAATTACTTGTAATCAATACATAACTTAAGAATTCCATCTTTCTTTTTCACAAAAAGTACGGGTGCTCCCCATGGAGACACATTTGGACGAATGTACTTCTTTTCCAACAATTCTTGCAATTGAATTTTCAGCTCTAATAATTCTAGTGTACTCATCCTGTAAGGCATCTTAGGAACTAGTGCAGGTCTTGGAACAACATCATTTGTAAAATCAATGCTCCTCTTTGGAGGAAGTCTTGGCACTCCATAGGGAAACACATCCTCAAATTCTTGCAAAACATAATGGTCTTCCAGCTTAGGAATTTCATTTTCTGTTTTCTTCAAAACATGAGCTACATATAATTAGCAACCCTTCCTACATAATTTCTTCGGCTACATGGTTGAATTTTCCTAATAGAAACTACCGTTGGAATTTCCTTTACAACCCTTGAGTTTCCTTCTTCATCAATGGATCCAATAGTCTTATTGTAGCAATCAATTTTAACTCTATGGGCCTCCAACCATTCCATTCCAATGAGAATATCATAGGAACCAAGTGGCAAAATTTTTAGATTTGCAAAAGTGGAAAATCCACCCATTTAGAATGGACATTTATCCACTATTTCACTAACTTTCCTCTTGGTTCCAGTGGCTAGTTGGACCAACAATGATTTACTATGATTTGATTTCTTAAAAGAAACAATCTCAACAATTTTATATGTGATATAAATGTGAGTAGATCTAGGGTCAATGAAAATAGAAATAGTTTGCTTAGAAATATTACCTTCAACTTCAACCATAGTTGACTGATGGTTTTCTTGGCGGTTCTCTAGTGCTGCATAGATTCTAGGGATGGTCCTTTCCACTTGACCCATAGTTTAAGCTCCTTGAATGTTATGAACTTGCTTTGCACTCCCATTTTGATGCAGAGAGTTTCTAAGCATATGGTCCTCTCCAAATCCACAGCATTGAAGTGGCTATCTTGGCTCCCTTAGATTGTCTCCCATCATCCTATCTAGCTTAGCCACACCCTATGGTGGCTTCCTTGGATGATTTCTAAATTGAGGAGACTTGAACCCCTCTTCCTTTGGTTAAACTTCCCATTCTTCTTGTCCTTCCATGCCTTATGGAATTCTGGTTTGCTTTTGTTTTGATCATAACAATACTTGTTCTTTCTTATGGTCTCCTCTAGAGTTTGAGGTTCATCATATTCAATTCTATCTTTATATGATTGGGGTAGTCCACTTAGAAAACACTGAATTTTGACTTTGGCATCCCTGATATACTTGACGTACCTCAGCAGCTCCAAGAATTTGTTTACATATTCTTCTATAGTCATTTGTCCCAATTTCATCTCATGGAACTCTTTGATTTTTTCATCATAGTACCTATCATATATGTATTTTTCCTTGATGTACTTCTTGAATTACTTCCACGTGATCTTCTTTTCACTGATCATATTTACTTTCCTAAGTTGATCCCATCATATAGATGCTCTTCCATTTAGATTCAATATGGCCACCCTTGCCTTCATATTTCTTGAGTAATCTTGGAATTGGAAACACTTCCTTATCCCAAGAAGCCAAGCCTCAAATTCTTGACTATATTTTACCTCGCCATCAAATTTAGGAGGTTTGGCCTTCTTAAATTCTCCATGTG
The DNA here is from genome assembly GCA_027924585.1 of Larix kaempferi. NCBI lineage: Eukaryota > Viridiplantae > Streptophyta > Pinopsida > Pinales > Pinaceae > Larix > Larix kaempferi. The sequence continues at coordinate 12,152,871 of BSBM01000437.1, forward strand.
AGTTTTTCTTGGAAGAAATCTTTCTCTTGTTTATGTGAGGTGAACAACTTGAACCTTCAATGGATTCTTTAGGGTCAGATGAATCACTAGAAGAGATTTCTAGAGTATATGTCCTATCTCTATAAATCCTTCTCGAACTATGTAACCTCTTGTGGGAATGCCTCCTTGAGCTACTCCCACTCTTTTCCTGATTTTCTAAATTATGCCCATGGTTAATCTTCATTTGAATGTATGTGAAACTTTTAGGCATAGTTGAATTCAAACGATTATGTTCTTCTAGAGCTCTAATAAGCCTCTCATTTTCTACTTTGCAACTCTGTAGTTCCACCCTTAGGATCCTCATGGTTTCTTTTATGTTTGGGGGAGTTGCTTGGTTTCTTCTACCATTGGATTTTGTCTTTGCATTCTCAACCTGTATATTCTCTCCAATTGCATCTTCCTTAGCTTCATAAGGATCCTGTGCATAATCCATGATGATGATCTTACTGGCCTATTGAAGCCCCAGATGTGTATGTTGATGGAATTGGATCTAAGACTAACAATAGAGGGTGAAAACCCAGTTAGAAAGGCTTCAAAAATCTCTGCGCAAGTGAAGTTATATCCCTAGACTATTTGGTGTAGTTAAATCCCACGGAGACAAAGGCCTTTGCTGATACTTATGGGATTTGATCCTGAAAGGATCTATCTTCCCATGTGGGAAGATCAAAGTGTTCTAACTCTAGAAATGAATCTCTCTTTAAAGGAATCTAATTTAAGTTAGATCTAATATAAAGAAAGTGTTTTGTTGATGTGCAGGATAACTTGATCTGAGGATTTAATAAGGTTGTTCACCAATCTGACAGAAATGTGAAAATGGATCTATTCTTATTACTTCTAAAATACAATCAAACAATAAAAATTAAATGATAGTAGTTTGTACATTAGGTACATGCAAGGTTATCCTGTAGTTGTAATGCTAATTGAAAAATTAGCATTCTTTTAATAATTTATGTTAATCATTTGCAGAAATAGATAAATGTTTTAATTAAATAAATTCACGTAAAACATAAATACGCATAGATCATCAATTGAGATAAATCCAAACTATAGATCAATGCATGGATTATTGATTGCAAAAATTAAAGAGTATTTATTAATAAGTTGAAGCGAAAATCAACATTCATCAAAGAAATTTGATAAATTAACAAAAGAGGAATTAAGAGAAAACTAACTATATTAACTCAAAATTGCAAGAAATTACAATCTCTTCATTAATCAGAGTATCTCCAGTCTTCTTTTGCAGATTTTCTCGCCCCCGTACCCCATGAGACCTTTACCCTTTAAATATTAATTACAAAATAGTTACAAAGGATAGGACTCCCATAAAATAGGGATTACAAAATCAACTAATCTAAGAATAACCAAGGGCAACTTGCCACTTGGTCCTAACTACGAACAACTCATCAATATCTGGATAATTGGCTGACTCGAGTCCCAACTGAACATCACACGTAAAGGACCTGATCTCATTCTTTTCCCACTTATGCCAACTGCACAGGAAAATATGGATCTTGCCCTCAAAGCTGGCAGGCTGCCTAATGAACTTGTTAACCTCTGGAATCCCTATGTGCTCGAGCTGCTGAATCTTCTCTTTGACCTTCTCACATCTTGTCTCAACCTATTCAATCATTAACTTCGGAGGACAAGACTTCTCAATGAGATCCATGGTAGGAAATTGCAGGCTGACCATAATATTATCCAAACCACACCACCTTCTACCACAGATGGATTTCGCTTTCTTGATTGTTTCCTCAACCATTTCAGAAGTATTTTTCCATGCATTCAAGTCCGTTCTGATTCTTCTGCACTTGAAGTTATCCAAAACTAGGATGTCACCTGGTTTATATTTAATATACCTATGCCATTCCACAATATCGTCATAAGATTTGGAAGCTTCTTGATCTGTCCATCTGTTGTTCAAGAGTAGTAGACATCCGCTCAAAAGAAATATGAGTTTCTTGTATTTCATTGAGACAACTAAACATTTCAGCTAAGATTTTATGATGCTCTTAATTTACTTGATCAGCCAAATCCCTGAACTCTACCTGGGAAAACATAGAGAAAGGAGGAGTGGTTGCACTTGCAGTTGCATCCCTCAGCTGTTGTTAAAATATTTCTATCTTCTCCATATTTGCAGTTTTTAGGATTTGTGCATCTTGGAGTTCATCTTGAAGAGAAGAGTTATGTTCCTGCTGCTGTTTGAGCTGATTTTCATGCTTACTTCCTAATTCATGAATCTGAGATTCATGTTCCTCATTAACCTTGTCCAGCTGCTCTTGAAGTTTCTTTAACTCTTCCTTTTTCATGTCAATTTCTTTATTCAGCGAGGTTACTGAATCAAAGTTAGCTCCTACAAATGCTCCCACAGCTGCAGCAGTCTCCAATGCTTCCTATTGGATATCATCAGATTGTTTGGTCCAAATAACTTGATTAGGAAAAGGTGCCCACAACACACTCTCATATCTACTTCTCTTGTTACCTTTCTTTATCACTTCCTTTTCTGATTTGATATAAAAATAATCTCCAAGGAAAACCACAATATCCCCCTCATAAGAAACTATCAACTCAGTAGAAGATGTCGCTACATCTCCCGTTGCAACTAGTGGAGTTGTCTGTGTAACAGTAGCACTTGGAATGGGCATGGTGATTTTAGAAGTAGGTATGGAGGAAGTGACAGAGATAGTAGAAGTTCAAGTTTTAGGAATGGAAGAAGTAGTCAAAGAGACAACTTCAGGCAGGGAAATTGGGACAGAAGTAACTGATGGTACAAAGGTTAGAGAAGTAGTGGAAGTGATAACCTATAAAGGTGAAGTAGGAAGGATGGTTGATGATGGTTGCATAGGGACAGTTGGAAACTGGATGCCTGTAACCTTTGGAGGTGAAGTGGTGAGCGGAACGGATGAGGTTGGAAAGGAATCAGGGATGGAGGTTAGTGCAACAAAAATCTGAGACATGGTAGATGGTGAAAGTGAGACAGATGACTGAGCTGCTAGAACTGGCTGTGAAATAGTTGCAAAAGTAGTAAATATCTTATCTAATGTAGCTGATGGGAAAGAAATATTATCCAATGAAGTAATAGAGAGCTCAATTGAAGTAAGTGGTAATGTGGAAATTAATGCAGTAGGGGTGGTGGTGACTTCAGGAAAGTGATCATTGGGAAGAGGTTCATTATGTTTTCAAGCAAATCTGTAACAGACTGAGAGACTTCTGTGACTTCCTGTACAATAGGAACAACATGAGGAAATGAGCTTGTTGGAAGCCTTTCATCTTCCACATCACTGTGTTCAATATTCAATGTAGTTATGACAGATTCAGGAGTCTGAATCTTCTGCCTCTTTGTTGGGTTAATTATAACCACTACTTCGGTATAATTGGATGGGTTACTTGCAGCAACCACTTGAACATCACTGGCTAGACCACTTGCAACAATAACTTGGGTGTCAAGCATTGAAGTTATATGTGCCAACTCCTTCTTCAAATCACTAGCTGACTGAATCAGGAGCTTCTTGGTCTATTTAACATCTTCTACAAGCCCCTTGCCTTTACCTCCATCTAGATATGTCAACATTAGAGGAGTAGCTTCCTTTTATGCTTCTTTTTCTTCCCTTTCCTTTCCTACCTACTCTACCAGTTGCAGCTCCATTCTTCTATAACTCAAAACTCTAGTCTTGAGTTGTTTCTAGTACTGAAGGATGAAGCTTTGCTCTTCTTTAGTCTTATCCCTAACTAGGACTTCAGAAAATAAATTCACTCCCAGATAAATGGAGTCATCAGGGATATCTTCATGAGCATATTTTGTCTTCATGTGTTCTTGTGTGAAGTGAGAATCAAGGAATGCTTTGGGGTCATGCATCCTTTTGGGAGAAACTTCCAATTTCAAAGAAGCAATCCTCTTTCCCAGTACTACAGCCCAAGTTGAAGCGGGAATGACCAAAGGCCCAAGATTTAGCAGGAATTTAGGCCATCCCCTTCTCTTAGGTCCAGTACGCTAAGGAAATACCCCATCTATTACAGTTTGGAAGGATATCTCTTCAAGTAGCAGCCTATCTGGGACTAACCTTGGCAGGAAATGCACTATATTGCTTCCCCAAATTCTGACATAAGAAAAAGATTCTCCCACATACCAATCACCAAGTGTAGGAATTAAAGTTATGGCATGGGGAAATAAAGAAGGTGCATCTTCCCTGAATATCTGTTGATATATGACACCAAAGAAGTGGTCACAGATTTCATATAAGAAAGCAACAAAGTTGCTCTCCCACAAATTTGAACAGTAAATGTGGACTGGTGGTGATGAAAAGTTCCAATTCCATCCCATGGAGGGGTACTCGAATTCTGAGCAGAAGATATTGATTACATAGGAAGAATAAAAGAAAAGTGGCTTCTTTGGTGTTTTTTGATATCGCTCAATAGCTGTCTTCAATTTAGATGACAAGATTGAAGCCTAGGGGAATGAATCCCCCGTTGTAAGGACATGATGTGCTACAGGTGCCCATTCAGCTTTGAACGCTGAACAGTTAGGAATACCATAAAGATTGCAAAGCATGGCTACCAAAAGGGAATAGGTTTCCCTAAATCATGAAACTGGGTATGAATTATCAGCTTTTGGCATGAAACTTGCCAGTTTGTTCATCCAAGACTTCACCATTTCATCAAAATTATACCTATTTTTTGCAGACTCTAGGAATTCAGCATTAAGAGGGTGGATGACTGGTTTAAGGGAATACGCTCCGGTGAAAACCTCAAGGTGAAAGGTGGCCAGTTGAGACCCTGAATCATTGTTAAAGGAACGGTCCTTAGGGTTCCCATGATCAAGAATCCCTTTAACTGCGTCTGTGTAGGGGAGAATGGCAGGCTTAGCAGCTGTGAATTCCTAATCTTCTCATAAACGGGCCAGTCATTTTGGATATCTGACAGGTCATCATTATAAAAAATGGCGTAAATTTTAGACCAATCAATCTGGTAAGTCTCATAAACTTTGTCACTGGTATCAGAAAGGAAGCCAAAGTTGGGGTCTTTGTTCAATAAGTCTTTCTGAGCAATTTTGGAGCGGGTGTTCTGTGACATTTTGAAAAACTGGAAATTTATGATAAATAAATAAACACAAATAAAAAATAATTCAAAAATGGCAAAAATTCGTAAATAACGAACAAGAAAAGGACGTGAAACCGACCTGTGGGTGATGAAACCAGAAAAAAACAGCCCTGGTAAAATCTCATGTTAAAATTCTCCATAATAGGTAAATTCTTCGAAAATGAAAATGATAAAAGAAAATAGAAAAAATTGACATATTTATCAATTTCACCAGGTAAAATCTAGGTCGTAGGATTAAAATAGATCGATGGCTGAGAACTAATTAAGAGGGATGCGGGAAGAGAGGTGTGGGCGTTTATTTTGCAAATATGTACATCCTTTCCGGAATCCACAATCCACAATTGTGGGTTGCATGTTGCGGGATCGCAACTCTAAGTATTAACAAACCAGAAGTTTCCTTAATCCGCAATTGTGGGTTGCGGAAACGCAAACAACACTAATCAATATAATGACCCTTCCGCAATCTGCAATCCACAATTGCGGGTTGCGGGTTGCAGAAATGCAATATGCGAACTTATTGTTCAAAATACTTTCCGCAATCCGCAATCCGCAATTGTGGGTTGTGGATTGTGGAAATGCAAAGCGCAAAACTAATTTAAGAGTGCTTCCCGCAATCTGCAATTGCGGGTTATGGGTTGTAGGTGCAAATAGCCACAAATATTAAAAAAAAATTCCGCATCCGCAATCCGCATTGCGAATTTCGGGTTGCGGAAAGAAAATGTTCCAAAACCGAAAACCAAGCTTCCGCAATCCGCAATGTGGATTGCGGGTTGTGGAAAGAGACAAATTTCAGGAAAATCAAAGCTTTCCACAACTCACAAAAACACACAAAATCAAAGGCATTTTGAAAGGAAAAAATGCTTACTGAATCAAATCATGGAAAACCAATAAAAGCATGATGAAAAACCCCAAAATGACCATAGAATTTAATCATTACCTTTGCATACAAAAATTTGGTGCTCCCATGTTTTAATGAAAACATGGTATCTTTTGTACCTACAACAAATGGCAACTAGATGGGACGAACCAGTTATCTCTGTAAATGAAATATGTAGTTACAAGGAAGACATGTCAACAAACTGATATTTCAACCTGCAATTCCAAAATGTTCTCATAGAAACACAACCAAACAATAGAGACAGTCATATGATTGATATATTTCCATCCAAAACCAATTAAAGATTATATCTAACTGATAAGGAAATCAGGAAGCAAACAAGAATCCTCTATCATTATGCAATCATAGGAAGGCAGTTTGTGTTGAACCTTACAAAAAACTTAGAACCATTCTGGATAACGTAATTATGATTCACCTTGATTTCATTAATAATTTATTTATGTACAGATGCATGACTGAAAAACATATACATTTCTTTTCTTTTCCTCATTTCTTTTTTACTTTTCCCTTTTCATTTGAAAACATAATGAAAATATATGTATAAGACTTTTGTTGACATGAGGCCATTGCCTTGACTTCGTGATCAAATGTTGGCAATGACATTCATAAACTGGGTTTGGAAACTGAACAAGATAGCTTGGTAAGGAGACTCCTTGTATTTCATCTTTTGACACTAAAAGCAATTACCACAGGTTGGTAACCATAAAGTGGTAATTCCAGTCCAAAATCAAATTCATGATCATGGTAAGGATGGCTTGTAATAAGACCCCCCATATCCTCATATACAACAATTTTCCTACAAAACAAAAACAAAATATATTGATGTGTAAATCACAAGACACTACCTTGGCTTAGTGACCATATGCTAGTAGCGATACTCACTGATGTTTTGTAGACCATGAGTGGACCGACCTGTGATAGGATCTTCCACCTTCCAACAATAACTGAAAGTCATCTTCCTAGCTTGGTGACTAGATGTGGAGATGTCATTCCACTAAACATCTATGAACATAATGGGTTGGCTTGTGATAAGACCCCCCATCTTGCAATCTACAATTATTAATGTGAATTATTTACAAGGTGACTATAATGGGATCCATAATAGGTAAAGGTTGACCAGGTTATGAAGATATGCTTCCATTCAAAAATTAAACATAAGATAAAAGAAAACTAATCACTTCTATAACCTCAATTAACCAAATAACACATCTATAAAGATAACGATTAAGGTGGGAAGGTATCAATCAAAGCTCTGCAAATATTGACTGTTGATTTCATGAAAAACATTTTCTAATGTAGGCTGAGTGAAATTAAAATTGACATTACAACCTTGAAACTTCAACCTAAATTAACTTTGTAACACACCAATCAACAACCTTTGCCACATGTGTGGACATTATTCCAAGCAAAATCAATATACAAAAGAAAAATCAAATAAAAACAAAGAACGAAAGAAAGCAAAGCACACTTTATGTACAAGTAAGCGAATCTGCTCATTTAAACAAAATACTTTTTGAGCAACTGCACATTCACTGGGTAGGTATCTGAGATACCTTCCAGTGTTTGCAACTGGATAGTACTAGGACCAAGCTTTTCTGTAACAATGAATGGTCCTAGCCATAGGTGTTGGAACTTGGTCTAAACATTCTTGTCTTTGTGTTGCTTATCCCACTTTAACACCAAGTCCCCCACAGTAAACTCCCTGTCAGATGATGACTTCTCATCAAACCACCTCTTTACTAATTGCTAATGTTGATACAGCTTGTTTTTGGACTTCTCCCTATCTTCTTCCAGCTTGAGTAACATATCAACTATGTGCTGGAGTGGGGAATAATCATCCACTTGTATGGACTGTGTCAGTTGTAGTGAAGGAATCATGAAGTTGGATGGAAAGATGGCCTCCTTACCATAAACCAAACAGTAAGGGGAGTTTCCTATGGCTTCCTTTGGGGTGATCCAGTCTACCCAAAGAGCATTGTATAGCTGGGTGTGCCAATCTTTATGGTGAGTAACAACTATCTTCTTTAATATATTAATCAAGTTTTTGTTGGAAGACTCTGCTAGTCCATTCCCTTGTGGATAATAACTGGCAGAAAAATTCAGATTTATCCCTTTTTCAAGGGCATACTGTGTAAGATCAATGGAAGAAAAATAAGATTCATTGTCAAACACTAGAAATTTAGGGGTACCAAACCTAGCGACTATTTGGCTTTCAAGGAAGGATATCACTTGGTTTGTATTGCATTGTATGAGGGGGACTGCCTCTACCCATTTGGTAAAGTAGTCTATGGCTGTCAAGATGTACTTGAGCTACAGGGAGGAAGTAGTATTGGTGGATCCAACAAAATCTAGTCGCTATTGTTGCAATGGAAACTGAACTATTACTGGTTGCAAAGGAAAAGCAGTTTTTTTCATTTTCCCAGCACACTTCTGGAATGCTTCACATCTTCTGGCATAAGAGTATGCATCTTTGAACAAAGTAGGCCAGTAGTATCCTGCCCTTAGGATATTATGTGCAATGGTTTCTCCTGAGAAGTGCCCTCCCGTAGGTCCTGCATGAAATTGCAAAATAATATTATCAGTTTCTTCTTTCTCTAAACATCTGAGAAAAACCCCATCATAATTCTTCCTAAACAAAACCCCATCTATGAATTGATATGGTGTAGCCTTTAACCTTAAAGCTCTATGTTTTTTAAAGTCAAGGGTTTCAGGAGAAAACCCATGGGTAAGGAATAAATTAATGTCATCATACCTTCAGATGTTTGAGTTGTGATAACATTAACAGAGCCTGTTGTTGTACTTTCCTCTTGTTCCCACTCAATCTGCCGTTGTACATGATCATTTGATTGAGCAGTGAGCAGACACAAGCATTGGACTATCACAATCTTTGTTGGTCTGATGTCCAAATCATACTCTTGTAGAGATGTCATCCAGTGAGCTCTCTTTTCACCTAGTCCTTCTGAACCAGCGCATTTCTGATAGCTGCATAAGGAAAAATGACTTTAGTTCGAGATTTCAAAAAAATATGGTCTAAAATGTTTCACCGATTTATAGACTGTGTAAGCTTGTTTATTGATCTGGGAGTAGTTGATTTCTTCTCGTTTGAATGTGGATCTCATCAATGAAATAGGTATTTCAGCATCATTATCATGTTTATGTGTAAGGACGACTACATAGGAGAAGTCAGTAACAAACGTGTACAGAATAAAATATTTGCTGAAGTCTAGAGACATCAGAGTGGGGGCTTCCACAATGGCTCTCTGGATTTCAACAAAGACATTTCCTTGTTCCCCAGACCACTTAAACTGGGCATATTTTTTAACCAATTGTTGCAATGGCTTAACAATTTGAGCAAAATTTGCAACAAATCTAAGAACGAAACTAATATTACCAAGAAAATATTGCATGGCTTTATGTGAACTCGTTAGGCCGATCTTTGCAATGGCTTATATGCATTCTGGATCGATGATCATGCCTTCTTTTGAAACAATAAAACCCAACAGCTTACCTTCGGTGACAACAAATATAGATTTTTTTGGGTTCAATGAGATTCCATATCTTTTGCACCGCTTGAACACTTGTTTTGGAGCAAAGAAATGTTCATGTCATTTTTTAGAATAAATGGTAATATCATCTAAATATACAATGACAGAATTGTGCATCAATCCCCTAAAATCTATGTCCATATCTATGTGAAAGGTAGCACCATCATTTATCATCCCAAAAGGCATTCTCCTGTAGGAAAAGGTTCCCTAAGGGGTCCTAAAAGCTTTTTTTAGTTGATCATCAGGGGCAACTAGGACTTGGTTATATCCTGAGAAGCCATCAAGGAGAGAAAACATCTCAGACCCTGCTACTTTCTGTAGAATTTGCTCCATTGGAGGAACATGGTAATTATCCTTTTCAGAAGCTCTGTTTAATTTGATGAAATCAACACAGAGTCTGATCTCCCCATTCTTCTTCCGAATAGGTACCAGGTTATCAATCCACTGTGTATGCCTGACAGGGAATACAATTCTTGCTTCCAACAGCTTCTCAAGCTCCTTCTTTATAGAGGGTTCCAGATTGGGATGCATCTTCCATAAATTCAACTCATAAGGTTTTACCTCAGGTTTCATTGGTATATTATGGTGCATGATACTGGTGTCAAAATTTTTTAGTTCATCATATGTCCATGCAAAGACATCTCTGAACTCCTTGCACAATTTGATAAAATATCTCTTTTCCTCAGCAGAGCAATCAACCCCTAGGTTGATGAAACGAGGGTTCTGTTCAGTTCCTAGGTTGACAGGCTCATAGTTGACGGATGAACTCTGGGTTTTACAGTTGGTCTTTTGCTTGAAATTGTCTTGTAGATCGTAGTATTTATCTAGGTTGATGAATGATTTAGGGATTAGATTGAAAGGAAGGGTGGAATCATCCAAAGACTTCTCATGCTCAGTTTCATCTATTGCCACATCTTGAAAAGTGTCATAGGCTGTGAGAAAGTCTAATATTTTTTGGTCATCATCAAACACCTTCCAATTAGTCACATTTTTAGGAATAGAAGGCTTATACATAAGTTCAATTGAAAAAGTGTTAGGGGACAAACCTTCTGGTGGAATCAACCTAGATGCAGTATTAGCTGGAAAATCTGCATCAAAATTGTGTGATCTGTGGACTGACTTAATGTTAAATGCAGAAAAATAATTAGTTAAGTCCCTTACCAATTTCTGATAGTTAATCAAATGAGGAGACACACAATGGATTTTGTTTCTCACATGTTTTACTATGATCTCAGAATCTTCATAGCATTCAATTACCTATGCACCCATATCAATTTCCTTCCTGAGTCCTTGGACCAATGCCTCATACTCAGCTATGTTGTTGGTGCATTCAAACTCAAGTCTGAAGGCAATCATAGTTTTGGTTCCTTTTGGATAAATCAAGACACAACTTGCACCAACTCCATCTTTAGACCTAGAGCCATAAAAAAATAGGGTCCATGCATTCAAATTTATCCTAAAATTAGTATTTACATTGTATACATTATGTACAATGGTACATGAGAATGGAACATAAGTAAGATTGACAATTTGGAATTGATTCTGTTCATTCTCAGCTGGTGACAAATCCGTAGGTAGATCCCCAAAGAATGTATCGAAAGTGTAATGTTCCACATGGGAGCTATAATATGCAGTAGGCTCACTATGGTCATTTATGTCTGTGACAATTTGTTTCATATAAGGTTCCCTACTGATTTTAATTCTGTTTGGTCTTCCATTGTAGGGAATCCATAAGTAGGACCAGTCAGTAGCGAAGTAGCCTTTAAGCTTATCTGACCAATCTCTGCTCAACAACATTCCATACATTTCAGGGATGTCAACCGCAATAATATCCATATTCTGGTGGATTCTCGGGTCAGCAGATAGTGTTAACAAGACATTCTTCAGTTCTCCCACTACCCTAACTTTGGATCTATCAAGTTGAACAATTTGAGTAGGGAACGGATCCAAGAGGCATTAAACTTTTTGCATACATATAGAGGCATCACATTGGATGAAGCCCCTGAATCTGTCATACAATTATGGACATTTCTATTGAAAACTTCAAGAGTAAGCAAGAAAGGATGAGTTGTTTTCTTGCTACCTGGTTTCTGATTCCCAGGTTTAGAGTATGTCTCTAAATTGTTGTTCTGAGCTTCCCTGGGCTCGTTTACAATCATACTTTTGTGCAGACTGTCCCTCATTGTAGGGATTTTCAGAAGTTCAAAAAGAGAAATATTGGCTTTTACTCTTTTCAAGTCATCAATCAGACTGTATTCTATTTCAGGAATTACAGTGTCCTTATGTGCTGGTGCTTTTCCATTGTGTGGCCTGGGTGTTGAGGTGAAAGCTTCTTGTGTGGGTTGTAATTTACTCCTTGTATTATAGGGATGTTGGACATTGAAGACAGCCTTGGGCTCATGTTCCTCCTTAGCAATGGGAAGTTTTGAAAAGAAGCTAATTGTGTTTATCTACTGGTCTTCTACTTCATCTGGTGGTTCAGGATATTGTTTCTCTTGTGGGTTTTCATCTTGTTGATCAGGAGAATTACGTGATTTTGAAACCAAAGCCTTAAAGATAGAAAGAATTTCTTCAGATTTCAATCCTGCATCAGGATTAGGTGGGACCTAGTTTTGTGGGGGTTGATAATGTCTTCTGAAAGGTTGTCTATTGAACCCCCTGTTATTGTTCTGGTTTTCTATGTTTCCCTTCTTCGGGTCTACCATTTCATTTGAGATTTTTTGGAGGAACTTTTTCATGTCATTCATCTCAAATGGGTACTTGTTTTTCACTATGGGTTTTGGTGGATTTTCTTGCTTTCTTTTGGAGGTGGAAGGTTGTTCAGATGAGGCATAAGGATTATCCTTCAAACAGAATATGTCTTTTTCGACCTAGATAGCCTTAGCAAAGGCCTCCTACAAACTAGCTTTACGTTCTCTTTTTACCCACATAGCAATGGGAACGGGTAAACCTTTAACATAATAAGCAAACAAAAGTTCTTCCACAGGAAGAACAGTGGTAGGGATTCTATTTTTCAATTATGTAAACCTTTGATTATAATATTTCACTCTTTCCTTGCCTCTGATTTTCATTGAGGACAAGTCTATGACCACGTATTCTAGAGTCTTGTCATCTCCAAACTTCTGGATGAACATTTTTTCAAAGTCATCTCATGAAGAGATGGATCTGGCTTCGAGGGAAAAGTACCAAGTGGATGCTTTTCCTTGGAAGGTGTAAGGAAACAATCTGCAGACTACATCTCCATGAAAGACATTCTTGCGTCTGATGGCCTGCATAAAAAATTTAATATGATCAAGGGTAGGTGATTTCTCATCAGAATTAAACTTAGGGAGCCACTTTTCGGGGTTCTTAGGGAGTCTGTGTTGTTCTCCAACTATAAACACAACATCCTGGTCCAGCCATGGTCTGTTTCCACCTTCAGCCATGGGTATGTCCTTCGAAGATGAACTGGATGATGACTCACGATCTGATGATTTGTTAGATGAGGATGATGGAGATGAAGGAGGTGTCGGTGGTGGTCCACTTGTGGCAACGTTTAGTTGGTCTTGTTCTGTTTCTCCAAATAATGTATCAAGGTTGAAATCAGGGAGCAGAATGTGGCGAGGTGAATTATGTTGTTCAAGATTTTGGTCACCTAAATTTTGATTATCTGAATTATTAGCTTGTGGATCTGTGTTCTGGTGATGTTGAATTGTTGTTAGTCCAAGATTATGCTCTTCTACGATTCTTTGTTGTAACCTAGCAACACTATCAGAAGAACCTTTGAGTAATTGTTCGAGTGTGAGGGGTCCCCTAGTGGGTGATATAAAAACAATATCGACCCTCCTAGATTCCTGCTTTATCACAGGGGTGGTAGAAATGACAGTTGGGTCTTGCACTGGTTGTTCAGCAGAGGTTGATCCCTACGTGTGACTACGGGTGACAATCGATATTCTTATTGGAGGAGGTATATTAGTATTCTGTTTAGGCATATCTTGCTTCTGGCCCTCCTTTTAGCCCCATTTATTGAAACCCAGGATGTGTATGTTTGTAACATCCCCTCCTATCATACCAGCATGATAGAGAGGATCATGATGCTAAAACTGGGAAAGTAGCCCCATGAACTCATTAAACTAAGCATTCACACAGTATAAAATCCCATATGGAAGTGTAAAACTATAAGAATACATAGCGGAAGTAAATTCAATAACGCATCCATAATACATTCACGATATCCATCGAATAAATAAATGCAAAGTTAACACAAGAGAATACTTATCTTAACAAGTAGTCCCAAGCAACCAGCTATGCATCTGCAACGTTCCACCCAACCATAGGCCAGTTGTGCTTATCAACCACTTGATACAACTGCCACCCCCGAGTTGGGCATGATCTCTATAAGGAACCATGGAACAACAGACTCACACATAGCCAAGCATACACCAAGATGAGCCAATCCAATCTACAATTGGGTTTATCAGGCTTGCTAGGAAATGGAAAGGAAGAGTGGCTAAGCTAGTGAGCTCAAGCACAAAGCCAGGGGTAACCTTACAAGATCTATCTAGCTTGGCACCCACAATACCTACACACCTAGCACAAGGAAGCATTTTTTTTCACTGTTGTACAGTCCCTCAAGCCATACCTTCCCCATCTAGTGCTCTCAGGGTGTGCATAGAAAAGTAGCCAAAGCCCTCTTGATCTTCTTGAGAGGTTATCTCCCCCCACTAGGTTTATCAAGCCCTCTCTGTCCACTACCACTCCAATATCTTGCTTACAGTTTCCAAATCAAACAGGGATGTAGATGACAACAGAAGTATAAGTGTTGGGCATGATGAAACATTTTTACAGTGAGATGTCCAAAGATGGGGTTTTCATTAGCTTCAGCAAAACGTGGGAAACCCAAAAAACGAAACTAAAAGATGGGGAACAACCCTGGGAATCCAAATCCGTTTTTAGAAAAACGTCCATGGACATTCTGGGGAAAAAACGACCTCCATAATAGTCCCAAATCGTGGCCCTTCTCTCCCAGCTGTTGTACAATGCAAAAGTGAGCTCCCAGGCATGGAAATTGCAGGAAAAGTGGATGAAAACGTGTAGGGAAAGACCCAACTAGCTCAAACTGTGTGAGAGATGAAAAACTGTGGGTTTAGAATGGCTTTGGGCACCATTTCGTGGGTGTTTTCTTGCCCAAGGAGACAAAATACAATTTCCCAGGTTGATGGCTTGCCCATACACGAAATTGGCTGCCATACTTCTTCATTCCCAAGGCATTAACTGCCTCAACCAACTCTTGGAAGAATTAAATGATTGGGTCTCTAACCCAAAATGGGTAGTTGGTAGTTTATGGGTTTTCTCATTGACACATGGATTAACACCATTGGCTCAAGGGTTTGAATAATTCCCCCCCCTATTCCTTGTAGAATCATGCCCCATCTCTTTGTTGCATTGCATAGCTAGTTGTGGGTATTTTTATTAAAATTCATATTTACATGATGTCTTATTTACATTGTGCCTATCTAGCACAAGAACCATAGGCATCTATTCCTTTAATCGCCGATACATAAAACACTAAATCAATGGTGGGGCCTTGGCCTTGAGCTCCTCACCATGATCAAATTACAATATTTACATCATTTACGATTTAATACAAAGGGGGTCAAAATGGGGACATTACAATGTTGCTGGAATGGGTTCCAAGGCTAACAACAGAGGGTGAAAACCCAGCCTGAAAGACTTCAAAAATCTATGCGCAAGAGTAGTTCTATCCCCAGACTGTTTGGTGTAGTTAACTCCCACGGATACAAAGGCCTCCGCTGGAACTTATGGGGTTTGATCTTGAAAGGATCTGTCTTCCTATGTGGGAAGATCAAAGTGTTCTAACTCTAGAAAGGAATCTATCTTTAAAGGAATCTAATATAAGTTAGATATAATCTAAAGAAAGTATTTTGTTTATGTGCAAGATAACTTGATCTGAGGATTTAATAAGGCTGTTCATCAATCTGACAGAAATGTGAAAATGGATCTATTCTTATTACTTCAAAAATACAATCAAACAATAAAAATTAAATGATAGTAGTTTGGAGATTAGGTACATGCAAGGTTATCCTGTAGCTGTAATGTTAATTGAAAAACTAACATTCTTTTAATAATTTATGTTAATTATTTGCAAAAATAGATAAATGTTTTAATTAAATAAATTCACTTAACATAAATATACATAGATCATCAATTGAGATAAATCCAAACTGTAGATCAATGCATGGGTTATTGATTGCAAAAAGTAAAAACTATTGGTTAATACGTTGAAGAAAAAATCAACATTCATCAAAGAAATTTGATAAATTAACAAAAGAGGAATTAAGATAAAACTAACCGTATTAGCTCAAAATTGCAAGAAATTACAATCTCTTCATTAATCAGAGTATCTCCAATCTTCTTTTGTAGATTTTCTCCCCCCCGTACCCAATGAGGCCTCTACCCTTTAAATATTAATTACAAAATAGTTACAAAGGATAGACCTCCAATGAAATAGGGATTACAAAATCAACTAATCTAAGAATAACCAAGGGCATCTTGCCACTTGGTCCTAACTACTAACAACTCATCAATATTTGGATAATTGGCTGACTTGAGTCCCAATTGAACATCACATGTAAAGGAATCGATCTCATTCTTTTCCAACTTATGCCAAGTGCACAGGAAAATATGGATCTTTCCCTCAAAGCTGGCAGGATGCCTGATGAACTTGTTAACCTTTGAAATCCCTATGTGCTTGAGCTGTCGAATATGCTCTTTGACCTTCTCACATCTTGACTCAACCTGTTCAATCATTAACTTTAGAGGATAGGACTTCTCAATGAGATCCATGGTAGGAAATTGCAGGCTGACCATAATATTATCCACAACATACCACCTTCTACCACAAATGGCTTTCGCTTTCTTGATTGTTTCCTCAACCATTTCAGAAGTATTTTTCTATGCATTCAAGTCCATTCTGATTCTTTTGCATTTGAAGCTATCCAAAACTAGGATGTCAGTTGGTTTATCTTTAATATACCTCTTCCATTTCACAATATCATCTTAAGATTTGGAAGCTTCTTGACTTTTTCCCATTTGTTGTTCAAGAGTAGTAGACATTCGCTCAAAAGAAATATGATTTTCCTGTATTTCATTGAGACAACTAAAAATTTTAGCTAAGAGTTTATGATGCTCTTAATTTACTTGATCAGCCAAATCCCTGAACTCTTCCTGGGAAAATGTAGAGAAAGGAGGAGTGGCTGCACTTGCAGTTGCATCCCTCAGCTGTTGTTCTAATATTTCTATCTTCTCCATATTTGGGGTGTTTAGGATTTGTGCATCTTCGAGTTCAACTTGAAGAGAAGAGTTTTGTTCCTACAGCTGTTTGAGCTGATTTTCATGTTGACTTCTTAATTCATGAATCTGAGATTCATGTTCCTCATTAACGTTGGCCAGCTACTCCTGAAGTGTCTTTAACTCTTCCTTTTTCATATCGATTTATTTATTCAGCGAGGTTACCGAATCAAAGTTAGCTCCTGCAAATGCTCCCATAGCTGCAGCAGTCTCCAATGCTTCCTGCTGGATATCATCAGATTGTTTGGTCCACATAACTTGATTAGGAAAAGGTGCCTGCAACACACTCTCATATCTACTTCTCTTGCTACCTTTCTTCACCACTGCCTTTTGTGATTTGCTATAAAAATAATCTCCAAGGGAAACCACAATATCCCCCACATAAGCAGCTATAAACTCAATAGAAGATGTAGCTACATCTCCTGTTGCAACTAGTGGAGCTGTCTATGTAATAGTAGCACTTGGAATGGGCATGGTGATTTGAGAAGTAGGTATGGAGGAAGTGATAGAGATAGTAGAAGTGGAAGGTTCGGGAATGGAAGAAGTAGTCAAAGAGACAACTTCATGCAACGAAATTGGGATAGAAGTAACTAATGGTACAAAGGTTAGAGAAGTAGTGGAAGTGATAACCTCTAAAGTTGAAGTAGGAAGGATGGTTGATGATGGTTGCAGACGGATAGTTGGAAACTGGATCTCTTTAACCTTTGGAGGTGAAGTGGTGAGCGGAACTGATGAGGTTGGAAGGGAATCCGGGATGGAGGTTAGTGTAGCAAAAATATGAGACATGGTAGATGGTGAAAGTGAGACAAATGACTGAGTTGCCAGAACTGGCTATGAATTAGCTGCAAAAGTAGTAAATATCTCAGCCAATGTAGCTGATGGGACAGTAATATTATCCAATGAAGTAAGAGGGAGATCAGTTGAAGTAAGTGGCAGTGTGTAAATTAATGCAGTGGGGGTGGTGGTGACTTCAAGAAAGTGATCATCAGGAAGAGGGTTATCCATCGTTGTGCTATCAAGCAAATCTATAACATCCTGGGAGACTTCTGTGACTTCTTGTACAACAGGAACAACATGAGGAAAAGAGATTGCTGGAAGCATTTCATCTTCCACATCACTGTCTTCAATATTCAATGTAGGTATGGCAGATGCAGGAGTCTGAATCTTCTTCCTCTTTGTTGGGTTACTTACAACCATTACTTCGGTATCATTGAATGGGTTACTTGCAGCAACCACTTGAACATCACTGGCTAGACCACTTGCAGCAATAGCTTGGGTGTAAAGCATTGAAGTTATATGTGCCAACTCTTTCTTCAAGTCACCAGTTGATGAATCAGGAGATTCTTGGTATGTTGAACATCTTCTATAATCCCCTTGCCTTTACCTCCATCTGGATATGTCAACATCAGAGGAGTAGCTTCCTTTAATGCTTCTTTTTCTTCCCTTTCCTTTCTGACTTGTTCTACAAGTTGCATCTCCATTCTTCTGTAACTCAAAACTTTAGTTTTGAGTTCTTTTTGGTACTAAAGGATGAAGCTCTACTCTTCTTTAGTCTTTGCCCTGACTAGGACTTCATATAATAAATTCACTCCCAGATAAATAAAGTCATGAGGGATATCTTCATGAGCATAGTCTGTCTTCATGTGTTCTTGTTTGAAGTGAGCATCAAGGAATTCTTTGGGGTCATGCATCCTTTTGGGAGAAACTCCCAATTTCAAAGAAGCAATCCTCTTTCACAGTACTGTAGCCCAAGTTGAAGCAGGAATGACCAAAGGCCCAATATTTAGGGGGAATTTAGGCCATCCCCTTCTCTTAGGTCTAGTAAGCGTAGGAAATACCCCATCTATTATAGTCTGGAAGGATATCTCTTCAAGTAGCAGCCTGTCTGGTACTAACCTTGGCAGGAAATGAACTATATTGCTTCCCCAAATTCTGACATAAGAAAAATCTTTTCCCACATACCGATCACCAAGTGTAGGAATTAAAGTTCTGGCATGGGGAGAAAAAGAAGGTGCATCTTCCCTGAATATTTGTTGATAGATGGAACCAAAGAAGTGGTCACAGATATCATGTAAGAATGGAACAAAGTTGCTCTCCCACAAATATGAACAGTAAATGTGGATTGGGGGTGATGACAGTTCCAATTCCATCCCATGGAGGGGTACTCGAATTCTGAGCAGAAGATATCAATTCCATAGGAAGAATAAAAGAAAAGTGGCTTCTTTGGTGTTTTCGGATATCACTCAATAGTTGTCTTCAATTCAGATGACAAGATTGAAGCCCAACGGAATGAATCCCCCGTTGTAAGGACATGATCGGATACAGGTGCCCATTCAACTTTGAACACTAAACAATTAGGAATACCATAAATCCTGCAAAGCATGGGTGGCAAAAGGGAATAGGGTTCCCTAAACCACGAAACCTGGTATGAATTATCAGCTTTGGGCATCAAACTTATCGGTTTGTTCACCCAATACTTCACCATTTCATCAAAATTATACCTTGTTTTTGCAGACTCTAGGAATTCAACATTAAGAGTTTGGACGGCCGGTTTAAGGGCATACGCTCTGGCGAAAACCTCAGGGTGAAAGGTGTCCAATTGAGACCTTGAGCTATTGTTAAAGGAATGGTCCTTAGGTTTCGCATGGTCAAGAATATATTTAACTGCGTCTATATAGGGGGGAATGCGAGGCCTAGCAACTATGGCATGCAACTGTAAATTCCTAATCTTCTTATAAGCGAGCCAACCATTTTGGATATCTGATAGGTCATCATTATCAAATATGGCATAAATTTTAGACCAATCAATTTTGTAAGTCTCAGAAACTTTTTCACTGGTATCGGCAAGGAAACCGAAGTTGGGGTCTTTGTTCAATAAGTCTTTCTAAGCAGTTCTAGAGTGGGTGCTCCTTGACATTTTGAAAAATTGGAAATTTCTGATAAATAAATAAACACAAATAAAAAATAATTCAAAAATGGAAAAAACCCGTAAATAATGAACAAGAAAAGGACGTGAAACCGACCTATGGGTGATGAAAACGGCAGAAAATAGCCCTGGTAAAATCTCGTGTTAAAAATATCCGTAACAGATAAATTCTTCGAAAATGAAAATGATAAAAGAAAATAGAAAAAATTGACATATTTATCAATTTCACGAGGTAAAATCTAGGCCATAGGATTAAAATAGATCGACGACTGAGAACTAATTAAGTGGGATGCGGAAAGAGAGTTGCGGGTGTTTATTTTGCAAATATGTACATCCCTTCCGCAATTCGCAATCCACAATTGCGGGTTGCAGGTTGCGGGATTGCAACTCTAAGTATTAACAAACCAGAAGTTTCTGCAATCCACAATCCGCAATTGCAGGTTGCAGGTTGCAGAAACACAAACAACACTAATCAATATAATGACCCTTCTGCAATCCGCAATCCGCAATCCGCAATTGCGGGTTGTGGAAATGCAATACATGAACTTATTGTTCAAAATACTTTCCGCAATCCACAATATGCAATTGTGGGTTGCGAGTTGCGGAAATGCAAAGCGCAAAACTAATTTAAGAGTGCTTCCCGTAATCCACAATTGTGGGTTACGGGTGCAAACAACCACAATTATTAAAAAATAATTCCACATCCGCAATCCACATTACGGATTGTGGGTTGCGGAATGAAAATGTTCCAAAAACGAAAACCAAGATTCCGCAATATTCAATGTGGATTGCGGGTTGCGGAAAGAGCTAACTTTTGGGAAAATCAAAGCTTTCCGCAACTCACAAAAACACACAAAGTCAAAGGCATTTTGAAAGGAAAAAATGCTAACTGAATCAAATCATGGCAAAGCAATAAAAGCATGGTGAAAATCCCCAAAATGACCATAGAATTTAATCATTACCTTTGCATACAAAAATTTGGGGCTCCCATGTTTTAATGAAAACATGGGATCTATTGTGCCTACAACATGGCCCAAGCAAGACCAAATATTCTCAACTGTACTAGACTAAATGCCGACCCTTAATAATCATTGATATGATTTTGAATTTACAAAATTGTTTATAAACACATTTTTTAGATTTGTTATAGTATTAGAAAATCATAAAATTAATTTTCATGCAACCTGGAAATAACCCATATTGACAATTTCTGTAAAATCACAAAAAAAATGAATCACCCCTTCAAACTCTAACTGTTCACAGCCATGGTTGAACTCGAGAACCAAATTTGTAGATTTAAAAAAAAATGGGGTCAAGGGGGCTTACCTAAAGCATTCTCATCTATCGATCAATTCTACACGATCATCAGATACTGACATGACTGATGGGGGGTCCTGACATCACAAATCCCATTACTGACATGACTGGCGAGGGTCCTATCGCATATCCCAAGTGACATCATTGCAGGGAAGACCAAAAGCAGTTTCAGGACCCTCGACAAAGTGGTTTCCCTTAATTTCTTTTTTTATCTTGAACACACGAGCAACTGACATGTCAAATCAGTGGTTTTCCCCTTCGGATCATGCTGATTAAATTAACCATAGTGCACCTTCATGAGCCTGAACTACTATCAGTCGTCGATCTTGATCCTGAACACCCATTGGTCATATCTCATCAGCCCTCACACTCTATCACATGTGGTCATTTGTACAAGGGTCTGATGTGATTGGTCCACATCATACCTTCTTCCCATGCAGATCCTCCACATCAGACCTCCTGCACACTTGGCTCCTTCACATAACCCGTCAATGTGGCATGGGTGGGGCCCAACTAAATTTTCCAAAATTTTCAAAATTCACAATTATGCAAGTTTTTAATTGGACAATAAGGGAGATATTTGAAGATTAATTCAAAATTACTTTTGACCCTTTTTTGTCACTTAAAATAACCTAATTTTTATAGAATTGATTTTGATTTATGCATGTAAACCTGATTTCTAGCCCATACAGCTCTAGTATTGCAAGCACAAGCTCTAATACCACTTTGTAACATCCCCTTCACTCAATCCAACCAATAGGGGGGGACATTAACTGATTTTGGGCTCTCAAATTTCTCCCCATAACCAATTACAATTTCATAATGTGTAAAATACGTGTGCAGATGAAAAATAAAAATGCACAACGGAAATAAACTTGATCCACACACACACAACATCTATTTTATCAACATAATTATCACAAGCATCAAATAAAAACATTTTGGATTCAAACACATGAGAATACTTATATTTATCCAACACAAATGCAACCAAGTTATTGGATGTGTAAGAGTGATTTTCCACCCAACCATAGGTACTCTATCCATCATATACTCTTACTACTGAGAGGCCATCCCCAACCTAGGGTATGAGGCCACAAAAGCGAAGGAAACACCTAGAGGATTCTATTTCTCATCCCACAACCCATGTTGCTCTCTATGCTTAGCCAAATGCTCACAAAGAGCTCTACAGGGATCTTACTCATCCCTCACAGCCTTGGCTCCAACAATACCTACCCTAGCTCCAACAATACCTACCTCACACAACACCCTTATGTGCTCAAGAATCCCCTTCACAAATCCATGGTTCTCTTGGGCGATCCATTTTATTGGGTGCTTCTAGTGTGTGCATAGAAGGAGATCAACCTACTATATGATGTTGGAGAACCACCTATAGCCTTAATCCATGGCTTCTCAAGCATCTATGAGAAACAAAAATCAATGGGTAAGGGTTCCTAGCTTTCCCAACCTCCCTGCTCACCTACAACCATCTATTTTCCCTTCCAAATCTACATCACTATCTCCAAATTCGAATTTATGGGTTAGACATAGTATGGTAAGGTCATGAACAACAATGGAGAGCTCTACATAGTGTAAATATGCATGAAATAATGGGAGAATGAAGGTTGAATCCAAGGGATATGAGATCATGGTGAAAAAACAACTAACATAGCTTCTGACAGTAGAAGAAATGACTCCTGGCAATTGCAGAATGACTTTTGTCATGACATACTTGTCACAAAAGTGCAGTCATCCCCATGCTTCAATAGCTACATGAGGTGACTTTTCCCACCAACCTCGCACATGCATTCAATGATTGGAAAATAGTAAGAAATGAGATAATTGGATTATTCAAAGCACATGATACAATTTGGGTGTGTTCTACGGTTGACACTTGGCAGCAAGGATTTACTCTCCCATAGAATCCCTTCCTCTTCCCCTCTGGTCGAATCATATCCCCTTTGGTTCTCTTTACACAACCATTCTTGGACCATTTTATTATTTATGCACATAATATTTACATATATGCTAAATTAGCATGACAAGCCAACCATATAGTACAAATAAAAATATATACATCATACATACCTATCCATTCACTAGATGGGCCTTGGCCTTGAGCTTTGCACTAAGAATCCGCACTAGAATATTTACATTATTTTGTTTGAATAATTTCCAAGTCAAAACTGGGGGTATTACAACATCGATGAGGAGGACCACCTACCCTTTCTCACAATTTAGGCATGTGGGTAGTAAGGAGAAAGAACACCTCCCTTTTGTTAGTTTTTCATAATTTACTTCAATTTGATCTAGGATCTTAACTGAGAGAACAACATGTACAACATATCTATAGCATATCAATCATGGACATAATAATGCAAGCACACAAGAGACAATAGACACACAGAGTTTCACTGGGGAAAACCATAAAGGTGAAAAACCCCACAACTTCCTCGGAGATAGATAGAGCAATGATACAACCCAAGCATAAGAGATAGTCTTCTCCTAGCAGAAACTTCTCCTCCTCCACAAGTGCACCACTCTCCAATGAGAGTATGAGTGAGAAAGTGAATGGTCAAATAGAGTGCCTCCCGCACTCTATTTATACATGACTTGACTTGCCTAATAACCTCTACTAGGTCGGCCTTAACTTAACCTCATAACATAATGATGATAGGGCCGACCCCCAATAGGGTGGTCTAATAACCCTTTGACCCACATGACTTATATACGGCCAACCCCATCAAGGTGGCCTAATAACCCATCAAGTATAAGTTAAGACACTTACAATATAAATGACGACACTTCTGTATAGAGGAATAATAACATCTCTATAGGAATACAATATACATGTATGTGAAATACATTCCAAAGTCACAATTACATCAACACTCCCTCTTAAATGGGAAGGTATTTCTCGACATAGATCTTCTAGCACAAGTCTTCTTCTCTGGATCATCGTCACTGGATCATCGTCATCGAATCATCGTCATTGAATCATCGTCATCGTCACTGCTGCTGGTATCTCAATCAATCTTCGATCTACTCGTCATAGGAAGTTCTACAGAGCTAGTCATTTTTCATACTAGATGTAGGCCTGCCGCCTGCAGGACTTCATCATCTACAGAGTCAGCCCTTTTTCATGCTGGATGTATCATAGAGCCAACCCTTTTTCATGTTGGATGTGACCTAGAACAAATCTAGGATTTCTACCACAGAGCCAGTCCTTTTTCATACTGGATGGGACCTAGAATGCATCTAGGATTTCCGCCACAGAGCCAATCCTTTTTCATATTGGATGGGACCTAGAAAGCATCTAGGATTTCCACCATAGAGCCAGTCCTTTTTCATACTGGATGGGACCTAGAACACATCTAGGATTTTCCACCACACAACCTCGAAAGAGCATCCCAGGACTTATTACGGGCACACAGCCCAACCTATCGGATCTCCCAGGACTACATTACATGTGGTCATGGTAAAACCTCGAAAGAGCATCCCAAGACTTATTACGTTCACACAGCCCAACCTATCGCATCTCCTAGGACTACATTGTTAAGATTTAGTATGCTAAGACAGAAAATAGCATCATTAAATTCCATTTCACAATAATAGCATATACAGGATCACTGAAGAAACAACAAGCACAGCATAGACACAAGAGACACAGATTTATCCTGGGAAACCCTCATGGGGTAGAAAACTCAGCAAAGCTTCCTCATTATAGATGACCAGCAAATACAAAAGATGTAACCCTGAGCATAAGCTCCTCCTCCACCATAGCATACCTCTCCTCCACAGGTGCACTACTCTCACGTGAGTGAGTGTGTGTTAAATGAGGAATACACCTCCTCTATTTATACACTACTCTGACTTTTCTTTTACACAAATCATGTAGGCTTGTATTTAACCATTGGGTTAAATACCCCATTACAACTGACTGGGCTGACCCCACTAGGGTGGTCTAACAACCCTTTGACCCACATAACACATACAGGGCCGACCCCCACTAGGGAAGTCTAATAACCCAAGTTACCACATTCCGATGGAGGAATAAACATCTCCGGATAAACAATAAGATCTTCACGGAGGAATGAAACATCTCCGGAATAATAAAGTACAAATATAATATTCTTTGAAGTTACAATATCTCAACACTCCCCCTTAACGAGAAGGATATTATAACAACATTTGCATGAGCAAGGAGTCATCAACATCATACATGATACATCTATAAATCATTGGAAGCTTTCTCAACATCATTAGTAACTCAGGAAGTTACTGGAACATTTTCAATTCTAGAACATTAACATCTTCAGTATTGAGTCTTTATCTTCTGCAGCACTCGAACAGCTACAGCAACATCTGGATCCTCACAATCATTAGCATCGTCATCACATCATCTCGATCTACAACATCTGGATCATCAGGATCTACAGCATCTGGATCATATTGATCTACATCATCTCGATCATCTCGATCTAAAGCATCTGGATCATCATGATCTATGGCATCTGGATCATCATGATCTACAGCATCTGGATCATCTCGATCTACAGCATCTGGATCATCTCGATCTAAAGCATCTGGATCATCATGATCTACAACATATGGATCATCACGATCTACATCATCTAGATCATCACGATCCACAACATCTGGATCATCTCGATCTACAGCATCTGGATCATGATCAACGACATCGTCATCTAGATCAACATGATCAGTAGCATCGTCATCACACGATCATCAGCATCGTCATTTAGACCATCACGATCAGCAGCATCGTCATCACATCTACAGTATCTGGATCATCAGTATTAGTATCCACACCAATACAAGTATACACGTCATCAATACAAGTATCCTCATCAATACAATTATACACACCAATACAAGTATACACATCATCAATACAAGTATCCTCACTAATACAAGTATCCACATCATCAATACAAGTATACACATCAATACAAGTATACACATCATCAATACAAGTATCCTCATCAATACAAGTATACACATCAATACAAGTATCCACATCAATACAAGTATACACATCATCAATACAAGTATCCACAATAGCAGCATACCCTGCAACACACACAATCATATTATAGGATGATCAATCCTGCTCTCTTTAGGACATAGGTCCATGGATGATGCAATCCTATCATGTACCTTTTTAACCGAGGTTCAAGGACGATCCAGTCCTACCATGTAACTTTTGAACCGAGGTCCAGGGACGATATAGTCCTATCATTCAATTCTCGGAGACCTCATGTCTACGGCTCAATTCAAAGGACCAAAGTCCGAGGACGATCCAATCCCCTTACCTATTCTTTTAGGATTTTATTTTCGGAGACATCTTGTCTATGGCTCAATTCAAAGGACAAAAGTCCGAGGACGATCCAATCCCCTCACCTCTTCATTCAGGATTTTATTTTCGGAGACATCTTGTCTATGGCTCAATTCAAAGGACAAAGTCCGAGGACGATCCAATCCCCTTACTTGTTCATTTAGGATTTTATTTTCGGAGACATCTTGTCTACGGCTCAATTCAAAGGACCAAAGTCCGAGGACGATCCAATCCCCTTACCTGTTCATTCAGGACATTGTCCAAGGATGACTTAATCCTCAACCGTACATTTAGGACTATGTCCAAGGATGACTTAATCATCAACCGTACATTTAGGACCATGTTTAAGGATGACTTAATCCTCAATCGTACATTTAGGACCATGTCCAAGGATGACTTTATCCTCAACCGTACATTTAGGACCATGTCCAAGGATGACTTAATCCTCACCGTACATTTAGGACCATGTCCAAGGATGACTTAATCCTCAACCGTACATTTAGGACCATGTCCAAGGATGACTTAATCCTCAACCGTACATTTAGGACCATGTCCAAGGATGACTTAATCCTCACCGTACATTTAGGACCATGTCCAAGGATGACTTAATCCTCAACCGTACATTTAGGACCATGTCCAAGGATGACTTAATCCTCACATGTCCACGAAGGACTTCATTCTCGAAGACATACGTCTACGGCTCTCTTTAGAACATGTGTTCAAGGATGATACAATCCCTCTTCTTTCTCGGAGACATCTGTCTACGGCTCTCTTTAGGATTGAAATCCAAGGATGATTCAATCCTCACATGTCCTCAAAGGACTTCATTCTCGAAGACATCTGTCTATGGCTCCTTTTAGAACATGTGTTCAAGGATGATGCAATCCCCTTTTCAACTTAGACCCTGTCTCAGGACCATCCACCAACCTCTCTATTGGCATCACTAATATAGGTATCCTCATCATCGACCTCACTGTCAATGCAGGCAATCTTATCATGAGTGATCACATCACTCCCCCTTTCGAGGAGGGTCCTTCTGAATTATATTAAGTTTGTCTCGGAAAACTTTACTTGAGGTAGAGGTTTGGTTAGTACATTGGTAACTTGTTAACAATTCAAAATTTAATTCCTTTCTGCACCATATCTTGTATATAGAAATGTCAGATCTCTATGTGCTTTGACTTATCATGGAACAATGGATACTTTGTCATCTTGATACAACTCTATTTGTCACATAGGATCACAGTTGGATCTATCTCTAAGTCAAACAATCCTGAAGCCATACTTCTTCACAACTAGCAGAGCAAGCAGCCATATATTCTGCTTGTGCTGAGAGCCATACTGGACTGCTTCCTGCTAAACCATAAGATCATGGCTAATCCCAGACAATAACATCCTCTCGATGTGCTCTACCTGTCTGATACACTTTCTGCTCAATCAACATCTGTGTTGTCATCTGAAGTCATGATCTCCAAAATAGCATAGATCAAAGTTTATCGTATCCTTTAGGTACCTCATCACATGCTTTGCAACTATCAGGTGAACACATCTAGTTTCCACTAGATACTGACTCAGGGTGTTCACAACAAGGCTTATATCTGACCTGGTATTCGTTAGATACATCAATAACTTAATAATTTGTTTGTACAAAGTTATATCCACTAATTCTGATGAGTCATCCACTAACAGCTTCAAGTTGAAATCCATGAGAGTGGCCATTTCAACACATCAAGTCCTTTTAATATTTATCGGTATATTTTCCCTGGTTGAGAAAGATTCCTTCTGAGCCTTGCCATACTTCCAGAAGTAATGCATCAATCTGAGATCTTTCGTTTTGATTTCTGCAACCATCTTCTTCTTTCTTTTCATGATCTGTTTCTCATTCCTTGTTAGAAAGAGATCATCCTCATATAATAATGGTATGATAGGTTCATCATCCACAACCTTAAGGTAAAGGTTAGGATCAACTTTACTTCTATTAAAGCCCAAGCTTTGTCAAGAAGCTGTCAATTCTCCATCATTCACACTCTGCATTGAGTGATCTTCTGCATATCTATCTGTGCCATCTCTCGTCAGATGGGTCTACTGATATGAGCCTCAATATCATTTGAACTCTGTGGTGAGATCCTTCTTGCATCCATGTCATCTGTGTATAGAATCCATATTCAACCTTGTAGCAAAGGTTGAGATCCACATCACCCATGGTGATCATTAAGCTCATCAATTTACTATCGATCCTGGGTACCCTTACAGAACCTGATTCACACTTCTTCTTTAATTACACCATTAAGAGAATGGTCTTATCTAGCCACTTGGAGCAAACATCTCATCATGATTCTCTTCCTCTTTCTAAGAGAATCTTCTAGCCACAAGCCTTCTATAGTGTGTTTGATTTGTAAATCCTTTTGTTGAACATCCATCGCTTGTTTAGTGTTCATCATTCATCATGATCTTTCCTACAAATCAAAATTAAGTATATGATTAGTAATACTTCATAATCATGAAATCATGTTGTCATGATAACCTATTATGCATACAGATATCATTTACATAGTTATGCAACTATCTTGACCAATACTTTGGCACAACACTTTTCCATATCATGTATGCATATAGTGGTTATCTAGATGCCTTCCATCTCTACCAGAACATCCTATCGAGAGTGTGCACAACTCTTAGCATGTCAGCAAAGAGGTTTCATTCTAGACAAGCAACAATTGAATGTTCGTCCAACTTACCAATCATATGCATATTAGTAGTATATTGTTCAATTCTCTATGAATGTTTACACTCAGCATGATATATTCTAGGAATACAAATATGCATACAAGCAATATCATTTACTATTTCAAATAACAACTCAAATACTTATCTTTTATGTTTGTGTGGTTGCCTCCCGCTTGATCTTCTATATGTCTTTTGAACTTCTATTCATTCTGTACCACTGTGCATGCTCAAGTGTGCACTAGTGTCATCCTCATGATCTCATACACAAACATACATTCATTAGTATATTATAAATATTATCAAAACATTATAATTCTAAATAATCTTTGAATATGTATAGTCATGATCATAGATAATAAACATTAGTATTCAAGATTTCAAGGAAGTCTTCTTTTACTCATGTATATCATCAATCAAGATAAAAAACATAATATGCATAATCCCTTGATTACTAACTTTATGAATAAGCATAACCAATCATACCAAGTATACTTATATAAGGGATCCTAGCACAAGGTAAGATTCTAACTTGACATAGGAAAAACATACTTGGATTAGTATACCTGCTTAGTTATGTCTAACATACCTAAACAATATCTTCTTTGTTCTCTTCAATGGTTTAGAGATCCTGTGCTAGAACCTGCATGTCTCATAGGTTAAGCATAATGTAACAAAGTCATATATACCTCGTAAGTAGAACAAAGATTATGGATAAGTCTTTGTCTTCATGTTTTCATGGTCATGGAACTTGATTTGTCTTTTGTGATGTACCTGTATCTTGTTAGCAGACAACATCAACCTCATACAACACCACAGTGCATTAGTACAATCAATGAATGTCTTTTGTCATTCACATGTATTCATACTGTCACTGGGGTGATAAGACAATTCTAACATTAATCAAGATTGTACTAATAAATAATATGAAGACAGACATATCATGAACTTAATCAGGAATCAGATTTCAAGACATACCTGTATCTCCTTAAGACATACCTATCGATACTTCTTGTAGTCTTCTTATGTAAGGCCTTAGCCTCAACTCCCCCTGAAACTTGATCTGGAGCTTGATTAGGGTTTGTTAGAGAAACCCTAAAAATTCAATCTTTGACTTTCACACTTCTAAATGGATGGAAGGATGTGTCTTGCTGAGCTGATCAAACTAGCATACTTCAATTTTGAAATCTCCAAAATTTGACCCCTCAAAATTGCCTTCGAAACTTCTGGATCTTCTGTACAGGATCCCGAACTAGGGTTTTATGAATCCCACCCTTCTTCCAAATCAAAAGGTTCAATCCAAGGCTCTAAACTCTTATTTTTCTAAGGAGCTTCTAGCCGTGGTCACAGACTTCAAAAATTCCAACTTTTGCTGAAGCCCTAATTTTCCATCTTTTCGATCAAAATCCCGAACTGGGGTTTGATCAAGCCCAGTCTTCTACCCAACCAAAAAATTCGATCTGGGTCTCTAAATTTTGATTTTCCTGAGTAGCATTCAGCCGTGGACTCTGATTCCAAAAATTCTAACTTTCTTCGAAACCCTAAATTCCGGAAGCCATGAATGAAGGTGCTCCAAAAATAATTTTGTTTTGACAGAAATATGTACCTGATTGTTTCTGCTGTAACTCTGAACTTTTTGCCCCACAGGGTCTAAATTTTTTTTTTTCTGTTGTAGCCTGACCTATCATCTTTCCATCCTGATAGGTATGACCTCAATTGAATTTTCTGAGAGAGAGTTATTCCAAGTGTCGTAACATGACCTGTTTATGGGATAAAATAGGAGAGCAAACTTGTACGGCGTGCCACATGCCACTAGTTCAGCTTCGGCCTTTGAAAAAAGTTTCTTGAGATAGTAAAGTCTATGTACTACCTGTCTCTTTTTGCGAAATTTCATTTGGAGCTTCCTAGCCCAATTTATGACCTTTTTTCCTAGGTCACCTGATTTTGACTGAGATCTGGAAGAGGCAGAAACCCTAACTTGTACTGATCATAACTCACAAAGTAGAACGAATCTGAGGGTGCCCTTTGGAAAAAAGGTACCTGGGGATGTTATGTACGACCTGTAAACTTTTCAGATCCTGAACCTTCGTAGAAATGTATTTATAGCAAAAGTTCCACGATGACTGGTTTTTTCTCCCAAACCTTCAAATTGTCGCAAGTGAAGCAAGTGTCGTAAGTGCCATACATTCCCTTCCTTCAGGTTAGA
This sequence comes from Larix kaempferi, assembly GCA_027924585.1. Taxonomy (NCBI): domain Eukaryota; kingdom Viridiplantae; phylum Streptophyta; class Pinopsida; order Pinales; family Pinaceae; genus Larix; species Larix kaempferi. The sequence goes on from BSBM01000437.1 coordinate 12,184,329, forward strand.
TCTGATACCATGTTAAGATTTAGTATGCTAAGATAGAAAATAGCAGCATTAAATTCCATTTCACAATAATAGCATATACAGGATCACTAAAGAAACAACAAGCACATCATAGACACAAGAGACATATATTTATCTTGGGAAACCCTCATGGGGTAGAAAAGCCAGCAAAGCTTCCTCAATATAGATGACCAGCAAATACAAAAGATGTAACCCTGAGCATAAGCTCCTCCTCCACCATAGCAGACCTCTCCTCCACAGGTGCGCTACTCTTAGGTGAGTGAGTGTGTGTTAAATGAGGAATACACCTCCTCTATTTATACACTACTCCGACTTTTCTTTTACACAAATCATGTAGGCTTGTATTTAACCATTGGGTCAAATACCCCATTACAATTGAATGGGCCGACCCCACTAGGGTGGTCTAACAACCCTTTGACCCACATAACACATACAGGGCCGACCCCCGCTAGGGAAGTCTAATAACCCAAGTTACCACATTCCGACAGAGGAATAAACATCTCCGGATATACAATAAGATCTTCACGGAGGAATGAAACATCTCCGGAATAATAAAGTACAAATATAATATTCTTTGAAGTTACAATATCTCAACATACATTACATGCCATAGGAAAAAACCTTGAAAGAGCATCTCAGGACTTATTACAAGCACACAGCCCAACCTATCGGATCTCCCAAGACTACATTATATGTCCTCCCAGAGTAATGCCTCGAAAGAGCATCCCAGGCTATTATGAGCACACAGCTCTACCTGTCGGATCTCCTAGGTCAACTTACATGCTGATCTGCACAACCTGTCCATGGCCACAGAGCATCAACCTAATACTCATCATACATCATCCTGATGTACATCATCACATGATCATCCTGATCATCATCATAGCATCATCCTGATGCATATCATCTGGAGGAACATCCTGAAGCTCATCATCCATGATCATCCTGATCATACAATGTATCCACCTGATACATATCATCTGGAGCGACATCCTGAAGCTCATCATCCATGATCATCCTGATCGTACAATGTATCCACCTGATACATATCATGCATCTACCTGATGCATATATACATGATCCATCTGGTCATATCAAGCATCTAACATGATGCATATACAAAGCAGTAACTGGAGCATCGTCTTGATGCTCATCACACAGTGATTACATCCACAACCACGGGAAGGATCCTCCTCTCACCATGCTCGGAATGGCTCCTGCAAATGTTTCCATCACTTCTTCCATGAAGTGTCGTCAATATGGAGAACACCAACCCTCTCTCTGAAGTACTCAAACTTCACTCTGTCTATTAGTTTCGTCAACACATATGCAACCTGCTCATCCGTCACAACATACAGGAGCTTCACTGCTCCTCTCTACACCATATCCCTGATATAGTGATATTTGATCTCAATGTGCTTTGACCTGTCATGGAACATCGAGTTCTCAGATAGTTTCACACAACTTTGGTGGTCACAAAAGATACCAGTAGCATCCAACGGGAGATCAAATAGCTCAAACAGTAGCTTCCTCAGCCATACTGCCTCACAACTAGCCGAACAAGCTGCAACATACTCTACGTCGGCTGTACTCAGTGCCACACAAGACTGCTTCCTGCTAAACCAAGAGATCATACCAGATCCCATACTGAAGAAGCACCCCGAAGTGCTCTTCCAATCAATGGCACTGTCTGCCCAATTTGAATCAACATAACCCTCTAGGTTAACCTTTTGATTTGCATCATACTTGAGCCCATAATCAACTGTACCCTTCAGGCACCTCAAAATATGCTTTACAACAACCATGTGAACACTTCTCGGATCTGTTAGGAATTGGCTCAATGTGTTCACAGCAAAGCAAATATCTAGTCTCGTGTTCATCAGGTACATCAAGGACTTAATAATCTGACGATACACGGTGACATCAACCAGATCAGATGAAGCATCACACCGAAGCTTTAGGTTCGATGCCATAGGTGTGGCCATGGCCTTGCAGTCCATCATCCCGAACCTCTTCAAGATCTCTACTGCATACTTCCCCTTGTCCAAGGAAGATTCCATTTGCACTCTGCCACACCTCCATGCCTAGAAAGTAGTGCATCATCCCCAAGTCCTTTATCTCGAACTCGGAAGCAAGCTTCCTTTTCATGTCGGCAATCAATCTATCCTCACCCGTAACAAACAGGTCATCCACATACAAGAGTAGAATCCCAGGATTGCCTTCCTCAACCTTGTAGTAAAGGTTGGAATCCACTTTACTCTTGGTAAAGCCCAAACTGGATAGAAAGTTGTCTATCCTACCGTACCAAGTCCTAGGAGCATGCTTCAAGCCATAGAAGGCTTTCTTTAATTTGCACACATGTGACTCTCTGTCATGTGTTTCAAAACCAAGTGGCTGCTCCACATACACTTCCTCTTCAACTACACCATTCAAGAAAGTTGTCTTGACATCCATATGGTGTATCTTCCATTTCATCACTGCAGCCAGGGAAAGTACTAATCTGATGGAAGTGTATCTGGCTACAGGAGCAAAAGTTTCTTCATAGTCTATCCCTTATTTCTGGGAGAAGCCATGATCCACAAACCTTGCTTTGTATTTCTCTATGCTTCCATCTGCAGCATGCTTGATCTTGTAGATCCACTTGGAAGTTACAACAGACTTCCCACCTAGTCTTGGGACCACATCCCAAACATCTTTCTTCATGATTGAAGGATCATGGTATTCTTCCATTACTTCATCCTGGATCCCGGGAACTTCAATATCTTCAATAGATAGCTTTGTTACTGGAACAAATGTTGTAGTCCTTCTTTTGTAGGTGATGGTATACAATCTTTCCTACAAAACAAGTTAAATTGCATGATTAGAAACATCTCATAGTTTTCAACACAATTTCTTACACATAAAGAAATATGTCATACAGTCATGCAATTATTTTAGCCAATGCTTCATTACAACATTTATCCATATCCCGTAACTTTCTAGATGCCTTCCAATCTCTACCAAAACATTGTTAAGAGTGTGCACAACTCCCAGCATGTCAGCAAAGAGGTTTCATTCTAGATAAGTAGCAATGGAATGTTGTACAGTGCCATAGGCCACTTACCCATCACATGCATATTAGTAGTATACTGTTCATTAATGCAATTATTCTAATATGCATAATACACACCCTAAGTCTAGAAACATAAGCATATACATCATTGAGCAATATTATTTTAAACAAACAAGTATGCAAGAAATGATAATTCAAATACTTATCTTTGTCTGGTTGTAGGGTGGACTCCCTCTCAATATTTTCTTCCTTGCAGGAACTACTGGAGTGTGCTCCCTCTTGATCTTTGCTTCCTGGATTACCTGTCTTTGAACTTATATCCAACCTCGATCACTATGCATACTTACTAGTATCATCATTGTGTTATCCTCGAGATCTCATACATAATCATACATTCATTAGTATAATCTTAATACTATCAAAACACAATAATATTAAACATGTATGGTCATGATTATTTCAAACACAAATAATAAACATTAGTATTCAAGGTTTAAGGGAATACTTCTTCTACTCATGCATATTCGTATTTGACCATAGGACTCTTCTAGTTAGTCATATAATCAATCAAGGTAAGAGACATAATATGTATAAACCCTTGATTACTTACATTTCTAACTTCATGAATAATCATTATCAACCATACAATAGTATAAGATCCTAACACAAGGTAGGATTCTAACTTGATATAGGAAAAACATACCTGGTTATCATATTTGTTGGTTATGTCTAGCAATGTCTTCTTGTTCTCTTCAATGACTTATGCTAGTAACCTGCATATCTCATAGGTTAAGCATTGTAGAACCAAATTATACATACCTCGTAAGTATAGCTTCATGACAATGGATGAATCTTTGTCTTCATGTCACCATGGTCATATGCTCTTGAACTATAACATGATTTGTCTTTCTTAATGTACCTTTCATGTTAGTGGACAACATCAACCTCATACAACACCACAATGCATTAGTACAATCATAAGTGTCAAAACCCTGGATAAGTCATACCTATTGAGATTGCTTGTAATCTTCTTATGTAAGGCCTTAGCCTTAACTCCCTCTGAAACAGGAACTTCTTCACTTATGCATATGACTAATCCATTCTCTTCTAGGATTAACCCAATCCACTTTGATTTGCAGAAACTCGATCTGGAGCTGGATTAGGGTTTGTCAGAGGAACCCTAAAAATTCAAACTTTGAATTTCAAAATTCTGAAAGGATAGAAAGATGCACCTTTTTAATCTGGTCCAGCTGGTATACTCAAAATTTGAAAACTGCAAAGTTTCACCCCTCAAAATTGCCTTTTAGATTTTCGGATTCACTAGGGAGGACCCTGAATTAGGGTTTGAGTTTCTCGAAGATTCACCCAACCAAATAGTTTGATCCAAAGATCTAAAATTTTATTTTTCCAAGGATCATCCAGCAATGGTCACGGATTTCAAAATTTTTGATTTTTCCAGAAGCCCTAATTTTTCACTTTTTCGATCAAAGTCCCGAACTAGGGTTTGATCAAGCTCGACCTTCTAACCAACCAAAAAATTTGATCTTGGTCTCTAAATTTTGATTTTGATGAGGAGTATCCAGCTGTGGTCTTCGATACAAAAAAATTCCAACATTCATTGAAACCCTAAATTCCCGGAGCCATGAATGAAGGTGCTCAAAATCAAATTATGTTTTGACATAAATATGCACCTGATTGTTTATTGTGTAACTCCAAAATTTCAGATCTATAGGGTCTGAAAATTCTACCTGTGGTAGCATGACCTATTAACTTTCCAACCCCACAGGTCTGACCTCAAATGGATTCTCTGAGAGAGATTTATTCCAAGTGTCCCAAAGTGACCTATTTATGGGATAAAACAGGAGAGCAAACTTGTATGGTGTGCCACGTGTCACTGGTTCAACTTCGGCCTCTAAAAACCTTACTTGAGAAACTATAGTCTAGGCCCTACCCGTCACTTTTTCCGAAATTTCATTTGGAGCTTCTTAGCCCAAGTTGTGACCTTTTTTTCCTAGGTCACTTGTTTATGACTGATATCTGGAAGAGGCAGAAACCCTAGATTGTATAGATCATAAAACACAAAGTACAACGAATTATAAGTTGTACTTCGGACACAAGGTACATTGGGATCTTATCTTCGACCTGTAAACGTTTCAGATCCTGAAGCGTTTCCAAAATGGATTTATAGCAAAAGTTCTATGATGACTGGTTTTTTCTATATCAAGCCCTAGCTTCGCAAGTGCAACAAGTGTCATAAATGCCATACCATGCCTTCTTTTAGGCTAGCTCTGATACCATGTTAGTTTTTTAAATTTTACTTCAATCTGATCTAGGATCTTAACTGAGAGAACAACATGTACAACATATCTACAACATATCAATCATGGACATAATAATGCAAGCACACAAGAGACAATAGACACACAGAGTTTCACTAGGGAAAACCATAAAGGTGAAAAACCCCACAACTTCCTCAGAGATAGATAGAGCAATGATACAACCCAAGCATAAGAGATGGTCTTCTCCTAGTAGTAGCTTCTCCTCCTCCACAAGTGCACCACTCTCCAATGAGAGTATGAGTGAGAAAGTGAATGGTCAAATAGAGTGCCTCCCACACTCTATTTATACATGACTTGAATTGCCTAATAACCTTTACTAGGTCGGCCTTAACTTAACCACATAACATAATGATGACAAGGCCGACTTGCAATAGGGTGGTCTAATAAATCTTTGACCCACATGCTTTATAAAGGGCCGACCCCATCAAGGAGGTCTAATAACCCATCAAGTATAAGTTACGACACTTACAATATAAATGATGACACTTCCGTATAGAGGATTAATAACATCTCTATAGGAATACAATATACATGTATGTGAAATACATTCCGAAGTTACAATTACATCAACACCTTTTCTTGAAATGTAGGCATTTATCTAATGACGATAAATGGAACATGTACTTTGTCACAATGTAGTCATTTAAGTGACAAGTAGGAGGATCGCATGCCCATTGTCAAAATCCAGGGTTTGGTTGGTGAGGTGAAGGAACTGATGCCATTTATCACAATTTCATTCATGAGAAGAAAGAGAATTCACCCTCGCAAGTTAGGCGTTTGAGTGTTAAGGAGAAAGAGTGCCAATCCTTTCTCGTAGTTTATACATTCTAGTGATTAGAATAAAATGACCCATCATTTCTTACAATTAAGTCTATGGAGAAAAAACACATGCCCTTTCTTGCAATTTAGAAATTTTGATGAAGAGGGGAAGGAGCACTTGTTATTTCTCACATTATAGGTCATCAAGGTCATGAGGATAAGAACATGCACTTTATCAAAATATAGGAAAAGGAACAGATGGGATTTCTCACTATATAGGCATTAGAATGAGGAGGAGAAGAGGAGCATGTCATTTCTCACAATCTAGGTATTGAGATGACAAGGATAAGGGGTACCTATGCTTTATTATAAAATAGGAATTGTGGTTATGAGAAGGAACCCCTATCTTCTCTCACAATGTAGGAATGGGGATGATGAGGGTAGGAGCACCTACACTTTCTCATAATTTAGGCATTGGAATGACGAGGAAGAGGACCACATACCCTTTCAATAATCTAGGCACTTGGGTGATTAGGAAGAAGATAACATGCACTTTCTCATAATTTGGTCATTTGTGTTATGAGTACGAGGATATTCCATTTTTCACAATCTAATCATTTGTGTGATAAGGAGAAAGAGAACATGGTGTTTCTTACAATGTTGACATTTTGGTGATGGGGAGAAAGAGAACATTCACTTTCTCGCAATGTAGGCATTGGAGTGATGTGAAATAGCACACAATCTTTATCGCAATGTAGACATTTGTGGGATGAATATGAGGAGCACATACCCTTTCTAATGATCCAAGGGCTCTGGTCAATAAACCCATAAGCCCAATAATTTCATCTCTAATTTCCTTAGTGCTTTAATTTATGCTAGGAAGGCCTTGAAAATCAGTTTTATCATGTTGGAAGCACCTCCGAACTCGTTTGATTCAATCTAGGTTTTGTAGCATAAAACATTAATCTAAATCTTTGATGTAGTTATGTAATGGAATTGTTATTGGTAGAGGAATTCAATAGCTCTTCTTCTTCCTTTGATTGTAGCAAAGAGATCGTGAGTTTTAGGTTCCACAAGAGCCAAGCATGGCGATTTGGAAGAATTGCATAGTCTTAGATGCCTTCAAATACATCGAGGAGATGAAGTAGAGGTTCAATGAATTGAACAATGATCTCGAGTTGAGGCTTGTCTAGTGGAAAACATTTATGGAGGGGCCGATTCAGATTCAGATTTGTTGGCTGCATTGCATACTGAGAGTGGAATAGATCATTCTTCTTCAACGTTTTTACCCATCAATTGGAATCTTTAAACATTAACATTTCTCTTGACATAAAATAGTATATATAATGGCAACAATTTCCAGCATAGTCTCAGAGCCAAAACTACTTTTATGGAAAGCACTAACTAAAGATTTGAATTTTAGAATTAGATTTGGATAGTGTAGTTGCATTAATAAATTTGCAACAAACCTAAAACTAGGGAGACAAAAGCATTAACTGCAAAATGATATTTTACACAAATAAAACATATGTGATATATTTTTAATTTTAACTTATAGCTTACCTTATGCTATCATTTTGAGAAAACCTATTGTTCTTGGAAACAAATAGTTAGATTAAAATATGGATTTGTTGGGATCATAATTATTAAATTTGGAAATTGAACGATCTAGTGGATGTTGTCATTCACATGTATAAATAAATGCTTGCATTTGGATCAGTAATATATGGAAATAATTGCATGACCTTAATAACGTTAATAATTGGACAAAATAATTAGTAGCAAATTCAATTGTATCCACAACAAAGTTGAAAATATATTGTACAATAGGTGATGCCACTTCATAGAGATATTTGTTATAGATCATAAGACCTTGCATGATAATGAGGCTATGCAATCCTAACTAACTCACTTAGTCATCATTCATGGATAAATCACTATTATCCTAATTGAATAATACAATTAAAGGTGGCATGAAGACTTAGTGATTGGTAAGGTAAATCAGAGGCTAACATTCAACTGCACCTTTAGTTTTGATGCATCATTGGATCATTTTGTGTAGCACACCAATGTGCTTAAATGATTAGGTGCATCAAAGGACTTTAAATATTAGCAAAATACTCTACCCACCACATCCTCTAGAGAAGATGAGGGAGAGTGGACTCCACTAAACCTTCATGTCCTTATAGCATCGTTAGCATTGAAAGTGTAATAGAGGGTTAGTGTGTATAATGTTATATTGTGTTTGGGTCATAATGTGACTATGGTCATAGAATGTTAGGGATGGTGATTGTATCAATTATTAGGGGTTATAATGTGTTTGAAATGATAGTGCCTAATGGTCAATGTGTGTAATAAAGTTAGTGTGTTATGGGGTGATTATCTTAAGGGTTGTAACGTGTTATGAGGTTATTATGTTAGGTTAGTGTGCTATGGGGTGATTCTCTTAAGGGTCATAACATGTTATAAGGTTATTATGTTAGGGATCACTAGATTTAATATGTATCTTATGTGTAGGGCCATAGTGGTTTGGGTTCAATGTGTGTTGATAAATTAATGTGTGAGGGGTGATTTCCATAAAGGACATAATGTGTTAATGGGTATATTGTGTGTAGGGTTGTAGTGATTAGGATGTAAAAGTATGTTTGGGAGCCATAGTGTGTGAATGGGTGATTGTGTCAAGGTTCATGGGTTATACAAATTATGGGGTATAATGTGTTTGAGGTTATGATGACGAAAGGTTATATTACATTAGAGTGTTAGTGCATTCATTGTCATAGTGTTTGGGGTGATTGCATCAAGGGTCATCAGGAGTAACAATAATATATTTAGGTGTTAGTGGGTCAAGGGGATTGGGGGTATGGGTTATTGGTCTTAGTTAGCTATGATGATTATGGGGTTGTGGGTCAACTAAGGTTAACATCATAATCCATATAATTAATAATGGTCAATAATGACAATTACCTCATTAGGGTAAGTAGACAAGGATATTGGTAAATTAAAAAAACTCAAAGATAGTTTATCAATGTGTGCAATATATTCAAGATATTCATTTATAATTAATATAGCCAACAATTCTCAAAGATTAATGACAAATGATGCTAATAAATTGTAATGACTTATAACTTCTATACCAAATTTAAGCATGGGACAAGGGACACTTAGTCCACCCCTTAACATCTTTCCAACGTGGAAAGAACCAAAATCAACTCAAAAAAATCTTCCACATCTAAACTGCAAATCTTAAACAAAATTAATTGCTTTGAATCCACCCCAATAAACAAAATCACAATTTGAATCCACTCCAATAAACAAAATCACAATTTGAATCCACCCCAGTAAACAAATCACAATACAAATAACTTATTTGTGATTTCAACAATTATATATTCATGAGATATGGAAGATAAAAGTGTCCCATATCATATACCCAAAATTTACACATACATTACAAAAATGGCAAGGCTTATTGTAAATCAATATTATAATACAAACGATCAACTTTTTATATGCTCTCAAAAATTTAACCCAATATTTATCAGTGGAATAAGATAAACCTATATTTTTAACCCAGTTCTTTTAAATTATAAATTTCTAAAATGTTTACTATTTTCTACCTCTAATGAATCAATGAGTAAATCTTGTCAACTTATTTATGTTCCTCGTCCTTATTAAGTTAGGGTGAAGTTACTGCCTAAAGTGCGCATTCAATCAAAATTTAAAAAGTTAAATTGTAGGATTTCATCAATAAGTAAAAAGTCAAAATCATCTCATAAGTGCCGAGCACAAGTGTCATGGTTAAATTTGTTGTATCCATAGATTGGTCATAAAATTAATAGAAGCTGAAAATTTTGAAATCCTATATTGGAATAGCAATACAACTTCATTCGTGAAATTGAGTTGTAGAGATAAGCCTGACACACAAGGCAATATTTACAGAAAATAGAAGCTTGATAGAGCCACTCATAAGCTATGTGTACATGTCCCGAAGAGAGATCTACCTGATTTTGATTATATTAACCATTGTGCATCCCTATATTTTCACACAGGAGATATTATCTTCTTGTCTCGGGCCCAAATATATAAAACTGATGAGAAATGTCGAATCGCGAAATACTGGCTGTTTGGTCAGCATAGTACGTCCAAGAGAAGTTTATACCGACGGCCCAATCCGCCTTTGGTAGAGCTGCTCTGACGAGGAGCACGGGGCAAGTTTCTGCAGCTTTCACTACACAAGTTAGAGTCTTGTGTGAGGTTTGACGGAGGCTGCTCCTGTTTGCTCCCTCCGAATTTGACGTGGAGTTTAAGCGTAGGCTTAGAGTTACCCTTTCTAGGTTTCTTGATGGTTGCCGATGCAGGCTGCTTCATGGCGCTTGCAGTTGATCCAGACCTGGTAGCTACTTCCTTGCCCTTCCCACATTCCATTTTCTGCATTTCAACTTTCCTTTTGTGCCTCTGAATTTTCTCTTTTGCTTCTACGTCCAGGCACCAGTCACAGACATTTATGCCGTCAAATTCCAATTGAGCAGAATACAACTTGCTGCAATATCTGCAAGATTGGCTCCATAATGCACATATCAGAATTGAAACAACTAATTTTATACCCACAAAGACAAATAACATTAGTGGAAAGGACAGAGTCTCACATGTGCTGAAATCGGTGGTGGCATCTGTGGCATCTGAACAAGCATTCCTGAAATCCAACGGCGCCACACATGCAGCATTCTCGTTCTTTTCTTTTCGTAGTACACTGTCTGAAGCTATAATATTGGGTTTCATTTGGTTGGTGATCTATATTATTCGATTGCCAGCGATTATTCTCCATGGGTGCATGCGGCTTTGCTTAATTTATCACCAGAACCCTAATCCTTTCACTATATATACATTATGTCTGCTGAGGCTCTCCGCGGATGCAATGTGAAAGCTCGAGGTCCTCTGTAAAGGTCTGGACTAAAGCAAAAGCCTGCTACATTTCTACGGTGATGCAATATCAAATGATAAGATCGCCTCACATCGAATGCGGTTCTGAAGTTGATTGACGAGATCCTCTGTAAATGTCTGGACCCAAACAAAGCCGGCTACCTTGGTACGGTGAAAGGGTTAACCAATTTACGAAGCACATCTGTCAAAATTCATAGGGCTTTATGAAGCTCAGCAGAATATGCTCCGAACCAAAGCTGCATGAAGCAAGACATGACAGATTCATGGTGGGAGGTCAATTTTAATACGGCAATGTTGTCATATACGTGTTTGAAAAATTGTCACAATCAAATTTGAATGGTTGCTTTTATAAAATAATGCAACATGAAAAGTTACAAAAGACAAAATAATGTTGATATATATACGTGTTTCAAAAATGGCCAAACATCCAGTGATCAAATTTGAATGGTTGCGTGTATTTGAACGGTTGCTTGTATTTGAATGGTTGCTTGTAAATAAATATGTAACATGAAAAAATTTGAATGGTTGCTTGTATATATACAAATATGTAACATGAAAAGTTCGAAATGAAAGAATGGTTGTTTGATCGAAATATGAAAAGCTATAAATAAATACAAATGAAAGAATAGTTGTTTGAGAGATAGAAATGAAAGAATAACGGTTGTTTGAAACATACAAGTTGTTTGGTCAAAACAAATGACAGATTTGGCATAAAAAATAATTATGATCAAATTTGAATGGTTACATCTTTATAATTATTCACTATTAAAAGTTAAAAATGGCAATGTTGTAGTATAAAAGTTTTGAAAAATGGTCACAGATTTGGTGATCAAATTTAAATAGTTAGATTAATATAATTATTTAATAAAAAATATTGTAATTTAATATATATTTCGTAAAAAAGGATTTTAAATAAAATATGTTTTTATATTTTTATAATATTAAAAATTAATTAATTATTAAAAGATTAATAGTAAGTTTAACTAAGGTTAAAATTGACAATATAAATTTTTAAATATAATATTTAAAAAAAATTGTATATATATTATCTTAAATTTATCTTTTGAGCATATCATAATCATAATTAACCATGAGAACTATTTTTAATGTAGATTCTCCTTAAAAAATGAAAATTTTTAACAAAACCTGAAACCATTCTTGAAAAGTGATAATTCTATCGAAACATTATAAAAACCCAAGAGAGCCTACTTTATTTATAGATTTTAACAACATACAAATTTAGCATTATTTATTATTTAAGCTAATATGTTTCTGATCTGGAGCATGTGGAAATCCATTTAAACATAAAGTTAAAAGGAAATGACAATCCCTTTTGGAAAAATGCAATGATAAAGAAGTCTTATGTTGATTTCTTTATAATTCCACATGGACATAAAAATGTTGAGCTGTGATCTTGGGCTTGGAATGGGAACGATGGTGTTAAGGAACATAGGAGTGGGAACTTCATAATGCATAAAGTTGAATGAATAGAACTATGTGCTCAAACAATAATCAAATATTAGATATAACACTATAAACATGCCATGATTTATAATAGGTACAAGAGAGTGTTAATAATGTAATAAAATAATTATGATTTTTAAGGTACATTATTAAGACATTTCTTGTGACATCATTAATTTAAACCGACGCGTTAAACAATGTTGATATGCCTAAAAGTATATGCTAGTACAAGCCCAACTCCACTTATAGATTCCCCTAGTTAAAAAAAAATTAGCGTGAAGAAGGACAGATGAACACATTTCTTACTCAGAATGTTATTTGGATCCTCACACCTCGTCAACCGGATATGAAGGAACAAACTAAGCTTCGTACAATGGGGCCACATCACACTCTTGGTAAAGGAGGCCGTATAGGAGTTGCTTCCTCTACTTTCTGCCATGTGTCCGCTTTAGTTGGGACTGTCTTTACACTCGCAACTGCCATTTTATTTTTTGTTAATTTATGATTTTTCGTTTCAGATTGAGAAGTTATATACAGATCAAACATCTAAAAGCATAGATCTATCTTAAATCCAGATCAAACATTCAAAAGAATTAAATTTCTTTTTGGATGTGTAAATCTATCAAATTTCCTTTTGGATCGCGAGAGTAGTGCATCAAGTAAAGCTATCTAAGTATGGCAGGGGAACTTGGAAGTCGAAGGATCGCTCTGCCATTATAGCGAGAGTACACGAGTCGGTGCATCAAGTTAAGTTGTGTAAGTATGGCAGGTTCTTCTGGGATTTTATTTTATTTCTGAGGCCTCTATTGATTTTCTTTTGGGCTGACGTGACATGACGCTGAAAAGAGGTATCGATGGAAGAAATTTGCACTGCTCAAAACTCTGCGATTGCTTTGAAAGTCCGTTTGATAGTAAATAGATGAATTTTATGGCCAGCAGTAAACACTGGTCAGATATTGCCTGGACTAATACTAAAAAATAATAATTTGTAGTTGTCAAGTTGTATGTTAACCGTATGTAGTTTTAAATCTAATATTAATTTTGATAATTTAATCCACACCTTAGTTGTTATTATTATATATAAAATAAATTAAAAATATATTAGTATAATTATATATATTTAAAGGTGGTTGATATATATTGATAGCTTATTATTAAAAAATAGTTGAAATTGGTATTAATGGATTTTTTTTTTTTACAAAGAAAAAATACTTATTATTATATTAAAATAGTAACAAAGTTACATAGGTCGAGACCCACAGGTCTTCAAAAACATAATAAGAAATGTACATAACCACAACGAAGCCCCGAAAAATATAACATGGCAGTCCACAGTGGACAATGACAAGTCCAAAATACATAGCGTCCCCTTGGGACAAATAAACAACACAACAACAAACAGTCCGCAAAGGACACCGGACTGAACCACAAACGAAGCATAATCCCAAAAAAGATGGCCCCCATTAGGCCACGAGCGGGAACCCCAAAAGAGACAGCAACCAAGGACTAGTAACCTGCAGGAAGACATAATCAGGTCAATACAGAAAGGGAGACCACTCAAACAGAAAAATAAGCCACTGAAGAATGCTCAACAAGTGATCTAGGTGGATATCGGTGGTCACTCACCTTTCCAAGTGGCTCAAAATAGTTTTCTGGCAATTTTGGTAGTTTACTATTTTTAGCAGTTTTTTCGGGTCCTGAACTTCCGGGGCCGTTTTGAGGCCCTAAACGACCTTTTTTGGCGATTTGGGGGGCCTATAGGTTGCCAACCAAATTCATTTAATTTTAGTTGAAAGTTGTAAATCTCGGATAGACCTTTCCAACGGGCTACCGAGCGCCCCAAACAGAGATCGTATGCAAAAGTTACGACCCTGGGAAGTTGATGTACTAACTTACCCAAATGGGGCCCACATGACTTTTGGCGCTTCATCTCCTAGGGTTAGGTTTTTGGATGTCTAGGGTTTTTGACATTCCTGTTTATTGTAAAAAGGCCTCGAGAGCCTCATTGTAACCATCTTCTTGCGAATGAGCGCAGCCGTCACATCTCTTCTTAGAGATAAGCCACCACCATTCCAGCAAGCTTGTTTTCCACTGCATTTTACAGTTTTAGCTTATTCCTTTATTGAATAGAAAATCAGTTTTACTGTATCTCTATTATTTTGTGTTAAGCATTTGATAATAATCTGTATTCATTTCGTTCTGCTCATAAAATCCGGATCAGTGGTATCAGAGCGGTCTGCTCCTTGTCATCTTAATGCATGTCCCCAACGAGGTCAGGGTACAAAGAATTGGGTCTCGAGCTTGTTTCTCTTGAGGAAAAAAGCTCTCGCATGCCCAAGCGACCTCTCATGGCAGGAGAAAATAAAGATGACAGGATAGGAGATCCTTTCAAAATGTTGCTTCAGGAAGCCCTCACGCAACAAAGGAACGAGATGATGGATAGTTTCACGCAAATCCTTCGGCGGCTATCAACAAGCGACGCATCTTCTTCTAGCGGAGGTGCCCCCTTCAAGGTACAAATCAACTTTGATATTCGTATATTTGAAGGTCAAATAGATGCAAATGCTGTAGACAAGTGGTTGAATCTACTAGATGGGTATTTTTTTGTCCATAAGTTTTCGAATAGAGAAAAGATTACTTTTGCGCTCCTCAAAGCCGTTCCCCATGTCAAAAATTGGTGGGAAACTTTTTGTGAGCAAAAGGACACAGAGGAAACCTCATTATTTTCAGTCACAGCCACCTAGGAATCCTTCAGGGATGCTATTAAGGAACAATACTACCGTGTTGGAAGTTTTGACGACTTGTATATCAAATGGACCACAATGCGACAAGAAAGAGACCAAGCAGTGCCAGAGTTCACAAATACCTTCCATACCTTGCGCACCAAGCTGGGTATCAAAGATTCTGAACGACATCTGGTGCTCAAGTATCGCGGTGGTCTACATAGATACATCTAGCCCGAAATGGAATTTTTGGACATCTCTTCCTTGGGTGCAACCTACCGATATGCCGTCAAAATCGAGCAGAAGCTCAAACAAAAGATGCGGCAATTTGGGCCTGGGAACCCCTCACAGCAAAAGACAGGAAATGACAAAGCAAAGATGGACAGTATCAGGACAACCAGTCCAAGCCACAAGCAAAGAGGGACACCGGAAAGACAAAGAAAGATACCAGGAAGTGGTGCGACTTCCATAAGAGCCCTTGGCATAACACTGTTGACTGCTGCTCAAAGTTGTCACTGGTGGCTGAAGTAAAAGCATCTGAATCAGATGCGGATTTTGACTCTGAGTCCGAACCAGAAAGGGGAAGACGGATCATTGACGCGAAACCCAGTGCCACCATTTCTACCACCAAGTTCCATCCTGATGAGCCAGACGAGCCAAGAAGAGGAGAACACCTCTTCCATTCACAGATGTGGGTAAAAGGCACCCCGCTGCACTTCATCGTTGATAGTGGTAGCCAGAAGAACCTCATCTCAGCAGAGGTTGTCAAGCGCCTGGCCCTACCGACAACGCCACACCCGCAACCCTACACCATTGGATGGCTCCGCAAAGGAAGCGATCTCCGCATCAGCCAACAGTGTCGACTGTCGTACGACATCAAGCCCTTCAAGGATGAGGTATTGTGTGATGTTGCTCCTCTTGAAGTTTCAGATGTTCTTTTGGGCCAATCTTATTTATGGAAACGTCATGCTGTATATGAGTCCAGGCCTCATAGTGTCATTATTTCTTTGAACAGGAAATTGTACAGGATACTCGAGGTAGCCCCTCCTAGTGCTATTTCCTTGATCTCTGCTAAGAAATGCAGGAAGGTAATCTCTCAGACCGGGAAATTTGTCTTCTTCGTGATTCGCTCTCAGAGTGAGAGAAAGATCACAGCCACATCCAGGGCCTCCACGACCGATCACTCCACACAACAAAAGAAAGTGGATAAGGTGGTGGAAGAATACTCAGAGATCTTCTCCTCTCCTACCGGGGTACCTCTACACTGCCAGGTCAAGCATCCCATCGATTTAACCCCAGGCGCACCGCTACCCAATGGGCCAGTCTATCGCCGCTCTCTATTGGAAAACGAGGAGATCAAGAGGTAGATCCAAGAATTGCTCCATAAGGGGCACATCCATCCCAACTCGTCACCTTGTGGGAGCCCAATCGTGCTAGTGCAGAAGAAAGATGGGACCTGGCGACTCTGCATTGATTACCAGGCCCTGAATAAAATCACAGTCCGCAACCAGTACTCGATTCCCCAAATCGACGACCTCCTTGATCAGCTCACAGGGGCCAAATACTTCAGTAAGATTGATCTGAATTCTGGCTACCACCAGGTCCCAATAGAACATATAGATGTATGGAAGACTGTCTTCAAGTCAAAACAAGGTCTTTTTGAATGGCTGGTCATGCCCTTTGGTTTGACAAATGCTCCAACAACGTTTATGAGGATGATGGATGATATCCTACGACCTTCAACCAATAATTTTGTAGTGGTGTATCTGGATGACATCCTAATCTATAGCAAGACTTTGGTGGAACACTTGCAACATATTCAACAGGTTTTGCACACCCTACGGCAGCACAAACTATATGCAAACTTGGAAAAATGCTCCTTCGGCATGGACAGGGTCCATTAATTAGGCTACATTGCTGATTGACATGGTGTGCATGTGGATCCAACCAAGATCTAGGTCATCCGTGACTGGCCCGCCCCAACCACACTCACTGAACTTCGAAGCTTCTTAGGCCTCGCCAATTTCTATTGTCGGTTCGTGCTAGGATTCTCTCATATTGTATGGGCCCTCAGCCAAGTAACCAAGGGTGGCGGTAAGGAAAAATTTGTGTGGGGCCTGTCCCAACAACAAGCCTTCGATGACTTGAAGAAGCATTTGTGCTCATCATCGGTACTCTCATTACTCAACCTACAACATCCCTTTGAGATCGAGACAGATGCTTCAGATTATGTTGTGGGCGCCATTCTCACTCAACACGGCCACCCTGTGGCATATCATAGTGAGACACTATCAGATGATGTCTGTAAGTACCCTACTTATGACAAACAAATGTACTCCATTGTGCAAGCCTGCCGCAAGTGGAGACATTACATTCTTGGGAAGGAGACAGTCATCCACACTGATCACAAGCCACTACAGTTCATGCAGACCCAAGGAAAGTTGCAGAATGACCGCCATCAGAAGTGGTCAACATACTTACAGCAGTTCCACCTCAACATCAAATATAAAATAGGGAGTACCAACCGAGTCGTTGACTGCCTCAGTCGACCTCCAGTCGCGGAACTCACCACAGTGCTAGACTCTTGCGGCCACGAGACCTCTAGATGGCCCCACCTCTACAAGACAGACCTTGACTTCTCCACCACCTACCAAATGTTGGGCACCAACTCAGTGGTTGCTAATTTCCATCTTCATGATGGGTTGTTGTGTTGTCCGGGCCATCTCTGCGTTCCATCAAGCGAGTGTGTGAAGCTGATATGGGAAGCTCACTACAGTTGGGTGGCAGGACACTTTGGCATCGAAAAGACAGTGGCAGTGTTGCAGAAACATTTATACTGGATGAAACTTCGACAGGATGTCGACAAGTATATCAGGTCCTGCACTGCTTGCGCTATCGCCAAACCAACCACTAAGAAACAGGGCTTGTACACCCCTCTACTTACTCCTGACAGGCCATGGGAATCCATCTCAATGGACTACATATTGAGCCTTCCATCCACCAACAGGGGAAACGACTGTGTTTTTGTGGTTGTTGATCGCTTTTCTAAGATGGTGATTCTAGCCGCCTGCAAGAAGAACATCACAGTAGAAGCCACTGCCAATCTCTTCTTTGAATGAGTATGGGTACATTTTGGGATCCCACAGACCATTATCTCAGACTGTGACAGTCGGTTCCTCAACTCATTCTGGTCGAGCCTTTGGTCACTGCTGGATACCGAGCTCACCAAATCCATTTCCTTCCACCCCCAGAAAGATGGCCAAACCAAGGTCATCAACCCGATGGTTGTACATATCCTGCACATGTACAATTCAACACATCCCTGCACATGGGATGAGAGTCTTCCCTATGTCCAGCATAGCTACAACCGAGCCCTACATAGCTCAACTGGCCATAGCCCCTTTCATGTGGTGTTGGGATTCCAACCATTCGGCCCCATAGATGTTGCACTTCCCCTGGCGACCACCTCGGCTGACTCGTCCCCTAAAGCCGACAAAGCCACCCGGTTCATTGAATGGATCCAGCATATCTGCCAACAGGTTTAGGATATTCTACAGAAGTCTAATGCCAAGTACAAGCAGCACCATGATCAACATTGGGTGATCCGGATTTATGAGCATAACGAAATGAATACAGATTATTATCAGATGCTTAACACAAAATAAAAGAGATACAGTAAAACCGGTTTTCTATTCAATAAGGAAATAAGCTAGAACTGAAAAATGCAGTGGAAAACAAGCTTGCTGGAATGGTGGCGGCTTATATCTGAGAAGAGATGTGATGGTTGCGCTCATTTCGCAAGAAGATGGTTACAATGAGGCTCTCAAGGCCTTTTACAATAAACAGGAATGTCAAAAACCCTAGACATCCAAAAACCTAACCCTAGGAGATGAAGCGCCAAAAGTCATGTGGGCCCCGTTTGGGTAAGTTAGTACATCAACTTCCCGGGGTCATAACGTTTGCATACGATCTCCGTTTGGGGCGCTCGGTAGCCCGTTGGAAAGGTCTATCCGAGATTTACAACTTTCGATTGAGGCCATACATATGCCAGAGGCAACCAATTGGCCCCCCAAATTACCAAAAAAGGTCGTTTAGGGCCTCAAAATAACCCCAGAAGTTCAGGACCCAAAAAACTGGTAAAAATAGTACAATACCAAAGTTGCCATAAAATTGTTTTGAGCTAGTTGGAAAGGTGGGTGGCCACCAATATCCACCTGGATCAATCCTCCCTCTTTAGGAAGCAGTGGTCTCCATTGTGTTGAGTTCCCCCATCAGATGAGGAAATTTCTGTTGAATTTGGCCTCGGGTGAGCCACTTGCCTTGGTGCAGGAGCTGCCCTGCTTTGACAACTCGATAAAGCTGGATCCTTTGATGTCGAGTGCCCTTGATCTGTGTGTCTGCAATATGATCATTGGATGCTTGTTGTAGGCAGTCGGGGTTGAGCTCTGTTGGTGTCAACTTCTCTACTATCTCTGAGGTGTCTAATAGTGGTGGGAAATATGGCCGAAGGAGAGCCACGTTGAAGACTGGATGCAGACCAAGGAAGGGGGGGATGTTGAGCTCAAAAGCATTGTCACCCACCGCTTTGCTGATGGTGTACGGCCCATAACGGAGTGGGCGAAGCTTTCGATGGGGCCCTGTAAGGCGTTCTTTCTGCAAATGCAACCAAACTTTGTCGCCCACCTGAAACTTATGTGGCACCCGATGTTGATCATGGCGCTGCTTGAACCTGGCATTGGACTTCTGTAGCATATCCTAAACCTGTTGGCGGATATGCTGGATCCGTTCAATGAACCGGGCGGCTTTATCAGCTTCGGGGGACGAGTCGGCCGAGGTGGTCGCCAGGGGAAGTGCAACATCCATGGGGCCCGATGGTTGGAATCCCAACCCCATCTGAAAGGGGCTGTGGCCAGTTGAGCTATGCAGGGCTCGGTTGTAGCTATGTTGGACATAGGGGAGACTCTCATCCCATGTGCGGGGGTGTGTTGAATTGTACATGCGCAGGATATGTACGACCATCAGGTTGACGAACTCCGTTTGTCCATCGATCTGGGGGTGGAAGGCAGTGGATTTGGTGAGCTTGGTATCCAGCAGTGACCAGAGGCTTGAGCAGAATGAGCTGAGGAACCGACTATCACAGTCTGAGATAATGGTCTGTGGGATCCCAAAATGTACCCATACTCGTTCAAAGAAGAGCTTGGCAGTGGCTTGTACTGTGATGTTCTTCTTGCAAGCGGCTAGAATAGCCATCTTGGAAAAGCGATCAACAACCACGAAAACACAGTCATTTCCCCTCTTGGTGGATGGGATGCCCGACATGTAGTCCATTGAGATGGATTCCCACGGCCTGTCAGGAGTAGGCAGAGGGGTGTATAGGCCTTGTTTCTCAGAGGTCAGTTTGGCAATAGCGCAAGCGGTGCAGGACCTGATATACTTGCCGACATCTTGTCGAAGTTTCGGCGAGTAGAAATGTTTCTACAACACTGCCACCATCTTTTCGATGCCAAAGTGTCCTGCCACCCGACTATAGTGAGCTTCCCAAATCAGCTTCGCGTGCTCGCTGGATGGAACACAAAGATGGCCCAGACGACACAAAAACCCATCCTGAAGATGGAAATTAGCAACCACTGAGTTGGTGCCAAACATTTGATAGGTGGCAGAGAAGTCAGGGTCTGTCTCGTAGAGGTGGGGCCATCCAGACGTCTCGTGGCCACAAGAGTCTAGCACCGTGGTAAGTGCTACGACTGGAGGTCGACTGAGGCAGTCAGCAACTCGGTTGGTACTCCATGTTTTATATTTGATGTTGAGGTGGAACTGCTGTAAATATGTTGACCACTACTGATGGCGGTCATTTTGCAACTTTCCTTGGGTCTGCATGAACTGTAGTGGCTTGTGATCAGTGTGGATGACTGTCTCCTTCCCAAGAATGTAATGTCTCCATTGGTGGCAGGATTGTACAATGGAGTACATTTCTTTGTCGTAGGTAGGGTACTTGCGGACAGCATCTGATAGTGTCTCACTGTGATATGCCACGGGGTGGCCGTGTTGAGTGAGAACGGCACCCACAGCATAATCTGAAGCATCTGTCTCGATCTCAAAGGGATGTTGCAGGTTCGGTAATGAGAGTACCGGCGATGAGCACAAACGCTTCTCCAATTCATCGAAGGCTTGTTGTTGGGACAGGCCCCACACAAATTTTTCCTTACCACCACCCCTGGTCACTTGGCTGAGGGCCCAGGCGATATGAGAGAATCCCAGCACGAACCGTCGATAGAAATTGGCGAGGCCCAAGAAGCTCCGAAGTTCAGTGAGTGTGGTTGGGGCTGGCCAGTCACGGATGACCTAGATCTTGGCTGGATCCACATGCACACCATGTCGATCAATGATGTAGCGTAAGTAATGGACCCTGTCCATGCCGAAGGAGCATTTTTCCAAGTTTGCATATAGTTTTTGCTTCCGCAAGGTGTGCAGAACCTGCTGAATATGCTGCAAGTGTTCCTCCCAAGTCTTGCTGTAGATGAGGATGTCATCCAGATACACCACTACAAAATTGTTGGTGAAAGGTCGTAGGATATCGTCCATCATCCTCATAAAAGTTGCTGGAGCATTTGTCAAACCAAAGGGCATGACCAGCCATTCAAAAAGACCTTCTTTTGACTTGAAGGCAGTCTTCCATACATCTGTCTGTTCTATTGGGACCTGGTGGTAGCCAGAATTCAGATCAATCTTACTGAAGTATTTGGCCCCCGTGAGCTGATCAACGAGGTCGTCGATTCGGGGAATCAGGTACCAATTACGGACTGTGATTTTATTCAGGGCCCGGTAATCAATGCAGAGTCGCCAGGTCCCATCTTTCTTCTGCACTAGCACGATTGGGCTCCCACAAGGTGATGAACTGGGACGGATGTGCCCCTTGCGGAGCAATTCTTGGATCTGCCTCTTGATCTCCTCGTTTTCCAACAGAGAGCGGCGATAGACTAGCCCATTGGGTAGCGGTGTGCCTGGGGTCAGATCGATGGGATGCTTGACCTGGCAGTGCAGAGGTACCCCGGTCGGAGTGGAGAAGATATCTGAGTATCCTTCCACCACCTTATCCACTTGCTTCTGTTGTGTGGATAGATCGGTTGTGGAGGCCCGGGATGTGGCTGCGATCTTTCTTTCACTCTGAGAGTGAATCACGAAGAAGACAAATTTCACGGTCTGAGAGATGACCTTCCTGCATTGCTTGGCAGAGATCAAGGAAATAGCACTAGGAGGAACTGCCTCGGGTATCCTGTACAATTTCCTGTTCAAAGAGATAGTAACACTACGGGGCCTAGACTCATATACAACATGACGTTTCCATAAATAAGGTTGTCCCAAAAGAACATCTGAAACTTCGAGAAAAGCAACATCACACAATACCTCATCCTTGAAGGGCTTGATGCCATATGGTAGTCAGCACTGTTGGCTAACGCGGAGATCGCTTCCTTTGCGGAGCCATCCAATGGTTTAGGGTTGTGGGTGTGGCGTTTTCGGCAGGGCCAGGCCCTTCACGACTTTTGCTGAGATGAGATTCTTCTGGCTACCGCTATCAACGATGAAGTGCAGCGGGGTGCCTTTTACCCACATCTGTGAATGGAAGAGGCGTTCTCCTTCTTCTGGCTGATCTGGTTCATCAGGCTAGAGCTTGGTGGTAGCAATGGTGGCACTGGGTTCCACGTCAATGATCCGTCTTCCCCTTTCTGGTTCGGACTCAGAGTCAGAACCCGCATCTAATTCAGATGCTTTCACTTCGGCCACCAGCGATTTCTTTGAGCGGCAATCAGCAGTGTTATGCCAAGGGCTCTTATGGAAGTCGCACCACTTCCCGGTATCTTTCTTTGTTTTTCCGGTGTCCTTCTTTGCTTGCGGCTTGGACTGGTTGTCCTGATGCTATCCATCTTTGCTCTGTCCTTTATTCTGTGGGTTCGGGATTCCCTTTCCTGTCTTTTGCTGTGAGGGGTTCTCACGCCCAAATTGCTGCATCTTTTGCTTGAGCTTCTGCTCAATTTTGACGGCATATCGGTAGGCCACGCCCAAGGAAGAGATGTCCAGAAATTCCATTTCAGTCTGGATGTATCTATGCAAACCACCGCGATACTTAAGCACTAGATGTCACTCTGAATCTTTGATACCAAGCTTGGTGCGTAAGGTATGGAAGATATTTGTGAACTCTGGCACTGCTTGGTCTCTTTCTTGTCGCAGTGTGGTCCATTTGGTATACAAGTCGTCATAACTTGCAACAGGGTAGTATTATTCCTTAATAGCATCCCTGAAGGATTCCCAGGTGGCCGTGACTGAAAATAATGAGGCTTCTTCTATGTCCTTTTGCTTGCAGAATGTTTCCCACCAATCTTTGACATGGGGAACGGCTTTGAGGAGCGCAAAAGTAATCTTTTCTTTATTCGAAAAGTTATGGACAGAAAAATACCCTTCTAGTAGATTCAACCACTTATCTACAGCATCTGCGTCTATCTGTCCTTCAAATATAGGGATATCGAAGTTGATTTGTACCTTGAAGGGGGCGGCGCCTCCGCTCGAGGAAGATGCGTCGCTTGTTCGTAGTCGTCGAAGGATTTGCATGAAATTATCCATCATCTCGTTCCTCTGCTGCGTGAGGGATTCCTCTAGCAACATTTTGATAGGATCTCCTGTTCCGTCATCTTTCTTTTCTCCTGCCATGAGAGGTCGCTTGGGCGTGCGAGAGCTTTTGTCCTCAAGAGAAACAAGCTCGAGACCCAATTCTTTGTACCCTGACCTCATTGGGGACATGCATTAAGACGACAAGGAGCAGACCGCTCTGATACCACTGATCCAGATTTATGAGCAGAACAAAATGAATACAGATTATTATCAGATGCTTAACACAAAATAACAGAGATACAGTAAAACTGGTTTTCTATTCAATAAGGAAATAAGCTAGAACTGAAAAATGCAGCAAAAAACAAGCTTGCTGGAATGGTGGCGGCTTATCTCTGAGAAGAGATGTGACGACTGCGCTCATTTCACAAGAACATGGTTACAATGAGGCTCTCAAGGCCTTTTACAATAAATAGGAATGTCAAAAACCCGAGACATCGAAAAACCTAACCCTAGGAGATGAAGCGCCAAAAGTCATGTGGGCCCCATTTGGGTAAGTTAGTACATCAACTTCCCGGGGTCGTAACTTTTGCATACGATCTCCGTTTTGGGTGCTCGGTAGCCCATTGGAAAGGTCTATCCAAGATTTACAACATTCAAATGGGGCCAATTGGATGCCCCCCAAATTTCCAAAAAAGGTCGTTTAGGGCTTCAAAATGGCCCCGGAAGTTCAGGACCCAAAAAACTACTAAAAATAGTACAATACCAAAGTTGCCATAAAACTGTTTTGAGCCAGTTAGAAAGGTGGGTGGCCACCAATATCCACCTGGATCAATCCTCCCTCCTTAGGAAGCAATGGTCTCCATTGCATTGAGTTCCCCCATCAGATGCGGAAATTTCTGCTGAATTTGGCCTCGGGTGAGCCACTTGCCCTGGTGCAGGAGCTGCCCTGCTTTGACAACTCGATAAAGCTGGATCCTTTGATGTCGAGTGCCCTTGATCTGTGTGTCTGCAATATGATCACTGGATGCTTGTTGTAGGCAGTCGGGGTTGAGCTCTGTTGGTGTCAACTTCTCTACTATCTCTGAGGTGTCTAATAGTGGTGGGAAATATGGCCGAAGGAGAGCCATGTTGAAGACTGGATGCAGACCAAGGAAGGGGGGAATGTTGAACTCAAAAGCATTGTCACCCACCACCTTGGTGATGGTGTACGGCCCATAACGGATTGGGCGAAGCTTTCGATGGGGCCCTGTAAGGCGTTCTTTCTGCAAATGCAACCAAACTATGTCGCCCACCTAAAACTTATGTGGCACCCGATGTTGATCATGGCGCTGCTTGTACTTGGCATTGGACTTATGTAGAATATCCTGAACCTGTTTGCGGATATGCTGGATCCGTTCAATGAACCGGGTGGCTTTATCAGCTTCGGGGGATGAGTCGGCCGAGGTGGTCGCTAGGGGAAGTGCAACATCCATGGGGCCCGATGGTTGGAATCCCAACCCCACCTGAAAGGGGCTGTGGCCAGTTGAGCTATGCAGGGCTTGGTTGTAGCTATGTTGGTCATAGGGGAGACTCTCATCCCATGTGCAGGGGTGTGTTGAATTGTACATGCGCAGGATATGTACGACCATCCGGTTGACGACCTCCATTTGTCCATCGGTCTGGGGGTTGAAGGCAATGGATTTGGTGAGCTTGGTATCCAGCAGTGACTAGAGGCTTGACCAGAATGAGCTGAGGAACCGACTGTCACGGTCTGAGATAATGGTCTGTGGGATCCCAAAATGTACCCATACTCGTTCAAAGAAGAGCTTGGCAGTGGCTTCTGGTGTGATGTTCTTCTTGTAAGCGGCTAGAATCGCCATCTTGGAAAAGCGATCAACAACCACGAAAACAAAGTCATTTCTCCTCTTGGTGGATGGGAGGCCCGACATGTAGTCCATTGAAATGGATTCCCACGGCCTGTCAGGAGTAGACAGATGGGTGTATAGGCCCTGTTTTTTAGTGGTCGGTTTGGCAATAGCACAAGCCGTGTAGGACCTGATATACTTGCCGACATCTTGTCGATGTTTCAGCCAGTAGAAATGTTTCTGCAACACTGCCACCGTCTTTTCGACGCCAAAGTGTCCTGCCACCCGACTATAGTGAGCTTCCCAAATCAGCTTCGCGTGCTCGCTGGATGGAACGCAAAGATGGCCCAGACGACACACCAACCCATCCTAAAGATGGAAATTAGCAACCACTGAGTTGGTGCCCAACATTTGATAGGTGGCGGAGAAGTCAGGGTCTGTCTCATAGAGGTGGGGCCATCCGGAGGTCTCGTGGCCACATGAGTCTAGCACTATGGTAAGTGCCGCGACTGGAGGTCGACTGAGGCAGTCAGCAAATCGGTTGGTACTCCATGTTTTATATTTGATGTTGAGGTGGAACTACTGTAAATATGTTGACCACTTCTAATGGCGGTCATTTTGCAACTTTCCTTGGGTCTGCATGAACTGTAGTGGCTTGTGATCAGTGTGGATGACTGTCTCCTTCCCAAGAATGTAATGTCTCCACTGGCGGCAGGCTTGTACAATGGAGTACATTTCTTTGTCGTAGGTAGGGTACTTGCGGACAGCATCTGACAGTGTCTCACTATGATATGCCACGGGGTGGCTGTGTTGAGTTAGAACGGCACCCACAACATAATATGAAGCATCTGTCTCGATCTCAAAGGGATGTTGCAGGTTCGGTAATGAGAGTACCGACGATGAGCACAAACGCTTCCCCAAGTAATCGAAGGCTTGTTGTTGGGACAGGCCCCACACAAATTTTTCCTTACCACCACCCCTGGTTACTTGGCTAAGGGCCCATGCGATATGAGAGAATCCCAGCACGAACCATCGATAGAAATTGGCAAGGCCAAAGAAGCTCCGACGTTCAGCGAGTGTGGTTGGGGCTGGCCAGTCACGGATGACCTGGATCTTGGCTGGATCCACATGCACACCATGTCGATCAACGATGTAGCGTAAGTAATGGACCCTGTCCATGCCGAAGGAGCATTTTTCCAAGTTTGCATATAGTTTTTGCTTCCGCAGGGTGTGCAGAACCTGCTGAATATGCTGCAAGTGTTCCTCCCAAGTCTTGCTGTAGATGAGGATGTCATCCAGATACACCACTACAAAATTGTTGGTGAAAGGTCGTAGGATATCGTCCATCATCCTCATAAAAGTTGCTGGAGCATTTGTCAAACCAAAGGGCATGACCAGCCATTCAAAAAGACCTTCTTTTGACTTGAAGGCAGTCTTCCATACATCTTTCTATTCTATTGGGACTTGGTGGTAGCCAGTCTTCAGATCAATCTTACTGAAGTATTTGGCCCCTATGAGCTGATCAAGGAGGTCGTCGATTCGAGGAATTAGGTACCGGTTACGGACTGTGATTTTATTCAGGGCCCGGTAATCAATGCAGAGTCGCTAGGTCCCATCTTTCTTCTGCACTAGCACGATTGG
This sequence comes from Larix kaempferi, assembly GCA_027924585.1. Classification (NCBI taxonomy): domain Eukaryota; kingdom Viridiplantae; phylum Streptophyta; class Pinopsida; order Pinales; family Pinaceae; genus Larix; species Larix kaempferi. The sequence goes on from BSBM01000437.1 coordinate 12,211,714, forward strand.
GCTCCCACAAGGTGATGAACTGGGACGGATGTGCCCCTTGCGGAGCAATTCTTGGATCTGCCTCTTGATCTCCTCATTTTCCAACAGAGAGAAGCGATAGACTGGCCCATTGGGTAGCGGTGCGCCTGGGGTCATATCGATGGGATGCTTGACCTGACAGTGCAGAGGTACCCCGGTCGGAGAGGAGAAGATATCTGAGTATCCTTCCACCACCTTATCCACTTGCTTCTGTTGTGTGGATAGATCGGTCATGGAGGCCCGAGATGTGGCTACGATCTTTCTTTCACTCTGAGACCGAATCACGAAGAAGACAAATTTCACGATCTGAGAGATGACCTTCCTGCATTGCTTGGCAGAGATCAAGGAAATAGCACTAGGAGGAGCTGCCTTAGGTATCCTGTACAATTTCCTGTTCAAAGAGATAATAACACTACGAGGCCTAGACTCATATACAGCATGACATTTCCATAAATAAGGTTGTCCCAAAAGAACATCTGAAACTTCGAGAGGAGCAACATCACACAATACCTCGTCCTTGAAGGGCTTGATGCCGTATGGCAGTCGGCACTGTTGGCTGACGCGGAGATCGCTTCCTTTGCGGAGCCATCCAATGGTGTAGGGTTGTGGGTGCGGCGTTGTCGGCAGGGCCAGGCGCTTGACAACCTTTGCTGAGATGAGATTCTTCTGGCAACCGCTATCAACGATGAAGTGCAGCGGGGTGCCTTTTACCCACATCTGTGAATGGAAGAGGCGTTCTCCTTCTTCTGGCTCATCTGGTTCATCAGGCTGGAGCTTGGTTGTAGCAATGGTGGCACTGGGTTCCACGTCAATGATCCGTCTTCCCCTTTCTAGTTCGGACTCAGAGTCAGAACCCGCATCTGATTCAGATGCTTTCACTTCGGCCACCAGCGACTGCTTTGAGCGGCAATCAGCAGTGTTATGCCAAGGGCTCTTATGGAAGTCACACCACTTCCCGGTATCTTTCTTTGTTTTTCCGGTGTCCTTCTTTGCTTGCGGCTTGGACTGGTTGTCCTCATGCTGTCCATCTTTGCTCTATCCTTTATTATGTGGGTTGGGGCCGCCCTTTCCTGTCTTTTGCTGTGAGGGGTTCCCAGGCCCAAATTGCCGCGTCTTTTGTTTGAGCTTCTGCTCAATTTTGACGGCATATCAGTAGGCCGCTCCCAAGGAAGAGATGTTTGGAAATTCCATTTCGGTCTGGATGTATCTATCCAAACCACCGCGATACTTAAGCACTAGATGTCGCTCTGAATCTTTGATACCCAGCTTGGTGCGTAAGGTATGGAAGATATTTGTGAACTCTGGCACTGCTTGGTCTCTTTCTTGTCGCAGTGTGGTCCATTTGGTATACAAGTCGTCATAACTTCCAACAGGGTAGTATTGTTCCTTAATAGCATCCCTGAAGGATTCCCAGGTGGCCGTGACTGAAAATAATGAGGTTTCTTCTGTGTCCTTTTGCTCGCAGAATGTTTCCCACCAATCTTTGACATGGGGAACGGCTTTGAGGAGCACAAAAGTAATCTTTTCTTTATTCGAAAAGTTATGGACAGAAAAATACCCTTCAGGTAGATTCAACCACTTATCTACAGCATCTGCGTCTATCTTTCCTTCAAATATAGGGATATCGAAGTTGATTTGTACCTTGAAGGGGGGTGGCGCCTCCGCTCGAGGAAGATGCGTCGCTTGTTGGTAGTCGTCGAAGGATTTGTGTGAAATTATCCATCATCTCGTTTCTCTGCTGCGTGAGGGCTTCCTCAAGCAACATTTTGATAGGATCTCCTGTTCCGTCATCTTTCTTTTCTCCTGCCATGAGAGGTCGCTTGGGCGTGTGAGAGCTTTTGTCCTCAAGAGAAACAAGCTCGAGACCCAATTCTTTGTACCCTGACCTCGTTGGGGACATGCATTAAGACGACAAGGAGCAGACCGCTCTGATACCACTGATCCATATTTATGAGCAGAACGAAATGAATACATATTATTATCAGATGCTTAACACAAAATAACAGAGATACAATAAAACTGGTTTTCTATTCAATAAGGAAATAAGCTAGAACTGAAAAATGCAGCAAAAAACAAGCTTGCTGGAATGGTGGCAGCTTATCTCTGAGAAGAGATGTGACGGCTACGCTCATTTCGCAAGAAGATGGTTATAATGAGGCTCTCAAGGCCTTTTACAATAAACAGGAATGTCAAAAACCCTAGACATCCAAAAACCTAACCCTAGGAGATGAAGCGCCAAAAGTCATGTGGGCCCCGTTTAGGTAAGTTAGTACATCAACTTCCCGGGGTCGTAACTTTTGCATACGATCTCCGTTTGGGGCGCTCGGTAGCCCGTTGGAAAGGTCTATCCAAGATTTACCCCAAATTTCCAAAAAAGGTCGTTTAGGGCCTCAAAATGGCCCCGGAAGTTCAGGACCCGAAAAAATGCTAAAAATAGTACAATACCAAAGTTGCCATAAAACTGTTTTGAGCCAGTTGGAAAGGTGGGTGGCCACCAATATCCACCTGGATCATTGGGTGCCACATAAGTTTCAGGTGGGAAACAAAGTTTGGTTTCATTTGCAGAAAGAACCCCTTACAGGGCCCCATTGGAAGCTTCGCCCACTCCGTTATGGGCCGTACACCATCACCAAGGTGGTGGGTGACAATTCTTTTGAGCACAACATTCCCCCCTTCCTTGGTTTGCATCCAGTCTTCAACGTGGCTCTCCTTCGGCCATATTTCCCACCATTATTAGACACCTTAGAGATAGCAGAGTAGTTGACACCAACAGAGCTCAACCCCGACTTCCTGCAACTGGCATCCAGTGATCATGTTGTGGACACACAGATCAAGGGAACTCGACATCAAAGGATCCAACTTTATCAAGTTTTCAAAGCAGGGCAGCTCCTGCAGCAAGGTAAGTCGCTCACTCGAGGCCAAATTCAGTAGAAATTTCGTCTTCTGATGGGGGAACTCAAGGCAATGGAGACCATTGCTTCCTAGGGAGGTATGATTGATCCAGGTGGATATCGGTTTCCACCCACCTTTCCAACTAGCTCAAAACAGTTTTATGGCAATTTTGGTAATTTACTATTTTTAGCAGTTTTTTTGGGTCCTGAACTTCCGGGGCTGTTTTGAGGCCCTAAACGACTTTTTTTGGCAATTTGGGGGGACATAAGGCTACCAATAGCATGCATTTGGCTCCATTAAAAAATTGTAAATCTCGGATAGACCTTTCCAATGGGCTACTGAGCGCCCTAAACGGAGATTGTATGCAAAAGTTACGACCCCGGGAAGTTGATGTACTAACTTACCCAAACGAGGCCCACATGACTTTTGGCGCTTCATCTCCTAGGGTTAGGTTTTTGGATGTCTAGGGTTTTTGATATTCCTGTTTATTGTAAAAAGGCCTTGAGAGCCTCATTGTAACCATATTATTGCGAATGAGCGCAACCTTCACATCTCTTCTTAGAGATAAGCTGCCACCATTTCAACAAGCTTATTTTCCACTGCATTTTACAGTTTTAGCTTATTTCTTTATTAAATAGAAAACCAGTTTTACTGTATCTCTGTTATTTTGTGTTAAGCATCTGATAATATTCTGTATTCATTTCGTTCTGCTCATAAAATCTAGATCAACAAGTAAGCCATCCCTCCATTCCTCCACAAAAATGGTGCCCTTAGGAAAAAGAAGTGCCCGTTTGGAGAGTTCATCCGCTGGAGAATTGAATTCACGAAAGATGTGAGCAAAGGAAATCTACCTGAAACAGTTGATTATTCTATGTGCATGGCGGAGCCAATAATCCAATTGGAGCACTTTGAGTGAAAAAAATACCACGATCCCACTCAATGATAACACGAGAGTCTCCAATGATGCGAACAAGGGGAATGTTACGACCCACAACAATATACATAACAAACCAGAGAGCAATGAGCTCACTGCGCGTATTGGAACCCATGCCACTGTTGAACGAGGACTTTATACAATGGTTAGCCGCAATATGAATAATTTCCCCCGCACCACCCAACAACAATTCCCGCTGAGAGGCACCATCAAAAGCCCCCCAAGGCCATGAATTAGTAACTGGCGGATCCAAACAAGGGACATATCTAATCTGTCCGGGAGACCCAACTGCCTCCAAATAGGATGCTAGAATACCATTACCAGGATAGTAACGCTGTGTAGCCACCCCATCAAAAATAAGTCGGTTGCATGCTCTCCAAATACCCCAAGCCACAAAAATAGGAAGGGTTAATTCCGATCTCCGAGCAGCTGACCAATCACATATAATATCGATGAAAGACAAACGATTCCCGCTGCAAGTAACCCCTGCCTGGGAGTAGTAGTCCATCCAAATGGAATGAGAAAATGGACACTGAAAGAACAGGTGTAACACTGATTCTTCACCACAACCACACAGGGCGCAACAGTTCGGGCCACAACCCCCCCCTTTTCAAAATATTGTCCCATGTGAGAATCCGGTTATCAAACACTAGCCATATAGATCATTTCAACTTGAGTGGAATGTTGAGGGACCACACCAACTTGTGCCAGCTAAATCCCCCGGGCGCCCCAGATGTGAAAAGTGCCTCATAAGCCAACTATGCCATAACCACACCTTTCTTCGTGTTCCAAGACCAAACCACACCATTAGGTTCTGCATTGAGCTGGAGATTCATTGCCTAGAGACCGGTAATATAGATTGACCACTCCACACCCAAAGTACCGGATAAACCCAACTACTGTGCCGAGATCCATGAGTGGTGCCCAGGTCAGATAGGATTAAAAATCGCAATATGGTTCAGCATGTAGTAACCCATAGTTCTCAGAAAAACTTTGAGCTCAAGAGAAAGAACAAAAGACACAGGACCCCCCAGAATAGGGTCGTCGCCCAAATGAATATAGTGGCCACTCCCTGACGACCATGACACCCATGTAGCTATTATCATGAAGGATCCAAGTAAACCTTTCCACATATTCGACATCCCATTTCTGAACTAGTGGATCACCAAAGTCTGCTTGAGATACTTATCTCTGATAATCAATCCCCATAAGGAGTCTGAAAATAAGGCCCACCAGAGACTCTTGGAATTTAATGCTTTGCTAAAAAGTGCCATAATTTTTAAATTCCAGCCACCAAGATGGAATGGTTTTGCCAATTTTTTCCAATCCACCAGATGATAATGACGCTTTGAATCTCCACCACCCCAGATGAACTTAAAAATATGCTTGCGGATCCCATCCACGATAGGCATAGGAATATTACACATGGAGAGCCAATACACCGCCAGGTTTTGCAAGGATGATTTAGCCAGAGTAAGACGGCCACCCAGTGATAGCCATTGCCAGCACTAGTGGCTGATGTGTTTGTCAAAACTTTTTAGGGGCCAATACCAGTCCGACACCCTATACTTATTTGGCTTGAGGAAGAACCCGAGGTATTTTGTACCATTTTCCAAGGGTTGAAAACTATAAGGAAGGAGTAACCGGATCTGCTAAAAAACATCCATATTAACATCAAAAAATAAAAGAACAGATTTTTCATTACTGATGAGCATACCCGAGGCTTGGCAAAAAATATGCAGAACCCCTCTTAAATAAGACCATTCAGCAAGGGAGCCACCACCATATAATAATACATCATCCACGAAAAAGGTGTGTGAAACCACAGAGAGTGGAGCAATTTCAAGGCCCATGAATTTTTGCGCCCCTATTGCAACATGAATGAGTCGACTGAGCCCTTGGATAACCAGAAGAAATAGAAATGGTGAAAGGGGGAAACCTTGATGTAACCCCCGAGAGATTTTGAATAAATTCAAAGGAACCCCATTAATAATGACCACAAAATTGACCGAAGAGATGCAACACACAATCCATTTACTGACCACCCATGGAAGCCCAATCTGAATCAAAACTAAATGCAAGAAAGTCCAATCAAAATGATTATAAGCTTTCACTAAGTCAAGTTTTAAGAGAACAACCTCAAGATGCTTCACTTTGATATAGTGAAAGGACTCCTGTGCCACCTCTACTGCATCCAGAATTTGCTTATCATGCAGGAAACCAATTTTTTCCTTACAGATATATTTTGATAAGCCTGGCTTCAGTCTAACTGCAATGACTTTGGCAATGATATTGTATATTAAGTTGCAGAGTGAAATAGGATGAAAATCATTGAAATTATCAGGATGTGAACATTTAGGTATTAGAGTCAAAAAGGTCGAATTGATTGCATCAATGACCACACCATTTGTCTAAGACTCTTCTCCACTACATTCAAGATATCTGGCCCCATAATATCAAAAAATATAGAAAAACTTCCACAGACCAGCCATCTGGACCCGAACTCTTTTCCTTTGAGAACCTTTTAAGCATGTTTTCAACTTCACACGACGAAACCTGGGCAAAGATTGCATCACCCTCCTCATCCGAGAATAGTCTGGGGTATTCCTTAATAACTTTGAACTGATTAAGTAATGAAGTGACACGAGGGTCAGTAAAAATGTGTTGGAAATGTTGAACCGCTTCCTCATGAAGGTCATTGGCCAAGGAAATTTTAGCACCCACACTATTATTGAGTTCCCAAATGGCGTTTTGGTTCCTCCTGTCATCGGCAAATTTATGGAAAATTTTGTATTATTATCCCCATCCTACAACCACAGAGCACAACTTTTCAGTTGCCACGATTCCTCCTGAAAACCAATGAAATCTAGTATTTTCCTTTCCAAATCCAACAAATGAATAGAGTCGGGACCAATAACAATGGATGACTTATAGTTAGTGAGAATATTTGCAATCTCCCACTCAACACATACAAATTCCCACGCCATCAACTGTTGTTTATTTTTTTCCCATATGTAGGTAAACTTCTTGAGGCACCATAATTTTTTTTCCAAGACGTCCATGGAAGATACCCTTGCCACCACAGTCAAATGAGACCAAAAAGTCGACCCTTCAGCACAAAAATCACTATCTTTTAGCCAAGTTGAGTTGAAATTGAAAGGGTAGGAGACCTTTTTGTCAGAGAAATCCATTTGGAGGAGAACGAGACTGTGATCACTGATATTGCATTGATGGATCCACGAGCGGTGGTGGTAAAAACCAGAAATAAGATCCTCAGCCACAAAGAAACGATCCAGTCATTTAGAAATGAACTCATCCCCCGCCCAACCATTCTTCCAAGTAGGCGCAAGGGAAACCGGTTCCATATCCACCAAATTGTGAGAAGAGAACAAATTTTTAAAATACAGGCCGAGCTGGTCAATTTTTGTAGATTTACCCCAAATTTCACCCACCGACCAAGTGAAATTAAGGTCCCCTGCGAGAATTAAGTTCTCCAAATTGAGCAAATTATCAGCACAAGTTTGATCCCATAATACATGTCGGTTATTATAAGGACCATATACGTTGAGAAAATTTAATGGACAATCCACCCAACTAATCAACCAAAAAGTAAAATGCCAACATGGGTAATAAAGGACTGTACATCCAAAACCTGAGGTTTCCAGGCCGCAAGAAGACCCCCAGAAAAACCAGTCGCACTAATAGCACAAAGTTTCCAAAAAGGTTTAATTTTGGTGAAGAACACACGGGATTTTTCTTCAGAAACCATTGTTTCCTGTAGCATAACTCAATCTGGATTGTTAACCAACATAATGCATTTGAGGGATAGTTGTTTAGAGAGGCCCCCAATTCCTTGAATGTTTAAAGAGAGGAAGATCATTTCTTAACCCTATAAAGGGCTTTGATATCTCTAAGTTCCCTGGATTCAGAAGAGGGATAAGCCACATTGTTCCCCAGTGAAGGATCACACTTGGGAGTCACTGAGTTGAGTTTTGAGCACTTATGCCCGCTCCGAGTTTTTAGTGGAGAGAGATCCACTGCCAAGCCACCCTCCTGAGTGCCATGTCCAACTTTGTTCTTATTAGTGGTTTTAACTATCATAGACACATTAGGACCCAATGCCGACGTTACAACCCGATTTTTATGAAAAGTTGGAAGGGGTGTTTTTTTAACAATCTCCGAGAAGGAAGGGATATGTATACAACGAAGTTGTTCGAGAGGAGTGAAATCACATTACTGAGTAAAATCAAAATTCACCACCAGGTCCGAAGGAGAAGAAACCCGAAGGGGGAGGGAATCCCCATCCATCGAGACTCCAACCCGGTTCGCCGAAACAATAGGCTCACAGTCAGAAGAAATATGAATAGTGGCATCGGAACCCCTATCATCATTGGAAGCATAGTCCTAGGCGAGGACCCCTCAGAGATTAAGTGAATTTCCAAATCAGGCACCATAGAAGATGGAGGAACCAAACCATTTTCATTTTCATTATGGCCAAAATAATCTTTTTTAAGTTCTAGAGATACAATAAAAGCTTTCTCTAAATCATTGAGTGACTGAAAAAAATGAGGGTCGTAAAGCTGAAGCTTACCCAGATAGTCGGCCGAGACAGACGAGGGTGGTAAGACCCGGTTGGAATAACCATCCAAATGACCAGCCACATCCAATTCTTTGTCACTACCCCCATCGAAATACCAGTATGCCCCAACCTCGGAAGAATGAGGAGAAACCAGACTCGTCGAGGAGCCCACACAATTATGCCATAAATGGATAACCTTCTTATAGTTGGAGCATCTGAATGGGACCCCTGAGTAGTCAATAATCTGGGTAAATTGTCTTCCCCGCCACTCAATGTGAAGCTTGTCTATCAGACCAAGAGAAACATCAACCTCAACCAAGATATGACTGATGTGCTTTTCCACCCCCCTCAACATATCCGGTCCAAGAAGAACAAACCGGCCCAGTCTGTTACCCACTAATTCAAAAGCCTCACGGTTCCAAAGAGCTAGTGGAAAATCTGGCAACAACACCCACAAGTGACTCATTTTTATCTTCACACGACGCGGATGAAATCAGTGTACCAGTGCTAGAGCATGAGGCTCCCCGAGCCTTTGAGCCACAATTTCACCAGAATTAGTGTAGCATGTGCCTCCATCCGAAATTTGAAACCAAACAAGCCCTTGGCCATAAATGATATCTGCGACGTGTAGTCCAGAAGAGGTTCCCAAGACCGAGTAACCCACTTCACAATATCACGATGGGGCATTGCATTATAGATAAATTTACCAACAAGAGCAGTCATATTTAGCTCAACCAAATCGTCCAAACCCAAATCCCGACCAAAATTTAACCAGTGCTCCCCAAGGCGGCAATTGAGTGTGTTGGGCCGACTGTTATTTTTAATGTTTTGAGGAATCCCCCGCAGATCGACATCCCCCAGAATGTGCGAATCACCCCCACTGCTTGCCGAAGTAGAAGTGTCCACAGGAATAACCATATATGATTCCAACACAATACTCACGGCATGGCCCACATCAACCTTGGATTTTTTAGTTAACTGGCCGTTTTCACCACTGGACACTTCTCGAACCAAGCCATCCGAACCCACCTTCTTTCCCTTTAACAACTCTCTATAGAAAGAATCTGGATTCATCATGGTGGACTCCTCGAGCCAAAGGTCCATCTCAGATGGGACAAGCTGACTGAGACCCCCCTCGCTTTGTGCTTCCCCTATGCCACGGCAAGGAATATATCCCCGTGCGACACACAACTACAACCACCTGTGTGCCTCAAGTAGCTCCCAATGTGCACCTGTTCACCACAACCCCAGCCGCAATGCCCAAAAAATCGGAGCATCCAAAACAAAACGGACTCACAAGTTCATGCCGGAAACCCCAAGTCCGGCGAAAACGGGCTGAAAATTCAAAACCTGGTGATGAAAAAACCTTTGTGCAACCAACCACAAAATCCCAAAACACGGGAGGGATAACAGAGCTTCGGGCTTCTCACCTGCCGGAACACCTGGCGTAAGGCGATAACAATGTATCCACACCTGTCAACCCACTGACAAAAGGCAAAGGCACAAAATCTAATGAAGCATCCCTCTTGGTAAAGAACAGCTGGTAAAACCCCCAATGATGCCGTAAAACCAGTCGGCTACTAGCAAAAAGAGGGGATGCCAACAAACGAACGCAGGAAAAAAATGACCAACCATATGAAAACCACTACCCATTTAATAACCACGGCTTGGTTATCTTGGCATCAAACCTGGAAAGAGATAAACTGGCGAGCAAGGAACAGTCGATGGGAAGCAGGTGCCGAAAAGTTGGAAAGAGAAATCCGAAAAACAACAGAGAAAGGAAAACATGTTTATGCCAGAAATAACCAACACACTAAAGACAAAAGGTGAAAACATTCCACGCTTAAACCGACTCCACCAACCCAAACCAGCTGATAGCCATCATTTCCACCACAAACCCTAAAACTCCAAACCCTAGGCATAAATCTTCAATGAAACCCTAAATCGCAACTCCACTCCTGCTCCCGTTCACCCTTGTTGTATCAACCCCCTGAATTAATGGACTTACATTAATCACTTTAAATTTATGATTGTGTTAATTTACAATGGACATATGTAGGGACGATTAGTCAATTATGAATTACAATATAATTGTCAATGATATTAAAGTATCTTTTTTTCTATTCATGGTTTGAATCAAAAGAACTACATGGTCAGCCTATCCCTTGGATAGTGATCTCGAAATCATAAAAGTACCTAACTTATAACATTCTTTCTATCTACTAAGTAGTAAATATATTATCATATCTAGTGTTTAGAGTTACGTTGTTTTCTTAAACCAATAATCAAAACTAACTAGTTCATTAATTGCATCATCATATCAATCGCAAAAAATAATTAGCTAAAGTTCACAAAATTGCCAAGTCTGTCTTCAATATATTATGATGGAATGCTCTTCTTTCAGGCAGCCTGCATTATAAATACAGACCTTCACCATACCATCTGCTAATAATAGGCCCAATTTCGAGAGGGTATCCCCACTGTAGCTAGGGTTTTACCCCTAGCTTGTGTGAATGAGCACCTACTAAGGAGAATGGACTCCTTAGTAGCAGTTCAGTAAATGTAAATTATTAAGCTAAAACAGAAATGTAAACTAATCTAAAACACATGCATGAAACATAAAGAACAAAATATAACTAATGGTTTTGTATTGATATTACCTCCAAGGTGGAGGTTGAATGAAGCTCTTGCAATGTCCAAGAGGGTTGCTCCAAGCTCCAATGTGCTCCTTCTCTTTCTCCAATGGTGGAAATGGGCCAAAAGGGGCTCTCAAGGTGAAAGTGGCTCAATGGTGAGCTAGGGTTTCAAGAGAGATTTTGGCAGAGTAAGGGTATATTTGATTGTGGATGTGAAATAAGGGATCTCCATCACCTATTTATAGTTTTTTGGCGGTGGAGTGCTGACCCATGGTTTTGGGAACCATATGGTTTAAGGCAGCTGTATAGGGTTTTTTCCTCCTTTTCCTCATTATTTTATATTTTTTATTCCCTTTTTAGAGGGATTTTGCTATTTTTGGAGGAAAATGGGGTTTTTTAGCCTTTTTGAGGCTTTTTTGATGGTTTTGTGGCCTTTTGGAGGCTTTTTAGTGGGATGTTTAGGGTTTTTAAGGGAAATATGGTAGGAAAATGGACAAATGAGCCATGTAATGAGGTAGATGAGGTAGTGAACACTTTTTGGGTGTTAACACCCACGTTGATTGTAAGATCTGGCGATGTGTGAAATCTAAGTCGATTGGAAACTTAGAAGTAGTCGACGAGTCCACGCCATCCAATGTTGGAGAATAGAGACCCGCAATTTCTATTACCATAAATCCAATTAATAATGACAGAGGAATCACCACATACCTGAATATTATCCACGAGATACGTCTTAAAAAGTATAGTAATCCCCATAAAGCGAGCAATTCTGCTCTAGTGTTGCTGCTAGTCCCATATCCCATAGCAACCTCAATTTGATGGTCAATGTCCATAATCAAAAGTATACCTACACCACAATTTCTGTAAGGAACCCTTGTCAACCCTTCTTTACTTTGTTAGTATATTGTTGTTGGACGCATATGCTTTGTAAGTTGTCCCGTAGTATTTGTTGATCCATAGTTTTTATTAGCCCATGGTATTGAACCATAGTATTGGATGCATATGCTTTGTAAGTCTCCCCGTAGTATTATATGTCCCATGGTATTGACCCATAGTATTGGGCATTGACTTAGTATATAAGTGTGTGTTGAGGACAATGAAGGTACCTTGAATTTATTTGTATTGAGATTGCTCAAAGGAGGTTTCCCCCTCGAAGTGGCCTGTGGTCAATAAAAGAGATTCTGAGTTCTGTTATTTCTGCTATCTGATGTATTTTCATTAATTAATTGTTGCAGTTTCTTCACATCTGGTATCATAGCACTTTCTTGGGCTCGTTGGGTGGAATTTATGTCGAATTTTTTTTTCGCATCTATTGCAAGTTCGGATCTGGGAATAATACCTATCCGCTTAACTATGGGAAGTACTTGGGCATAAGCCCTAAAACTCATTGTGAAGAGTACCACAGGAACCCTGAAGTAGCTGGCCCATTGAGAGGACTTTCCAGCGAAAAGGGCAACGACCCCTACCTGATTGACTAGTTTCCACCCGTGAGGTAAACCAAGAGCTGTCATTTGTGGCAAAGCGGTTATCAGTTTTACCTGAGCCATGGAGTGAGGGTTACTGCACCAATAAGCAAGCTGTCAGACAACATTGGTAGCCGAGTGAAACCACTGAATTGTTAGGAAGCCGAGCTTACCTGGGGTCCATATCTATTTTTAGTTGAATTGTTGCCGGTCACTTCCGCGCCGTTTCAGATCTAGTCATTTCAGATCCAATCTGAAAGTCATTCCAGATCTAGCCATTTCAGATCTATTCCGAAAGCCATTCCATATCCATCCGTTTCAAATATATTCTGGAAGCCACTTCAGATCCAACCATTTTCGATCCATTCAGAGCCGTTTCAGATCCATTCTGAAAAAATAAAAAAATAAAAAAATTCCATTTTTTTGCCATATCTCTGTTTAACTCTGTTTCCCCTGAAACTTCACTAACACCCCTGCAATCCCATTCTGCATATTTCATTCATGAGGACCTTATCCCAAATTCCACTTCCCAAAACCAAAAATCTCACATTTGTCTATTTTTAGGGTTTGCCATAACTTCTTTGATTTTCACCCAATTGCCTTCAAATTTCGCCACCGTGTTCATTCCCTATTTCTGCTTCTTTGTCCCTCTCTGAAATTTTTTCCCATTCTTTCACCCCACTTCTAAAATCCTCATTTTCTGCTTCCTTGTCCTTTCGAAAGTGTCCAAAACCTAGTCAAACCCCAATTACCCATTAGATTTTTTCCCAAATCCAAATTTTCCTTTACTAAATAAGCTTATGTTTGTGTTTTTCTACCCATTCCCCCCCCAAAAAAAACTCCTGGTTATGGTTGTCACCCGTGCAGTAGCAAAACCCATGGAGGAAGCATGTGCAGCCATCCAAACCAAACTCCAGGATCTGGATGAAAAATTTCTTAGCCTCCATCTTTAGCATTCATCCATGGACAATAACTGATAGCCATAATCTTTTGCAACCACTAGGTTCTCTTCTTCCAGCAATTTTCGTGGGTCGAAGCTTGATTTTCCTCGCTTCAATGGTATTGATCCGACTGGATGGATATACCGGGCATAACAATATTTCAGTCTGCATAATACTTTTGATGTCCAGAAAGTTCCACTTGAATCCTTTCATTTGGAACATGAAGCCCTTCAATGGTAATGTTGGTACATCAAAGCTCATCATGAGCCAAACTGGACAGATTTTTTCCAACTCCTTTTGCAATGATTTGGTCCTAGGGCTTTTGATGACTTCATAGGAGCACTCACTAAACTTTGCCAAATTGGCACAGTGAGAGAGTACTAGACAGAATTTGAGAAACTGGCCAATCACATAGAAGGATTATCTAATGAATTCTACAGGAGTTGTTTTATCAGTGGTCTCAAGGATGAAATCCACTAAGAGGTAAAAACGTTTTGTCCCAACACAATGATGGAAGTCCTAGGGTTGGCTAAGTTGGCAGAGGAAAAGATCACATCCCAACAACGCTCCAAACCCACCTTTGTTCCTTCAGAAATATGGGTTCCCAATGACCTCCCATCACGCCAGCTCCACGACCAACTCCTAGCAAGCATTTGTCTGAACCAGAGATGCAGGTTTGCCGAGAAAAAAGGATTTGTTATAATTGTGATGAGAAATTTACTGGGGGACATAGATGTGTTGAGAAAAAGCTCTATCTCTTGGATGTGGCTTCTCTGCCTGCCTCTGAACTTGGTGAAGAAGCTCTAGATATAATAGATGATAGGTCGACATTCAGCACCCGCCTGTTCACCCCTCATCTCAAGACGACACACCATGGATCTCTCTCCATGTTGTAACCGACGTCACCACCCCACAAACAATGCAGGTCAGGGGTTACTTCAAAAAGCTCCCTCTTACCATACTCACTGATTCTGGTAGCACTCATAACTTCATTGACCCTCGAATTTCCAAACAGGTTGATTGTTTTGTCCATCCTTGCTCCAACTTTGAAGTCATGGTTGCCAATGGGGGCACCTACCTTGCAAGGTGAAGTGTCACAATGTGCGTATCTCTCTAGAAGATTATAACCTGTGCTTTGACATGTTTTCCTTGTCCTTAGGTGGATGTGATGTGTTTTTGGGCATTCAATGGTTACGCACTCTTGGCCCTATTTTATGGGATTTTGCTGAAATTTGGATGCAGTTTTCATTCAATGGGAAACAACACAAATTTATGGGCTTACAACCAGGGTCTCTTCGCATCATCAGTTCACATCGCCTGGAAAATATCCTTAAGAATAATTCACATGGTTTCATCGCTCAACTCCATTCCATTCAGATGCACCCATCAATGGTCTCCATTACTTCCTTGGATAGATATGTAGGTGTCTTTGTTGAACCAGTGGGCTTGCTACCTTCAAGAGACCTTTCCGGTAAGAATTTAGCCGGATCTACATCTCAGAAGGAATTGATGGCTATTTTGCATGCAGTACAGAAGTGGCATCCATCCCTATTAGGGAATTATTTCTGCATCAAGACTGATCTCCATAGTCTGGAAAATTTCCTGGAACAATGGGTCTCCTCCCTAGCACACTTGAAATGGGTTATCTAACTCATGGGTTCTTCCTATGCGATCACTTACAAGAAGGGTAAGGACAATATGGTGGCAGATGCTCCTTCTCACACACTTGATGAACCAGTTTCTCTTACAACTATTTCTCTGCTTATTCCACATTGGTTGCAATCTGATCAACAGGGCTATCCATTCTATGAACTCCATGATTCTCCATCGGCAGGGCACTATGGGGTCCTCAAAACGTATGACTGAGAATAATGTAACTTCTCTTGGTAGGGACTAAAAATGACAATTCAACAGATGGTGGCTAATTGTGATACTTTCCAGGTCAACAAGGGTGAAACGAGACTGCTGATGGGACTGCTCAAACACTTCCTCATCCCTACACAGATTTGGACAACTATTTCTATGGATTTCCTTGAAGCGCTCTGGTGGTACAATACCACATCTAAAATGACACCATATGAAGTATTCTATGGACAAGCACCACCAGTTCTTCTTCCATACACCCTCAGCAGTTCCCCAGTTCAAGAAATTGACTCGGTTCTTTGAAACTGCGATCAGATTCTTCTCATTCTGTAGGACAACCTTCACATGGCAAGAATTCGACTGAAACAACACGTCGATCAACATCGTTCTGAGCACCATTTTCACGCAGCTGCTATGGTTATTCTTCGTCTATAGCCTTCCAAGAAATCCTCCCTGAAACTCAAAAGGCGTCAGTTTCTCTCTCACTCTATCATAGAGGCATTAATTCAGTGGCACGGAATGCAACCCGAGGATGCTACATGAGAACCACTCCTTCAGATTCTGCATCAATTTCCACATCTAAAGCATTGAAGACAAAGCTTTTTCTAAGGGAGAGGAGATGTTAGGAACCCGTTTCAACCCTTCTTTACTTTGTTAGTATATTGTTGTTGATGCATATGCTTTGTAAGTTGTCCCGTAGTATTTGTTGATCCATAGTTTGTATTAGCCCATGGTATTGACCCATAGTATTGGATGCATATGATTTGTAAGTCATCCCACAGTATTATATGTCCCATGGTATTGACCCATAGTATTGGGCATAGACTTAGTATATAAGTGTGTGTTGAGGCCAATGAAGGTATCGTGAAGTTATTTGTATTTAGCTTCATCAAAGGAGGCTTCCCCCTCGAAGTGGCTTGCGATCAATAAAAGCGATTCTGAGTTATGTTATTTCTACTATCTCATGTATTTTCATTAATTAATTGTTGCAAGTTCTTCACAATTTCCTAGCTGCTCCGCTCCATCAAATTATCCCACCTTCGACTGTTCAGACAATACTGGCGTGTTCTTTAGTAATGACCACTCATGGACAAGTTTCTGAACTGATCCAATTGATAAACATAAAATGGACTGACAAAATTATGATAGATCAAATATACCACCATCAAATAAGAGATGGTTTTGATATCGTCACACCCCCCAGATAAAATGAATGGGGAAGGATGAGGAGCACCTTTGATTCAGGAACCAATGAGATAAGCAGGAATCAAGCGAATAACCATAACATTGTCCTGAAATATGTAACCGATATGTGAACTCCTCCCAAATCTGAGCAGTTCTAGGGCAATTTACTAATATATGGTCCACAGTCTCCACAACACCCAAGCATAAAGGACAACACGAATTTCCCATCCCTCCTCTCTTCAAATATTTTTCCCCTATAATTATCCGATTGGATATTGCTAGCGAGGTGAAATAAAGCATTTTCAATAGAGCTTGCAAAGACCATAATCGTCGATGCCACCACCGTTGTATATTTTTATGATGCATGTACTCAATAGCATCGTAGGCCAATGCAATGGATGTGGAATACATCGATTGTGCTCTATTACTACTGCGATATTAAAGTATCTATCATATTACACTATATTTGTCTATGATGGTTATCATGGTCAATAAATGTTAACTATGGTCAACCATGGTCAATTATTGTTTACCATGTTTAACAAGGGTTGATTGTTTAACCAAGGGTGAACCAAGTTTGTCATGTGATTCATTATAGTTGACCATGATTTGCTATGGTTTAGTATAGATAGACATGGTTGATTATAGTTGAGCATGGTTGACCATTTTTTTACTATGCTTGAAGATGGTTGACTATTGATGCCTTTGCTTGACCATGTTTGCCATGTTTGATTATGTGTTACCATGTTTGATTTTGGTTTAATTATAGCTTATTACATTCAACTATGTTAGAAGATGGGTTGCCAAGGTTTTCTTTACTTAATCATGGTTGACTTTAAGTTAGCCATGGTTGACAATGGCTGACTATATTTTACCATTGTTGACTATGCTTGACCATTGTTTACCATAGCTAACTATTATTTGACTATGGATCGCCAAGGTATACTGTAGTTGAGCCGTGGGTTGAGCAGATTTTACCATAGCTTGATAAAGGGTGACCATGGCTGACTATGGTACACTATGTTTGGTCAGTGTCGACCATGTATGTGCATGTTTGACTATGATTTACCATGTTTGACTATGGTTTCCCATGATTGATCAAGGTTGACTATTGTTGAAAATGGTTGACTTTGGTGACATTGGTTGACCATGTTTGACTATAGTTCACCATGTTTTAATATGGTTGACCATGCTTAAATATGGGTCATTGTGGTTAATCGTGATTGACCATCCATAACTGTGGTTGAACATGGTTGACTATGTTTAATCATGTTTTATTATTGGTGACTTTGGATAAATATGGTTGACTTTGGTTGACCATGATTAATAATATGATTATGCCATTACATTACTCAAAAGTAGATGATATGGTTATTTTGCATTATGACCAGGGAAATTTTTATTGATCCATAAATTTGTTAAAGCGTAGAAACCTTGGAAAATCTTACTAATTTTTAAATTTGCAACCATTATATGTTTAACGATTTTTTTGTAAAAATATTCAAATTTATAAGGACTTTATATAGTTGTGGACAATTTTGACAATTTTTAGAGTAAAAAAAATTATCCCATGGAATTTGGAGGAATCATTAAATTTGTTTTTTGATGATTTTATTTTTGGAATAAAACATTGAAAAATAACACATGGGCTAAATTTCACCCCTGAATTTTTCCATGATTATGACATTGGTCAAGGGGTGTGACACAAAACAACTTTTGTTAAGAGTTACGTCACATAGGACCTGTGAATATGGTTAACCATTTTCAATCAGTGTTGACCATGGTTAAGTATGGTTTACAATGGCCAATCATTAGTGACTATGTTTGATAATGGTTGACCATTATTTAACGAAGGTTTGATAAGTGTTGACTATGGTTGACTATGGTTTACCAATGATGACAGATGTTTGACTATATTTAAATATAAGGAAACATGGCTGACTATAGTTAAGCAAGGTTGAGCAATTTTACTATTGTTGGTGTTGGTTAAATATGGATGCATTTGGTTTACTGTGCTTGCCATGTTTGATTATCTGTGACCATGTTTGAATGTGGCTAATTATAGTTGATTATGGTCAACATGGTTAGAGGATGGGTCACCATGTGATTTTCTTTACTAAACCGTGTTTGATAATGGTTGAAATTTTTTATCTATGGTTGACTATATTTGACCATTTATTACCAATTTGACCATTTTTAACCATAGTTGACTAATGTTTGACCATCAATTACCAAGTTATATTATGGTTGACCCAATTTTGATGAAGGTTGACCATGGTTGACTATCATTGGTACACTATGTTTGGTTAGTGTTAACAATGTATGGTCATATTTGACCATGATTTGCCAAGTTTGAACAACATTTAATATTGATGAACATGGTTGACTTTAGTGACCATGGTTGACCATGTTTGTCTATATTTTCCCATCTTTTAATATGGTTGACCATGATTGATCATAGGTGAATATGGTTGACCACGTTTAGCCATGGGGAAATATGATTGAACATGTTTGACTATCATTATTCATGGTTAACTTTGGTTGACCATGTTTGAATATGATTGACTATAGTCGATCATGGTTGACCATGGGTAAGTGTGGTTGATCATGGTTGACTATGTTTGACCATGTTTGATTATGGTTGATTATGGTTAAATATGATTGACACTAGTTAACAATGATTGTTAATATGATTATGTCATATTGTGATATTCAAAGTAGATAATATGGTATTTTGCATTACTACATTCCTCAAGTGGTATGTCACATCACAACTTTAAGTTAGTGTTATGCCAAACGTGACATTCCTAAAGGGTTATGTAGGATTGCAACATTATTCAGTGGTTATGTTGCATTGTGACATTCTTCTAGGTTCACTTATGTGAAATTTTTACATTCCTCAATGGTTATGCCCTATTATGACATTTATATTGGTTGACTAATGTGGAATTTTTATTTTCCGTCAATGATTATGTCACACTAAGACATTCATCATTGATTATGTCTCACAACAATATTAATTGCACGGTTATGATGAATTGAGATGTTTCTCAATTGTTATGTCACATTGGGATATTAATGAATGGTTGTGTTGCATTACTACATTCAATAATGGTTATGCCACATTGTGACTTTCATTAAAGGCTATGTCACATTATGAAATTCATCAAGGTTATGACACCTTGTGAATTCCTTAAAGGTTATGTCAACTTGCACATTTGTCACATTCATCTTTATTGAGTTATGTGGACTTTCTACTTCCTCAATGATTATATCCCATTATGAAAATAATTGCACTGAGAGGAGTGAGTTTCTCTACATCCCAATATGGGGGAGTTGTTGTAATGTAACACAACATTACTGAAAATAAAAAGTAATTAAAAAATCAATGTCGGGTCATAAAATAAAAAAGATATATTAAAAGTAATTAAAAGAATCCATGTTTGAGTATAAAATAAAAAATTAAAACTTAAACCTTGATCTATCAACCAAGAGAGCGATCAAATTTCTTGGTTAGAGATTAAAAGAAAGAATTACACCTAAAGGATATGGATCCCTCTTGGTTCTTGATAGATCCGAGTTTAAGATGGATCTATGACAGTCTTAGTTCATGTATGTGGAATATCTATGACCCTCAATGGTTATGTGGCATTACAATGATCCTCAAGGGTTATGCTAGGTTGGGATGTTCTTCAATGCTTATGTTGCATGTGATGTTATTCAAGGGTTATGTTGGATTAAGGGGTTCTTTAAAAACTATGTTGCATTGCAATGCTCATCAAGGGCTATGTCACATTGCGATGCTCCTTGGGGTTAAGTTGTATTGCAACATTCCTCAAGTGTTATGTTAGATTTTAATGTTCCTTAATGGTTATACTATACTGTTAGATTCGCCTTGGTTTACTTATGTTAAAACATTTATGATGGATTATGACATTTATCAATTGTTATGTTGCATTATGAATTTCATTAAAGGTTAAATATCACATGTTACATTCATTAAGGGTTATGCTAGCTTGCACTGTATAACAATGTGGATATGTTGGATTGCAACATTCCTTAATGGTTATTTCACAATATGACATACATATTCAAGTTGATTTATGTGGAATTTATAAGTTCCTCAATGTTTATGTCACATTATGACATTCCTCAATGATTATGCTAGATTGAGGCTTTCTTTTTTCCCTGTAATAGATAGACTATCCAGACTTGGTACTTTCTTTCAAAACATTGACTAGAACTATTTTTCATAACTATACATTTCCAATGTTGAAATGTAGTGCATGTTTGTCTCAACATACTCTTATGGACTAATCAATGTTTTCTCTCATCATGTTATCATATCATATCTCTATCATAATTGCTTAATAAATCATGTGTTTTTTAAATCTCAACTACTCCATCATAGTTGCTTAGTAAATCATGTGTTTTTTAAAATCTCAACTACTTTGGTTTGGTGCTAATTGCCAATAATGACGGAAAAATTGACCGAAGAGACGCAACCCATAATCCATTTACTGACCACCCATGGAAGCCCAATCTGAATCAAAACTAAATGCAAGAAAGTCCAATAAACACGATCATAAGCTTTCACTAAGTCAAGTTTTAAGAGAATAGCCTCAAGATGCTTCACTTTGATAGAGTGAAAGGACTCCTGTGCCACCCCTACTGTATCCAGAATCTGCTTATCATGCAGGAAACCAAAATTTGCCTTACAGATATATTTTGATAAGCTTGGCTTCAGTCTAACTGCAATGACTTTGGCAATGATCTTGTATACTAAGTTGCAGAGTGAAATAGGACAAAAATCATTGAAATTATCAGGATGTGAACATTTAGGTATCAGAGTAAAAAAGGTGGAATTGATCACATCAGTGACCACACCATTTGTCTGAGACTCCTCCACCGCATTCAGGATATCTTGCCCCATAATATCAAAAAATATAGAAAAAATTCCACAGACCAACCATCTGGACCCGGACTCTTTTCCTTTGAGAACCTTTTAAGAATGTTTTCAACTTCACATGGTGAAACCTGGGAAAAGATTGCATCACCCTCCTTATCCAAGAACAGTTTGGGGCATTCCTTAATAACTTTGAACTGATTAAGTAGTGAAGTGACACGCGGGTCAGTAAAAATGTGTTGGAAATGTTGAACCGCTTCCTGATGAAGGTCATTGGCGGAGGAAATTTTAGCACCCACACTATTATTGAGTTCCCAAATGGTGTTTTGGTTCCTCCTATCATTGACAAATTTATGGAATTTTTTTATTATTATTATCCCCATCCTGCAACCACAGAGCACAACTTTTCAGTCGCCACGATTCCTCTTGAAAGCGAATGAAATCCAGTCTTTTCCTTTCCAAATCCAACAAATGAATAGAGTCAGGACCAGTAACAATGGATGACTTATAGTTAGTGAGAATATCTGCAATCTCCCACTCAACACATGCAAATTCCCACGTCATCAAATTCTGTTTATTTTATTCCCATCGGCAGGTAAACTTCTTGAGGCACCATAATTTTTTTTCCAAGACGTCCATGGAAGCTACCCTTGCCTCCACAGTCAAATGAGACCAAAAAGTCAACGCTTCAGCACAAAAATCACTATCTTTTAGCTAAGTTGAGTTGAACTTGAAAGGGTAGGAGACCGTTTTGTCAGAGAAATCCATTTGGAGGAGAACCAGACTATGATCACTGATATTGCATTGATGGATCCACGAGCGATGCCGGTAAAAACCAGAAATAAGATGCTCAGCCACAAAGAAACGATCCAGTCATTTGGAAATGAACTCATCCCCGGCCCAACCATTCTTCCAAGTAGGCGCGAGGGGAACCGGTTACATATCCACCAAATGTTGAGAAGAGAACAAATTGCTAAAATACAGACCGAGTTGGTCAATTTTTGTAGATTTGCCCCAAATTTCACCCACCGACCAAGTGAAATTTAGGTCCCCGGTGAGAATTAAGTTCTCCAAGTTGAGCAAATTATCAGCACAAGTCTGATCCTAGAATACCTGTTGGTTATTATAAGGACCATATACGTTGAGAAAATTTAATGGACTATCCACCCAACCAATCAACCAAAAAGTAAAATGCCAGCATGGGTAATAAAGGACTGTACATCCAACACCTAAAGGTTCCAGGCCATAAGAAGACCCCCAGAAAAACCAGTCGCACTAATAGCACAAAGTTTCCAAAAAGGTTTAATTTTGGTGAAGAACACACGGGATTTTTCTTCAAAAACCATTGTTTCCTGTAGCATAACTAAATCTGGATTGTTAACCAACATAATGCATTTGAGGGATAGTTGTTTAGAGAGGCCCCCAATTCCTCTAATGTTTAAAGAGAGGAAGATCATTTCTTAACCCTGTAAATGGCTTCGATATCTCTAAGTTCCCTAGATTCAGAAGAGGGAGAAGCCACATCGTTCCCCAACGAAGGATCACACTTGGGAGTCACTGAGTTGAGTTTTGAGCACTTATGGCCGCTCCGGGTTTTTAATGGAGAGAGATCCACTTCCAAGCCACCCTCCTGAGCGCCATGTCCAACTTTTTTCTTATTAGTGGTTTTAACTGTCATAGACACATCAGGACCCAATGCCGACGTTACAACCCGATTTTTATGAAAAGTTGGAAGGGGTGTTCTTTTAACAATCTCCGAGAAGGAAGGGATATGTATACAATGAAGTTGTTCGAGAGGAGTGAAATCACATTACTGAGAAAAATCAAAATTCGCCACCGTGTTCAAAGGTGAAGAAACCCGAAGGGGGAGGGAATCCCCATCCA
This sequence comes from Larix kaempferi, assembly GCA_027924585.1. NCBI lineage: Eukaryota > Viridiplantae > Streptophyta > Pinopsida > Pinales > Pinaceae > Larix > Larix kaempferi. The sequence continues at coordinate 12,235,015 of BSBM01000437.1, forward strand.
TTGAGACTCCAACCCGGTTCGCCAAAACAATAGGCTCACAGTCAGAAGAAATATGAACAGTGGCATTGAAACCCTGATCATCATTGGAAACATAGTCCTAGGCAAGGACCCATCAGAGCTTAAGGGAACTTCCAAATTAGGCACCACAGAAGATGGAGGAACCAAACCATTTTCATTTTCATTATGGCCCAAATCATCTTTTTAAAGTTCTAGAGATACAATAAAATATTTCTCTAAATCATTGAGTGACTGAAAAAATGAGGGTTGTAAAGTTGAAGCTTACCGAGATAGTCGTCCGGGACGGATGAGGGTGGTAAGACCCGGTTGGAATAACCATCCAAATGACCGGCCGCATCCAATTCTTTGTCACTACCCCCCATCGAAATACCAGTATGCCCCAACCTCGGAAGAATGAGGAGAAACCAGACCCACTGAGGAGCCCACACAATTATGCCATATATGGCCAACCTTCTTACAGTTGGAGCATCCGAATGGGACCCCTGAGTAGTCAATAATCTGGATAAATTGTCTTCCCCGCCACTCAATGTGAAGCTTGTCTATCAGACCAAGAGAAACATCAACCTCAACCAAGATATGACTGATGCGCTTTTCCACCCCCCTCAACATATCTGCCCCAAGATGAAGAAACCGACCCAGTCTGTTACCCACTAATTCAAAAGCCTCATGGTTCCAAAGAGCCAGTGGAAAATCCAGCAACAACACCCACAAGTGCCGCATTTTATCTTCGCACAACGCGGATTGAAATCAGTGTACCAGCGCTGGAGCATGAGGCTCCCCGAGCCTTTGAGCCACAATTTCACCAGAATCAGTGTAGCATGTTCCTCCATCCGAAATTTGAAACCAAACAAGCCCTTGGCCAGAAACGATATTTGCGGATTGTAGTCCAGAAGAGGTTCCCAAGACCGAGTAACCCACTTCACAATATCATGATGGGGCATTGCATTATATATAAATTTACCAACAAGAGAAGTCATATTTAGCTCAACCAAATCGGCCAAACCCAAATATCAACCAACATTTAACCAGTGCTCCCCAAGGCGGAAATTGAGTGTGTTGGGACAACTGTTATTTTTACTATTTTGAGGAATCCCCCGTAGATCGACATCCCCCAGAATGCGCGAATCACGCCCACTGCCTACCGAAGTAGAAGTATCCACGGGAATGACCATATATGATTCCAACACAATACTCGTGGCATGGCCCACATCAACCTTGGATTTTTTAGTTAACTGGCCCTTTTCACCACCGGACACTTCCCGAACCAAGCCATCGGAACCCACCTTCTTTCCCTTTATCAACTCTCTGTAGAAATAATCTGGATTCATCATGGTGGACTCCTCGAGCCAAAGGTCCGTCTCAGATGGGACAAGCTGACTAAGACCCCCCTCGCTTTGTGCTTCCCCCATGCCACGACAAGGAATATATCCCCATGCGACACATAGCTACAACCACCTGTGCGCCTCAAGTAGTGCCCAATGTACACCTGTTCACCACAACCCCAGCCGCAACGCCCAACAAACCGGAGCAGCCAAAACACAACGGACTCACAAGTTCACGTCGGAAACCCCAAGTCCGGCGAAAATGGGCTGAAAATTCAAAACCTGGTGATGAAAAAACCTTTGTGTAACCGACCACAAAATCCCAAAACATGGGAGGGATAACAGAGCTTTGGGCTTCTCACCTACCGTAACACCTGGGGCGATAACAATGTATCCACACCTATCAACCCACTGACAAAAGGAAAAGGAACAAAATCTAATGAAGCAACCCTCTTGTTAAACAATAGCTGGTAAAACCCCCAATGACGCTGTAAAACTAGTCAGCTACCAGAAAAAAGAGGGGACGCCAACAAATGGAGGCAGGAAAAAAATGACCAACCATCTGAAAACCACTACCCATTTAATAACCACGGCCTGGTTATCTTGGCATCAAACTTGGAAAGAGATAAACCGGCGAGCAAGGAACAGTCGACGGGAAGCAAGTGCCGAAAAGTCGGAAAGAGAAATCCGAAAAACAACAGAGAAAGGAAAACCTGTTTATGCCAGAAATAACCAACCCACTAAAGACAAAAGGTGAAAACATTCCACGTTTAAACCGACTCCACCGACCCGAACCAACTGACAGCCATCATTTCCACCACAAACCCTAAAACTCTAAACCCTAGGCATAAATCTTCAAAGAAACCCTAAATCGCCACTCCACTCCTGCTCCCGCTCACCCTTGTTGTATCACCCCCTAGAATTAATGGACTTATATTAATCACTTTAAATTTATGATTGTGTTAATTGACAATGGACATATGTAGGGAGGATTAGTCAATTATGAATTACAATATAATTGTCAATGATATTAAAGTATCTTTTTTGCTATTCATGGTTTGAATCAAAAGAACTACATGGTCAGCCTATCCCTTGGATAGTGATCTTGAAATCATAAAAGTACCTAACATATAACATTCTTTCTATATACTAAGTAGTAAATATATTATCATATCTAGTGTTTAGAGTTACGTTGTTTTCTTAAACGAATAATCAAAACTAACTAGTTCATTAATTACATCATCATATCAATTGCAAAAATAATTAGCTGAAGTTCACAAAATTGCCAAGTTTGTCTTCAATATATTATGATGGAATGCTCTTATTTCAGGCGGCCTGCATTATAAATATAGACCTTCACCATACCATCTGCTAATAATAGGCCCAATTTCGAGAGGGCATCCGCACGTTGATTGTAATATCTGGCGATGTGCGAAATCTAAGTCGATTGGAAACTCAGAAGTAGTCGACGAGTCCGCGCCATCCAATGTTGGAGAATAGATATCCGCAATTTCTATTACCATAAATCCAATTAATAATGACAGAGGAATCACCACATACCTGAAGATTATCCACGAGATAAGTCTTGAAAGAGTATAGTAATCCCCATAAAGCAAGCAATTCTTCTTTAGTGTTGCTGGTAGTACCATATCCCATAGCAACCTCAATTTGATGGTCAATGTCCATACTCAAAAGTATACCTACACCACGATTTTTGTTAGGAACCCGTGTCAACCCTTCTTTACTTTGTTAGTATATTGTTGTTGCACGCATATGCTTTGTAAGTCGTCCCGTATTATTTGTTGATCCATAGTTTTAATTAGTCCATGGTATTGACCCATAGTATTGGATGCATATGCTTTGTAAGTCATCCCGTAGTATTATATGTCCCATGGTATTGACCCATAGTGTTGGGCATAGACTTAGTATATAAGTGTGTGTTGAGGCCAATGAAGGTACCGTGAATTTATTTGTATTGAGATTGCTCAAAGGAGGTTGCCCCCTCGAAGTGGCCTGCGGTCAATAAAAGAGATTCTGAGTTCTGTTATTTCTGCTATCTCATGTATTTTCATTAATTAATTGTTGCAGGTTCTTCACATCTGGTATCATAGCACTTTCTTGGGCTCGTTGGGTGGAATTTATGCCAATTTTTTTTTTTGCATCTATTGCAAGTTCGGATCTGGGAATAATCCCTATCTGCTTAACTGTGGGAAGTACTTGGGCATAAGCCCTAAAACTCATCTTGAAGAGTACCACAGGAACCTCGAAGTAGCTGGCCCATTGAGAGGACCTGCCAGCGAAAAGGGCAACGACCCCTACCTGATTGACTAGTCTCCACCCGTGAGGTAAACCAAGAGCTATCATTTGTGGCAAGCGGTTATCAGTTTTACCTTAGCTGTGGAGTGAGGGGTACTACACCAATAAGTAAGCTGTTAGAAAACATTGGTAGCCAAGTGAAACCACTGAATTGTTAGGAAGCTGAGCATACCTGGGGTCCATATTTATTTTTAGTTGAATTGTTGCCGGTCACTTCCGCGCCGTTTCATATCCAGTAATTTCAGATCCAATCTGAAAGTCGTTCCAGATCTAGCCATTTCAGATCTATTCCAAAATCCATTCCATATCCAGCCGTTTCAGATCTATTCTGGAAGCCATTTCAGATCTAGCCATTTTCGATCCATTTCGGAGCCGTTTCAGATCCATTCTGAAAAAATAAAAAAATAAAATTTTTCCATTTTTTCACCATATCTCCTTTGTTTAACTTTGTTTCCCCTAAAACTTCACTGACACCGCTGCAATCCCATTCTGCATATTTCATTCATGAGGACCTTATCCCAAATTCCACTTCCCAAAACCAGAAATCTCACATTTGTCTATTTTTAGGGTTTGCCATAACTTCTTCGATTTTCACCCAATTGCCTTCAAATTTTTCCACCGTGTTCATTCCCTATTTCTGCTTCTTTGTGCCTCTCTGAAAATTTTTCCCATTCTTTCACCTCGCTTCTGAAATCCTCATTTTTTGCTTCCTTGTCCTTTCGAAAGTGTCCAAAACCTAGTCAAACTCCAATTACCCATTAGAGTTTTTCCCAAATCCAAATTTCCCTTTACTAAATAAGCTTCTGTTTGTGTTTTTCTAACCATTCCCCCCCAAAAAAAAAAACTCTTGGTTATGGTTGTAACCCGTGGAGGAGAAAAAACCATGGAGGAAGCATGTGTAGCCATCCAAACCAAACTCCAGGATCTGGATGAAAAATTTCTCAGCCTCCATCTTTAGCATTAAGCCATGAACAATAACCAACATCCATAATCATTTGCAACCACTAGGTTCTCTTCTTCCAGCAATTTTCGTGGGCCGAAACTTGATTTTCCTCACTTCGGTACTGATCCGACTGGATGGATATACCAAGCAGAACAATATTTCAGTCTACATAATACTTTTGATGTCCAGAAAGTTCCACTTGCATCCTTTCATTTGGAACAGGAAGCCCTTCAATGGTAATGTTGGTACATCAAAGCTCATCATGAGCCAAACTGGATAGATTTTTGCCAACTCCTTTTGCAACGATTTGGTCCTAGGGATTTTGATGACTTCACAGGAGCACTCACTAAACTTTTCCAAATTAGCATAGTGAGAGAGTACCAGACAGAATTTGAGAAACTGACCAATCACACAGAAGGATTATCTGATGAATTCTACAGGAGTTGTTTTATCAGTGGTCTCAAGGATGAAATCCGTTCAGAGGTAAAAATGTCCTGTCCCAACACAATGATGGAAGTCCTAGGGTTGGCTAAGTTGGCAGAGAACAAGATCGTAGCCCAACAACGCTCCAAACCCACCTTTGTTCCTTCAGAAATATGAGTTCCCAATGACCTCCCATCACGGCAGCTCCACGACCAACTCCTAGCAAGCATTTGTCTGAACCAGAGATGCAGGCACGCCGAGAAAAAAGGATTCGTTATAATTGTGATGGGAAATTCACTTGGGTACATAGATGTGTTGAGCAAAAGCTCTATCTCTTGGATGTGGCTTCTTCGCCTGCCTCTAAACTTGGTGAAGAAGCTCCAGATATAATAGATGATAGGTTGACATTCAACACCTGCCTGTTCACCCCCCATCTCAAGACGACCCACCAGGGATCTCTCTCCATGCTGTAACCGACGTCACCACCCGACAAACAATGTGGGTTAGGGGTTACTTCAAGAAGCTCCCTCTTACCATACTCACTGATTCTAGTAGCACTCATAACTTCATTGACCCTCGAATTGCCAAACAGGTTGATTGTTTTCTCCATCCTTACTCCAACTTTGAAGTCATGGTTTCCAATGGGGGCACCTACCTTGCAAGGGGAAGTGTCACAATATGCGTATCTCTCTAGAAGATTATAACCTTCACTCTGACATGTTTTCCTTGTCCTTAGGTGGATGTGATTTGGTTTTGGGCATTCAATGGTTACGCACTCTTCGCCCTATTTTATGGGATTTTGCTAAAATTTGGATGCAGTTTTCAGTCAATGGAGAACAACACAAATTTACGGGCTTACAACCAGGGTCTCTTCGCATCATCAGTTCACATTGCCTGGAAAATATCCTTAAGAATAATTGACATGGTGTCATCGCTCAACTCCATTCCATTCAGATGCACCCATCAACGGTCTCCACTACTTCCTTCGATAGATATGCAGGTGTCTTTGTTGAACCAGTGGGCTTGCTGCCTTCAAGAGACCTTTCTGGTAAGAATTTAGCCACATCTACATCTTAGAAGGAATTGATGGCTATTTTGCATGTATTACAGAAGTGGCATCCATCCCTATTAGGGAATTATTTCTGCATCAAGACTGATCTCCATAGTCTGGAAAATTTCCTGGAACAATGGGTCTCCTCCTCAGCACACTTGAAATGGGTTATCCAACTCATGGGTTCTTCCTATGTGATCACTTACAAGCAGGGTAAGGACAATATGGTGGCAGATGCTCCTTCTCACACACTTGATGACCCAGTTTCTCTTACAGCTATTTCTCTGCTTGTTCCACATTGGTTGCAATCTGATCAACAGGGCTATCCCTTCTATGAACTCCATGCTTCTCCATCGGCAGGGCACTATGGGGTCCTCAAAACGTATGACTGAGAACAATGTAACTTCTTTGGGAAGGGACTAAAAATGATAATTCAACAGATGGTGGTTGATTGTGATACTTTCCAGGTCAACAAGGGTGAAACGAGATTCCTTCCGAGACTGCTTGAACACTTCCTCATCCCTACACAGATTTGGACAACTATTTCTATGGATTTTCTTGAAGCGCTCTGGTGGTACAATACCACATCTAAAATGACACCATATGAAGCAGTCTATGGACAAGCACCGCCATTTCTTCTTCCATACACCCTCAGCAGTTCCCCAGTTCAAGCAATTGACTCGGTTCTTTGAAACTACGATCAGATTCTTCTCATTCTGCAGGACAACCTTCACATGGCAAGAATTCGACTGAAACAACACACCGATCAACATCGTTCTGAGCGCCATTTTCATGTGGCTACTATGGTTCTTCTTCGTCTATAGCCTTCCAAGAAATCCTCCCTAAAACTCAAAAGGCGTCAGCTTCTCTCTCACTCTATCACAGAGGCATTAATTCAGTGGCACAGAATGCAACCCGAGGATGCTACAGGAGAACCACTCCTTCAGATTCCACATCGATTTCCACATCTATAGCTTTGAGGACAAATATTTTTCTAAGGGAGAGGGTATGTTAGGAACCCGTTTCAACCCTTCTTTACTTTGTTAGTTTATTTTTGTTGGATGCATATGCTTTGTAAGTCGTCCCGTAGTATTTGTTGATCCATAGTTTGTATTAGCCCATGGTATTGACCCATAGTATTGGATGCATATGCTTTGTAAGTCGTCCTGTAGTATTATATGTCCCATGGTATTGACCCATAGTATTGGGCATAGACTTAGTATATAAGTGTGTGTTGAGGCCAATGAAGGTACCATGAAGTTATTTGTATTGAGCTTCATCAAAGGAGGTTTCCCCCTCGAAGTGTCCTGCGATCAATAAAAGCGATTCTGAGTTATGTTATTTCTGCTATCTCATTTATTTTCACTAATTAATTATTGCAAGTTCTTCACAATTTCATAGCTGCTCTGCTCCATCAAAGTATCCCACCTTCGACTGTTTAGACAATACTGGTGTGTTCTTCAGTAATGACCACTCATGGACAAGTTTCTGAACTGATCCAATTGATAAACATAAAATGGACTGACAAAATTATGATAGATCAAATATACCACCGTCAAATAAGAGATGGTTTCGATATCGTCACACCCCCCAGATAAAACTAATGGGGAAGGATGAGGAGCACCTTTGATTCAGGAACCAATGAGATAAGCAGGAATCAAGCGAATAACCATACCAGTGGCCTGAAATATGTAACCGATACGTGAACTCCTCCCAAATCTGAGTAGTTCTGGGGCAGTTTACTAATAGATGGTCCATAGTCTCCACAACACCCAAGCATAAAGGACAACACGAATGTCCCATCCCTCCTCTCTTCAAATATTTTTCCCCTATAATTATCCGATTGGATAGTGCCAGCCAGGTGAAATAAAGCATTTTCAATAGAGCCTACAAAGACCATAATTGTCGATGCCACCACCATTGTATATTTTTCTGATGCATGTACTCAATAGCCTCGTAGGCCAATGCAATGGACATGGAATACATCGATTGTGCTATATTACTACTGCGATATTAAAGTATCTGTCATATTACACTATATTTGTCTATGATGGTTATCATGGTCAATAAATGTTAACTATGGTCAACCATGGTCAATTATTGTTTACCATGTTTAACAAGGGTTGATTGTTTAACCAAGGGTGAACTAAGTTTGTCATGTGATTCATTATAGTTGAGCATGGTTGACCAGTTTTTACTATGCTTGAAGATGGTTGACTATTGATGCCTTTGCTTGACCATGTTTTCCATGTTTGATTATGTGTTACCATGTTTGATTTTGGTTTAATTATAGCTTATTACATTCAACTATGTTAGAAGATGGGTTGCCAAGGTTTTCTTTACTTAATCATGGTTGACTTTAAGTTAGCCATGGTTGACAATGGCTAACTATATTTTACCATTGTTGACTATGCTTGACCATTGTTTACCATAGCTAACTTTTATTTGACTATGGATCGCCAAGGTGTACTACAGTTGAGCCATGGGTTGAGCAGAGTTTACCATAGCTTGATAAAGGGTGACCATGGCTGACTATGGTACACTATGTTTGGTCAGTGTCGACCATGTATGGGCATGTTTGACTATGATTTACCATGTTTGACTATGGTTTCCCATGATTGACCAAGGTTGACTATTGTTGAAAATGGTTGAATTTGGTGACATTGGTTGACCATGTTTTACTATAGTTCACCATGTTTTAATATGGTTGACCATGCTTAAATATGGGTCATTGTGGTTAATCGTGATTGACCATCGATAACCGTGGTTGAACATGGTTGACTATGTTTAATCATGTTTTATTTTTGGTGGCTTTGGATAAATATGGTTGACTTTGGTTTACCATGATTAATAATATGTTTATGCCATTACATTACTCAAAAGTAGATTATATGGTTATTTTGCATTATGACCAGGGAAATTTTTATTGATCCATAAATTTGTTAAAGCATAGAAACCTTGAAAAATCTTACTAATTTTTAAATTTGCAACCATTATATGTTTAACGATTTTTTTGTAAAAATATTCAAATTTATAACGACTTTATATAGTTGTGGACAATTTTGACAATTTTTAGAGTACAAAAAATTATCCCATGGAATTTGGAGGAATCATTAATTTTTTTTTTATGATTTTATTTTTGGAATAAAACATTGAAAAATAACCCATGGGCTAAATTTCACCCCTGAAATTTTCCATGATTATGACATTGGTCAAGGGGTGTGACACAAAACAACTTTTGTTAAGAGTTACGTCACATGGGACCTGTGAATATGGTTAACCATTTTCAATCAGTGTTGACCATGGTTAAGTATGGTTTACAATGACCAATCATTAGTGACTATGTTTGATAATGGTTAACCATTGTTTAACCAAGGTTTGATAAGTGTTGACTATGGTTGACTATGGTTTACCAATGATTACAGATGTTTGACTATATTTAAATATAAGGAAACATGGCTGACTATAGTTAAGCAAGGTTGACGAATTTTACTATTGTTTGTGTTGGTTAAATATGGATGCCTTTGCATTACTGTGCTTGCCATGTTTGATTATGTGTGGCCATGTTTGAATGTGGCTAATTATAGTTGATTATGGTCAACCATGGTTAGAGGATGGGTCACCATGTGATGTTCTTTACTAAACCCTGTTTGATAATGGTTGAAATTTGTTATCTATGGTTGACTATATTTAACCATTTCTTACCAATTTGACCATTTTTAACCATAGTTGACTATTGTTTGACCATGAGTTACCAAGTTATATTATGGTTGACCCAATTTTAATGAAGGTTGAGCATGGTTGACTATCATTGGTACACTATGTTTGGTTAGTGGTAACAATGTATGGTCATATTTAACCATGATTTGCCATGTTTGAACAACATTGAATATTGATGAACATGGTTGACTTTAGTGACCATGGTTGACCCTGTTTGTCTATATTTTCCCATCTTTTAATATGGTTGACCATGATTGATCATAGGTGAATATGGTTGACCACGTTTAACCATGGGGAAATATGATTGAACATGTTTGACTATCATTATTCATGGTTGACTTTGGTTGACCATGTTTGAATATGATTGACTATAGTCGATCATGGTTGACCATAAGTAAGTGTGGTTGATCATGGTTGACTATGTTTGAGCATATTTGATTATGGTTGATTATGGTTAAATATGATTGACACTAGTTAATAATGATTGTTAATATGATTATGTCATATTGTGATATTCAAAGTAGATAATATGGTATTTTGCATTACTACATTCCTCAAGTGGTATGTCACATCACAACTTTAAGTTAGGGTTATGCCAAACGTGACATTCCTAAAGGGTTATGTAGGATTGCAACATTATTCAATGGTTATGTTGCATTGTGACATTCTTCTAGGTTCACTTATGTGAAATTTTTACATTCCTCAATGGTTATGCCCTATTATGACATTTATATTGGTTGACTAATGTGGAATTTTTATTTTCCGTCAATGATTATGTCACACTAAGACATTCATCATTGATTATGTCTCACAACAATATTAATTGCACGGTTATGATGAATTGAGATGTTTCTCAATTGTTATGTCACATTGCGATATTAATGAATGGATGTGTTGCATTACTACATTCAATAATGGTTATGCCACATTGTGACTTTCATTAAAGGCTATGTCACATTATGAAATTCATCAAGGTTATGACACCTTGTGAATTACTTAAAGGTTATGTCAACTTGCACATTTGTCACATTCATCTTTATTGAGTTACGTGGACTTTCTACTTCCTCAATGATTATATCCCATTATGAAAATAATTGCACCGAGAGGAGTGAATTTCTCTACATCCCAATATGGGGGAGTTGTTGTAATGTAACACAACATTACTGAAAATAAAAGGTAATTAAAAGAATCCATGTTTGAGTATAAAATAAAAAATTAAAACTTAAACCTTGATCTATCAACCAAGAGAGCAATCAAATTTCTTGGTTAGAGATTAAAAGAAAGAATTACACCTAAAGGAATTGGATCCCTCTTGGTTCTTGATATATCCGAGTTTAAGATGGATCTATGATGGTCTTAGTTCATGTATGTGGAATATCTATGACGCTCAATGGTTATGTGGCATTACAATGATCCTCAAGGGTTATGCTAGGTTGGGATGTTCTTCAATGCTTATGTTGCATGTGATGTTATTCAAGGGTTATGTTGGATTAAGGTGTTCTTTAATAGTTATGTTACATTGCAATGCTCATCAAGGGCTATGTCACATTGCGATGCTCCTTGGGGTTAAGTTGTATTGCAACATTCCTCAAGTGTTATGTTAGATTTTAATGTTCCTTAATGGTTATACTATACTGTTAGATTCGCCTTGGTTTACTTATGTTAAAACATTTATGATGGATTATGACATTTATCAATCGTTATGTTGCATTATGAATTTCATTAAAGGTTAAATATCACATGTTACATTCATTAAGGGTTATGCCAGCTTGCACTGTATAAGAATGTGGATATGTTGGATTGCAACATTCCTTAATGGTTATTTCACAATATGACATACATCTTCAAGTTGATTTATGTGGAATTTATAAGTTCCTCAATGTTTATGTCATATTATGACATTCCTCAATGATTATGCTAGATTGAGGCATTCTTTTTTCCCTGTAATAGATAGACTGTCCAAACTTGGTACTTTCTTTCAAAACATTAACTAGAACTATTTTTCATAACTACACATTTCCAATGTTGAAATGTAGTGCATGTTTGTCTCAACATACTCTTATGGGCTAATCAATGTTTTCTCTCATCATGTTATCATATCATATCTCTATCATAATTGCTTAATAAATCATGTGATTTTTTAAATCTCCACTACTCCATCATAGTTGCTTAATAAATCATGTGTTTTTTAAAATCTCAACTACTTTGGTTTGGTGCTACTTGCCAATAATAATGGTTCTCATATAATATCATTGGTTCTCTAAATCTAAGATCCTTCATATACTTCTTTCTCTTTAATGTTTCCTCTCCATTAATGCCTAGCAATAACATTGGTTCTCCATAATATTATTGATTCTCTAAATGTAGGATTCTTTGTGTAACTTTCATATTTGATCCTAAAACCATTTTTTATTCTCATATTGTTTTATATATGGACGCATTTAATGTATACACTGTCCCACCATAATGTATAGACTTGTCTCACTATGTGGTTCTTGTTTTAAAGGAAATTATCTTTACTTCCACTTTAAAAAATGATATTGATGGTTAAACCCTTCTTAAAAGATCTAGTTAACTAGAAAAAGAAAAAGTTTCTTTGAATCCAATCAAGTTCATGATTTCTTAGAGCGTTTACGATGTAAAAGAGTGTATTGATTGAAGCTTTTCTACAAAATATTTTAATACCAACTTAAATGTGATGTTGTCTTATTTGGCATAGATTTTTACTATGCATGCATATATATTTGCACAAAGATTATTTTTAATTTTAATCATCACTAAAACAGTGAATGAGTAAAAGTATACTGTTGTTTATTATATGTAAATTCTATTTTGAATTATTTATTTCGAATTATTTTACAATATTATGATGTAACTTCACACAAAATAAGTGTTTATAACTATTTTTTTTCATTGTATTTAATCCAAACAAAAAATATAATTTATTATATGTAAATTCCATTTTGAATTATTTTACAATATTATGATGTAACTTTACACAAAATAAGTGTTTATAACTATTTTTATTTTCATTGTATTGAATCCAAACCAAAAAAAAATATAATAAACTAATATTTATCATATGTAATTCCATTTTGAATTATTTTACAATCTTATGATGCAACTTTACACAGAGTAAGTGTTTATAAGTATGGTTTTTCATTGTATCACCCAAACAAACAATATTATTATATTGTTTCATTGTATCACCCAAACAAACAATATTATGATCTTGTTCATAGCTTATTCTGTAAACTTAATTCATATATTATATTATAGTTTTTAATTTTAATATTTTTACAATCGCACAACATTCGATAATAAAGAAGAAGGATAACACATTTATAAATAATCATATGACTGATAATCAACATAAACAATCTTAATCTTATACTATTACAATATTATATTCCTTGTTAAAAAAGATTAATTATATTGTATTCCTTCGTTTAAAAAGATTAATTTATATATGAATACTATATTTAAACTTTATGAAATAAAATGTATGTTTAATAGAAAGTAAAATATTTATTTCAAAATTTACATTGAGAAATAGAAAATAATTATTACCTTCACTTTAAAAAAAAAAGATAACTATTCTATTAATGTAAACAAAGTTAGACTCTTCATGCCAATATCAGTATCAAAGGATGTTTCACAAACTTATAACTTATTTGACTAATGAGCATATGAGGTCTACATTGTACATACTCAAGTGAGTTAAAACTATTGGAAGGGTAGAGCTTAAACTAGCTTTGAAACCTTGATAAGGAAATGGAGGAGAGGGGATACATGCAACTACAACTGCCACACACAGAGCTACAACTGCCACACACAAAGCTAAAGCTCTAAACCCACTCTAAACTCAAACTTCCAATAACGATAAACACATATTTATACATATGAGGAATTCTCTGGAATGTCTAGAAACATTGATGGATTGGCTTATCAGAGAAGCTACATAACAATATATCAACATTAACTGACACATTGACGACACCAACTACCAACTGATAACTGTACTGTGTTAGGCGGCGGGAGTAATTACCACTATTTCCAACACACCCCTTTAATTTCAACTGCCACAACTTTACAATTTTAATGCCTTTACGTGCATACAAATTACAAAAAACAGAAGACAAACATTAATGCATTCATGCCAGTCCTTAGCTAGGCTTATAATCCATCATTATAGAGTGAGACAAAAAAAATACAACATCAAAACCCAATACCTAATCTCCTGTTGGATAAAACTAGACATTAAACCCTTTTACCGATCTTGAAAAAATACTTCTACCAGTGCTTAGAAAAAATTGGATGGTAACATCATATTAAAAAAACAGGCTTCCAATCAGACACAAAATCCTTATCAAAACACATTTTTTTACGGCTACCAAAAAATACTTTGATAGTGGGTCGAAAATTTCAGAGGCTAAACCATGCTGGAGAGACAAGACTCCAATAAGCCATTTGTTCCATAAATTACCTTTCTCATATGAACCATATTGGTTTTGCCCCCTATTTCAACAAGCATGTAGTATGTGACAACCTTCATCCTCACCTTCTAGGTTCTTCTACTTTCTTCACTACGCGAGCCATAAGTGCAAGACGAAGCACACATATATACTTTCTTTCACTGGGAAATTCAAACAAGGAATTGGACACTTAGCTAGGACAAATGTCCCATTTGTCAAAACACTCACATGATGCTACATTGGTGCCCTAGAATGGTAGGTAAATACAATGAAAACAAACTAAACCACTTCACCAAAAACTCAAGACTTAAGTCTACAACACTTTAATTCTTTGAATGTTCCTATGGATCGATCTATCCACTAGACTACTTTCCAAGACTCAAATGAAATTGATGTTGATCCCGCAACATGAATCGAGCTTAAAACCCCCCTTACTATGAAGATACCAACTCAATTTTTTGAAAATCGAAAAACAAACAGGTAGCGAGAGACACTCATGCTCAACTGTGCTCAAAAGAGCCATTGCTACTGTAATTTGAAACAAGGGGTTCAGATACCTCACCTACGATTTGATACCACTTGTTGGAAGGGAAGATCCTAAACAAAATTTGAAACCTTGATGAGGAAATGGAGGAGAGGGGACACATGCAGCTACAACTGCCACACACAAAGCTACAACTCTAAACCCTATCTCAACTCAAGCTTCCATTAACCATAAACACATATTTATACATATCAGGAATTATTTGGAATGATCTAGATGTCTAGAAACATCGATGGATTGGCTTCTTAGAGAAGCTACATAACAATAAATTAACATTAACTGATACATTAACTACACCATCAATAATTGTACTATGTTAAGTGGCGGAAGAAACTACCACTATTTCCAACAAAAACAATCCCAATATCTATCCATAATACTAATTTTGAAGATTTTTTGTATGACCTTAACACTGTCACTAAGCCTAAAGAGTTTGTATATGACACAAGATTTACATTAAGGGTTATTTGTTACTCATATCAACCAATAAGGGAGCACTAAACTAGACTGCTGATATTTGCAACAAGAAAAGGTAGTAACATGATATTACCTGGAGAGAAGCAAGGGATGATTACACTTACATGAACAGGCAGTAACATTATATCACTTGGAGAGAAGCAATGGGTGATTACACTTACATGTCAATATCTGCTCTTAGGTCTCATTGAGTTGTGGTTCTTCCCTTTCTTCTGTGACCTTCAACTTAGGGCATCATAGAATTTTAATTAATGTATCATATTTCGCCACCATTGTCTCCATATTTCTAAAAATGGTAATGTGTTCTAGATTCATTGTCTTCCATGGATTTGGTAATCAATGACTTCACCAACTAGTATATCTCAACATTTTGGATACTTTGGTATCGAGACTCTTGGAAAATCTTGTATCTGAAATCTAACTAATATCTTCACTATCAACATACTCGGTAGAGGTGATCCCCTTTCAGCCATGGCCCAATGCTCCATGTTGTCTATCTTCTACATAAATTCTTTAGTTTGATTGATGAAACTACATGGCTGCAACCGTGGCTTCTTCTTGAGCACACGGTATCTTTTTCATGTTCTCATGCCTCGCAGGAATGTTCCTAATGAGCTATGCCATGACAGAATTGGTTAAGAATTCCACACTCCTTTTCCTTAATCATACCTTTTCCTTTCCTATCCTAACAAGGGTTGCTCCCTATCATATTTACTTCCAAGCTATTCTGAGGCATCTCTAGGGTCATTGCTACCAATGATACATAGGCTAGGACTGCATGCTTGCTAGGGAGGCCCCTAAGATTATTCTTTTGCTCCACACTATAGCTTTTCTAGTTTGATGGCACTACACCGAAAGAGTTTTATGCAAACTAACCTTTGGTCTGTGGGACTAGTTCAAAACTTGGGTCGTGTAACTGACCAACCCGTTAGCCTTCCCCATGCTCTGAACACTTGGAATGAATAAAAAATTTCTACCAAAATTATTTTAATAACCCATGAGATCAAGAGATGCTTGGGATATGAACCCTTGTGCCTTGATCTAGTCATAATGGCATTGCTGCGAGTTTAGTAGATCAGCTTGTTCTTCGAATTTCTACTATTAATAGAAGGAAGAAGATCGTAGATCATGCCAATGGATTCCACACTAGCAAGTCGTGTATCGTCCTTGCCAACCATAAGCATCATCACATTATGGTAGTTGTAATTAATCCCTGTTGTGGTCATACAACGTGGGAAGGCTATGCTATGTTTTGTGGTTACACACCCTTGTCGCCCTATTTGGGCAAATGAAACCAACCACTATTGTTAAAACAAAACAAACATGCTACGTTTTAAAATTTTATGTAATAATTAAATGAGTGCTAAATTCTTTTACATATTTTTCTTCTAATTAACTTTTTTACTTTCTATTTGATTTTTAACATAAAGGTATGGACCATGCTCATTTATATTCACGGCATCGTCTTTTATTCAAATTGATTCAAACGTTAATAACCATAAACATGAATTTTAATGCTTTTAATAGTTTTTATTTCGTTCTTTTTCTTCGATTCAATGTATTTGTGCCTTATTTTCTCTTAATATAGAGTAAAGATGATTTTTCATCTTCTTGAGTTCGTTAACAAAAATACATACCTCATTATATCATTATATCTTGTATGAAAGCAATTATATCTCCTATTCATTTTGAAACACATATTCATAACAACTAACATTAAATATTTATCATATAAAACACTAAATTTTTAAATTATTTCGTATATCTTATAATCAACACCAAATTTTCAAATTCACTAATAATTCTATGATATTCTTATCCCATATCATATTATTTTAAAATATCGAGAATAATAGTTTAAAATGGTCATTCTCTTATATATACTTTACAAAATAGTATCATGTATATAATAAAAGTATTCATATTCTTATCCTACATCATATTATTTTAAAATATCTAGTTTAAAATCGTCATTCTCTTATATATAATTTACAACGTAGTATAATGTATATAATTAAAATTTTCAAACATAATTTTTTTTTTTGTAAAGTGGGAAACCTATAATTTATAGAGCTTCTAAATAAATATTTTACATTATCATAAATAAATGTGTATGAAAAATTATTGAAGCTTGTAAATGTATAAATGATATGAAAGTATAAATTTTTTCAAAAGCGGGAAATCTTTATTTTTATAGAATTTTTAATTGAATATTTACAATATGGTAAATAAATAAATGACGATGTAAAAAAAACTAACAAATCTATAAAAATATAAAATGTATAAATATAATCCTAAAGATGGTAGGAATCTACATAACCATTTAGTGTATGTTTGAGGTGTGGGCCTTTTATAAATTGAGAATACCTACCAGAAAACTAAAAGATAGATATAGAGTGCATTTTGATGTAGTGAATCTGGATTTATTTCATAGTTGGATAAAATAAAAATGCTTATTTGGATTATATAATAATAATACAAACCAATAAGAGTAGGAGAGAATGGCAAGGAAAAGTATTACCGCAAAACTAAAAGAGAGATGCAAAGTGCATTTTGATGTAGTGAATCATGATTTCTTTCACAATTGGGTAAAATCAAAATGCTTGCTCGGATTATATAAGAATAGTACAAACTAGTAAGAGCAGAAGATAATGGAAAGGAAAACTATAGTTACGCCATATATTTGATTAAATGGTAGTTCGCTGCTTGACAAAGCTACTCGGAAAAGTCGATCCAACAACTAAAATAATTTTGAGTAAATATTATATTTTATGCACTAATTTTCTCCTCGAAAATATACATATTACAGTACAAGCAATCCAGTCAGATTTCAAATGAAAAATAGTGAGAAATTTTATTATAGAAATGATGTAAGGAAATACAGTGGAAAAGATAGTGATATTTATTCCATCATATACATTTGGAATAGTATTAGTTACATGTCAGGATCAATATATTCCTTACCCCGTGGATGTTGATCATCTATTAGTAAAATTCTCTATATATACATTAAGAATAATGTTTAGAACTGGGCGAGAATCATAAGTTTTAGAGATGACCAGACAATAGAAATATATATTACAATAATTTACGTTTTGGCCTATCTGCATGCTTTTCTAAAACTTGTTTCAGATATTTCTTTCGAGCAATAGGAAGATCTATAAAAATATTTAATTCAAATTATTACTAGCATGATTCACATTTTTTATCTTTAACTATTCTTAAATTATATCCCTTCATTTTTTAAAGTTAGTTTGACCTCTTACCTAAACATTCATATGACAAACTATAGATGTACCTATGGAGCTCACAAGATTGCTGGAAGCTGTTGTTGTGGGGTTAATTGTAGTATTTAGTGAGTAGGACATAGAGACATTTATCTAAGGAACCATAATCCTCATGGTTCATCAATCAATCAATAAATTCCTACATCAATCAATTGTTTCTACTTGTGTATCATCAAATCAGGATATGTTTTCAATTCAATTGTTTTACCTGGGTCCTGGTATGCTTTCCTATAGAGGTGTACAACTCAAGCATAGGAATTCAATATGTTGTGTGCAATGATGTATGTTTTAGTGAAAGAATTGCCCACATTGCAAGTCCTGGAGTCTGCAAAGCTAAATATCTTCCCAAGATCGGATTTTATGCTATGTTTTCCCCATAAATTTGCATGTTTTATGGTTCATAGTTATAGAAAATTAAAGGGTGATAGAAAAAACCAACATATACTGTTGGAGTAGAAACCCACAGAAAAATGGTTATTGAAAAAAAAGGGTAATGGAAACTACCAACAAAGAATTATGAAAAAGTGGACACCCGCGTAATGTTGAAACAAGTAACAACAAATTCAACAAAAAGGGGATTTCCACATATACCTGTAATCTATATATATGTTAACTACTAGTTTTTAAATATATGATTAATAAATCATATTACTCTTACGATTAGTGAGTACTCACTCATGTACATGACAAAGAAGCTTTGGTGCATTGTTCTACAAATGGGTATGTAACATGCATGATGACTCTAGATACAATTCTAAATTCAGTTATTTGCTTATAAATCAAATGTCGTACATGGGATTATTATAATTCATTTACCACAACATGAATTTCATCTTTACTTAGAATAGAGGTATACTCACATCAATACATAGGTTTTTATTTATAACTACTGAGCTAGTTGTATAATGCTACAATGATCTAAATATATTTTTATTATTAAACTACATATTTACTAACTTGAGCCTACCCAACCTTACTAACCTTTGAAGTATTACAATGGTGCTCCAACCCTAACATAAACCTACCCTACCTTACTAACCTTTGATGTCTTACAATGGTGCTCCAACCCAATGGTTCATTATACCAACGAATCTCATATGATATCATAGGCATGATTATTAGTCGTTTTGATTATTGGTCATTTTAATACATAGTTTGGTTTTGTATATATGTAAATTTTGGATATTTCGAATGTTTTATGTGGAAAATTTCCAAGTGAACATGACATGGCACTACCTTGTGAATCACATTGAAAATTGAGTTTCCTAAGTGGTATGGTAAACCGTCTTCCATCTGATTCAATATGTCAGAAAACTACCCTTGTTCGACTGGTAGAGCATCAAGGGTTCTCATTAGAGTATCATGTATGGAATACAAGGTTTTTTTAGTTAAATACTTGTGTGGCTCCAAGATTGGTGCATTGTCACATTCAACTTCCCAAATATCAATTTTATTATAACCATTGGTAAGTCTATTCTATGCATTTTGGATTAATCCAAACAATTTCTTAGTTGCACATCTCAAGTGTGTTCTGATTTAAGGGTTTTTAGCTCTCGCTCTATATTTTTTGTTTCAAATATAGGGAATAGTATTTCAAATTGTTTGGTTCCCATAAATATATTGCATCTTAAGTGATGGGTTCATTTTGCATTTCGAAGGGAGAGGGTTTAAACCTTGTTGTTTCGTATTCTGCAATCGTAATTTCTATATTGAAAGAAAATCAAACCATAGCTTGTCGCATGGCATTAGAATTGGTCTAGTGGCGAAGGTAAATTTTATTGTTTGACTTCATTTTTCTATTGAAATTACCGAATGAATTTTATTTAAATTCTTCTATTTTCCTATGTGTTATTCTTACACGTTTGCATGTACTCGACCTTTAATGACACTTCATTATGGTTTTCATTCTTTATAATTTGCTTATAATCATGAATTTTAAGGGTTATATGCTTAGTTAATAACTCAAGTTCGTTTCTCGTACTAGTAGGCTCGTACCAAAACACTCTTCACATAGTATTTATTGGATGACCTTGGGCCGACATTGTGAACCTTGTCCATACTACCACTAGGAGTAAGTCATACAATAGCTTTTTAGTGTGTGCCTCGTTACGGCCTATTCCAACCTTCCATTTTCTCAAGCTTTAGGTTAATTCCTCGGCCTATTCCTTTTGTGGTAGGATTTTTTTTGTTTAATTCCTAGATTATATATATATATATATATCAATGAAAAAAATTGGTAATATTTTACATAAAAGATATTACATTCTTTGGATGCTATAAAGCATGTCAATTGTAAACTTTTGAAGATGCCTTTACAAAAAATATCAAGTTTCAAAGTATTCTATCTTCAAGCATATAGCCATTATTGTAATGTCCCCATTCAAATTATTGCATAGCAGGACAATCTCACCAATCCTAGCAGTTCCCTAGGTTGAATGGGTACATTTGGAATTATAATAAGGGAGCAAATGAATAATGTTTATACATTAAAATAATTCAAGTATTTAATAAAGAGGCTGAATAAATAAATTCAAGAGAAATTCTAGGTGGCAAATGGTTTTGAAGACATATGGAGAATGTGGGACCCATACTAGCTTGATTTCTCACTACCACATGGCACATCTCTCTTGCCATTTCAAATCCATGAAAAGGAAAACATTATTGCGTGAGTTGGTAAGTCATACACATGTCATTAAGCATATTAGGTTGATTTGGGATGGAATGGTAACCTCTATGGAAGATGAAGAGTCAAATTGGAAGCTTGTGGACACTTGGGCTAGATTCCCTAGCCCCTATGACAACAATGATGAAGCATCTATGACATCTATGACAAAATTCAGATCTGAATTCTGACATCTGACCATTATGACGTGTCAGCCCCAAAAATAGGCTCCAAGAAGGCGCTCATGGGAGTTGGAGAAGCCAAAGAGGTCCCTACTTGAATTGGGAAAAGATGGAAGGTTGGGAACTAGGGAGACAAGTGCCAAATGTGGAATATTTCCTAAGTGGAAATCTCTAGAAGCTAATGGGAGGAATTCGAACCATAGGAGGATAAGGTTGATTATAAAATGAATAAATCAAGCATGAGAATGGCTTTTGATCATTTGAGAAAAAATGCATTTGTGAAGAGAGAGCTAGTGGATGACTAGTTTCTTTCCTTAGCCAATTTCGAGGGTGAAAGATTCCCATCCAAGTTGGTGTTTGGAGAGGCCACTCAGGTATTTCATGGAGATTTAATGGATTTTGTATTTTCAGGTGTAAGCTAGAGGGAAGCTTGTGGTTTCTTCTAGTGTAACACTTTCCCTCAACCATTTCCATTTTTTATGGCATATTCTTGCTCCTTGAGGGAAGTCATTTTTGGTGAGCTCTTATACTATTTAGGAGAGCTTATCATGATCCATTTATGATTTTAATAATATTAACATACTCTGTTCTTCATCTTCAGAAATTCTGAGGTCAAAATACCATGTGGTTGTATGTAAAAATGATGATTAATGAGCAAACCATGACCATTTCCCCACTACATTGATGTATGCCATTGTAATGTTCATGATTTCGAATGAAAGAATGTTTCTCTTATATATTTATGATTAATAGACAACCATTGATGAGTGTTACAAGTTCCATGTTCAGCACTTAAGTATTTGAAGTCATTTTGCTCAGTTTATTTGCATTTGGAAGAGATTTGGTACCATTTCCCCAAGGGTCGAATTAGGAGTTTTTTCTGTTGTTTGGGAGAAGGTTAGAACATATTTAATAACTGATTAATGGTGCATATGAGAACTTATTAATGTCCCTCGTACATCCCCTACCTCTATTCTCAATTTTGAATGGGTTTGGAGGCATTTGGAGAGCCATTTTCAGTACTTACCCTGGGGGGATTTGATTCCCAAATTACTAGTCAAATTCCATACTTTGTCCAAAATCTTAAACAAGTTTGAAGAAGTATTTGGAGGGTCATAAATCATCCCTGAACCTCATATTCAAGTCTTAATATCATTCATACACCATCACATAATATTTGGGAGCATTTGGATGAATTTGGAGACCTAGACATCAAAACTAGTAAAAGGTCGAAATTGGGCAAAAAGTGAAAAATTTGGCATTTTGATAAAAAAAAATAAAAAGGGAAATTACAAGTGGTATCAGAGCATGGTATTGGAACCTGATGGTTTTAACAAGAAGTCAAATAAATAGAACCAGAAGTTGAAGGTGTTGTTGTTGAAGAAGAAACAGTAGGAGAAGAAGAGTCTTTTGTAAAAACCATGGGTAGAGAGGAGGATGAAACAACAAAACGTAAGGGGGAATTTATTTAAACCCCAAGAACTTTATTTGAAGACATGAACAAAAGTATGATGAAAGGATTCGAATTAATAACTAGTCAAATGACTAGTCAAATAGTAGGCCTTAAAGGAGTAATAGGAGGCAGCAACTGTTCTCATGGTGAGGAAAAGAAGCCTATGGGAGAGCATATTTTCTCAAGCACGGGACCCCATAATAGAGAAAATGAATTTTAGATCACACCAAGGCCTACTGCACCTAAATTTATTATACCCAAATAAGAGCCTGACATTCAAGTGGATCTTAGTACAATAGCAAACAAATGGAATGATTTGAGTGAAGATTGTAAGAGAAGTCTACCATTTGATCAGTACTTTACTACTGCAAATAAATTAAAAAGAAAGGAGAACAATAAGGATCTAACCCAAAACAAATAATTAAATTGTGCTAATTGTAAAATGTCACTTCCTAGTTTTGATGGTTCCTCTCAAAATTCTGCTAACACTTGGGTGCAAAAATTAGATGTATATTTTCAGCTGAATCCTATGGTGGAGGAGGATGCATTATAAATGGCCATTTTTCACTTGGAAGGAGATGCCAATGAACGGTGGTTTCATGGATTGAAAACCTTGGGTCATGATCAGGTTAAAACATATGGGGAATTTGTTGACTGGGTACTAGAGAGATTTGAACAAAAAGATCCAAAATTGCCTTTCAAGGAACTAGCTCAATTGAAGCAAACTGGAAAGGTGGCTAATGTGTCTATGGGAAGGTTGGTATTGATGTTCACTGAAGGTTTGGATGAACCCTTAAAAAGTTTTTTCAAAGCACACAAGCCAACTACGTTAAAAGATGCAATGAGCTTGACTAGGGATCTCTAAAATGTGCTTCCTAGAACAAGATTTCCTCCCAAGCCTAACTTCAAATTTGAAAAGAAACATTGGAAAAGAGATGCATATGATAAGAAACCTTGGAAAAGAGATTCATTTGAAAAGAATAAAAAAGAAGGACTAAACATGGATGAACTTCAAAAAAGAAATTGTGCTTCACATGGTTTCAACCATGGACACCGGGGCACAAATGTACTAAAGGAAAGGCTCCATACATAGAAGTATTTTCTAATAATGATGAATATGATGGGGGCATGGATGAATATGGACATATTTAATATCAAGAGGAGGCATATGAGACATCAGTAGAAGAGGAAAGACAAGAAGAAAATCATCCTTCACCGGACAAAGCAAGAATGACAGTACTTTCAGTAGTACCTTGCTATCATACTATCCGATGCAAGGGTGTGGTACTAGGACAAAGAGGTTCAGTTTTAGTAGATGGAGGAGCTACACATAACTTCATTGATGTATAGATGGTGGAGAAAAGGAAGATACCTATTGAAACATTCGATGGCTTCACAGTTGTCATTCCTTGTCACAACACAATGTAGTGAAAAACATGGGTTCCAAAGCTGCAAGTCACCGTAGGTAACTATACTTTTGTTGATAGTTTTATGTGGTTGATGTGGCTGATACGAATGTGGTTTTGGGAGTGCAATGGCTGTATTCTATAGGAGAGCATACAGTAAATTATCAAATTCCTGAAATGAAATTCCAAGATTCAAAAGGAGTACTAAGGGTTGTGAGAGGGCAGCACACTTATCCAAATCAAGTAGTGACTTGCAATAGTATGAGATCTATATTGAGGCATGGGGAAATAGAATGGGCTACTGAATTTCATATTACATCTCCCAAGCCAAACATAAAGGTTGTTGAACACCCAAAGGAGATAGAGAGACTCTTGCAAAAATATGAATTTTTTTTTACAGATCTTCCACATGGTAGACCACTAGATAGGGGGGTTGAGCACAACATTGCTTTTGAGGAGGGTACTTCACCCATTCAGATACCACCTTATAGACATCCTAACAGCTAACATTAAATATTTGTCATATAAAACACTAAATTTCTAAATTATTTCGTATATTTTATAATCAACACCAAGTTTTCAAATTCAAATTTACTAATAAATCTCTCATGTTCTTATCCCATATCATATTATTTTAAAATATCGAGAAGAATGGTTTAAAATGGCCATTCTCTTATATATACTTTTTTTTAACCTGGGAACTATCTGAATCATTCCAATTGAGCTCCATCAACTGAGCCTACCGAAATACAAACCACGAGCCGAGACCAACCTTAGTTTGGTACCGGTTCATCAATATCAGAGGACACCTACAACATAGTATCACATATATAATTAAAATTTTCATATTCTTATCCTACATCATATTATTTTAAAATATGTAGTTTAAAATCGTCATTCCCTTATATATAATTTACAACATAGAATATGTATATAATTAAAAATTTCAAACATAAAATACTCTTTTTGGTAAAGTGGGAAACCTATAATTTATAGAGCTTTTAAATAAATATTTTACGTTATCATAAATAAATGAATGTGTATGGAAAATAATTGAAGCTTATAAATGTAAAGATGATATGACCGTATAATTTTCTCCAAAAGTGGGAAACATTTACTTTTATAGAACTTCCAATTGAATATTTTACAATATGGTAAATAAATAAATGAAGGTGTATAAAAAACGAACAAACCTATACAAGTATAAAATGTATGAATATAATTTTAAAGATGATATGAATCTACATAACCATTTAGTGTATATTTGAGGTGCGGGCCTCTTAAAAAATGAGAATACCTACCACAAAACTAAAAGAGAGATGCAAAGTGCATTTTGATGTAGTGAATCTTGATTTCTTTCACACTTGGGTAAAATCAAAATGCTTGCTTGGCTTATATAAGAATAGTACAAACCAATAAGAGTAGAAGAGAATGGTAACGAAAATCACTACCGCAAAACTAAAAGAGAGATGCAAAGTGCATTTTGATGTAGTGAATCATGGTTTCTTTCACAGTTGGGTAAAATAAAAATGCTTGCTCCACTTATATAAGGATAGTACAAACTAGTAAGAGTAGAGGAGAATGGAAATGAAAAGTATAGTTGTCCCATATATTTAATTAAATGGCAGTTGGCTACTTGAAAAAGCTACAAGTATAAGTCGATTCAACAATTAAAATACTTTTG
Organism: Larix kaempferi; assembly: GCA_027924585.1. Lineage (NCBI taxonomy): Eukaryota > Viridiplantae > Streptophyta > Pinopsida > Pinales > Pinaceae > Larix > Larix kaempferi. The sequence continues at coordinate 12,260,978 of BSBM01000437.1, forward strand.
GGTAAATATTATATTTTATGCACTAAGTTTCTCCTCGAAAATATACATATTGCAGTACAAGCAATCTAGTCAGATTTCTAACTCAAAAGAGCGAGAAATTTTATTATAGAAATGATGTAAGGAAATACAATGGAAAAGACAGTGATATTTATTCCATCATATACCTTTGGAAAAGTAGTAGTTACATATCAAGATCAATATATTCCTTGTACCCCTTGGATGTTGATCATCTATTAGTAAAATTCTATATATATACATTAAGAATAATGTTTAGAAGTGGGCAAGAATCATAAGTTTTGGAGATGACCAGACAATAGAAATATATATTACAACAATATATGTGTTGGCCTATCTTCATGCTTTTCTAAAAACTGTTTCAGATATTTCTTTCGAGCAATAGGAAGATCTATAGAAATATAATTTAAATTATTACTAGCATGATTCACCATTTTTAGCTTTAACTATTCTTAAATTCTATCCCTTCATTTTGTAAAGTTAGTTTGAACCCTTACCTAAACATTCATATGATAAACTATAGATTTTCTTATGGAGCCTACAGGATGGTTGGAAGCTATTGTTGTGGGGTTAGTTGTAAGATTTAGTGAGTAGGACATAGAGAAATTTATCTGATGAACCATAATCCTCATGGTTCATCAATCAATCTGTCAATTCCTACATCAATCAATTGTTTCTACTTGTGTATCATCTAATCAAGATATATTTTCCATTCAATTGTTTTACCTGGGTCTTGGCATACTCTCTTGTAGAGGTGTACAAATCAAGCATATGCATGCAATATGTTGTGTGCAATGATATATGTTTCAGTGAAAGAATTTCCCACATTGCAAGTCCTGAAGTTTGCAAAGCTAAATATCTTCACAATATCGGATTTTATGCTATGTTTTCCCCATAAATTTGCATGCTTTATGGTTCATAGTTATAGAAAACTCAAGGGTGATATAAACAACCAACACATACTGTTGGAGTAGAAACCCACAAAAGGATGGTTATTGAAAAAACAAAGGTAATGGAAACTACCAACAAATACGTTTGAAGGAGCGGACACCCGTGGAAGAATGGTTATAGAAAATGAAAGGGTAATGGAAAAAACCAACAAAGACTGCCAAACGAGTGGAATTTTGAAACAAGTAACAACAAATTCAACAAAAAGGGGATTGTCTCTCTCTCTCTCTCTCACACACACACACACATATATGTATGTATGTATGTTAAATACTATTTTTTTTTAAATATATGATTAATAAATCATATTACTCTTACGATTAGTGAGTACTCACTCATGTACATAACAAAGAAGCTTTGGTGCATTGTTCTACAGATGGGCATGTAGCATGCATGATGGCTCTAGATGCAATTCTGAATTTAGTTATTTGTTTATAAATCAAATGTCAAATTCATTTATTTGTTTATAAATCAAATGCCGTACATGTGATTATTATAATTCATTTACTAGAACATTAATTTAATCTTTAATTAGAATAGAGGTCTACTCACATCACTACATAGTTTTTTGTTTATAACTACTAAGTTAGTTATATAATGCTACACTGAACTAAATATATTTCTATTATTATACTAACTACCTATTTACTAACTTGAACCTACCCAACCTTGCTAACATTTGATGTATTACAATGGTGCTCTAACCCTAACCTAAACCTACCCTACCATACTAACCTTTGATGTCTTACAATGTTGCTCCAACCCAATGGTTCATTATACCAACGAATCTCATATGATATCATAGGCATGATTATTGATCGTTTTAATACATAGTTTGGTTTTTTATATATATAAATTTGGAGATTTCTAATGTTTTATGTGGAGAATTGTCAAGTGAACATGACATGGTACTACCTTGTTAATCGCATTGAAAATTGAGTTTCCTAAGTGTTATGGTAAACTGTCTCCTGTCTTATTGAATATGTCAGAAAATTACCCTTGTTCATCTGGCAGGGATCAAGGGTTCTCATTAGAGTATTGTGTATGGAATACAAGGTTTTCTAGTTAAATACTTGTGTGGCTCCAACATTGGTGCATTGTCACATTCAATTTCCCAAATCTCAGTTTTCTTACCACCATTGGTAAGTCTCCTCTATGCATTTTGGATTAATTGAAACAATTTTTCAATTGCAAATATCAAGTGTGTTCTTATTTAAGGGTTATATATATATATATATATTTATATTTGTTTCAAAAATAGGGAATAGTATTTCAAATTGTTTGGTTCCCAGAAATATATTGCATCTTAAGTGATGGGTTCATTTTGCATTTCGAAGGGATAGGGTTCAAACCTTATTGTGTCGTATTCTGCAATAGTAGTTTCTAGATTGAAATAAAATCAAACCATAGCTTGTCGCATGGCATTAGAATTGGTCTATTGGCCAAGGTAAATTTTATTGTTTGACTTCTTCATCTTTCTATTGAAATTACTGAATGACTTTTATTTAATTTCTTCTAATTTCCTTTGTGTTATTCTTACACGTTTGCATGTATTCGACCTTTAATGACACTTCAATATGGTTTTTTTCTTTATAATTTGCTTATAATTATGAATTTTAAGGGTTATATGCTTAGTTAATAACTCAAGTTTGTTTCTCGTACTAGTAGGCTCACACCAAAACACTCTTCACATAGTCTTTATTGGATGACTCCGGGCCGACATGTGAACCTTGTCCATACCACCACTAGGAATAAGCCACATCCAATAGCCTTTTATTGTGTGCCTCGTTATGGCCTATTCCAGCCTTCCATTTTCTCAAGCTTTAGGTCAATTATGGGAAATAATTCCTTCTGTAGTAGGATTTTTTTGTTTAATTCACAAATTATAAATATGTCGTTTCATATATATATATATATCAATGAAAAAAAATTGGTAATATTTTATATAAAATATATTACATTTTTCGGATGCTATAAAGCATGTCAATTGTAAACTCTTGAAGATGCCTTTACAAAAAAAACAACTTTCAAAGTATTCTATCTTCAAGCATATAGCCATTATAATCATGGAAAAATCATTTGAACATGTACACAAGATCTGTTCACTTTCTAACTTCAGATTATATTTACTGAAACCTTCTCAAAGAAAAAGCAATCTAGCAATTTTTATACCACTAAAAAAATGCTTGAACGATACTCTTCTCTCATACTATGCATCATCATATATGCAACAAATAGAGACAAAACCAAAACCTCCCAAAACAATTCCAAGAATTTGACTGTCCATTGGTTTTTCAAAACTACCTTCGAACATTCACTCCATTTTTATGGATTACCCAATCACCTTTCTACATTTGAATCCCATATTTTGAAAGGAAATCTGCCTTCAAATTCTGATCTCTATACACATGCTTGAAGATTACTTCCTCAAAAGAATAACTAATTCTACTACTTTCCTCCAAAAGAACCCTAAGAGCACATTATGGCATAAGGGTATCTTTCTCATCAAGTTTATCACTAGAGCAAGTATTGTTCTGATGGAAGTGTATTTGGCTACAGGTGCAAAAGTCTCTTCATAATCTATTCCTTCTTTCTGAGAGAAGCCATGAGCCACAAACCTTGCTTTGTATTTCTCTATGCTACCATATGCAGCATGCTTGATCTTGTAGATCCATTTGGAAGTCACAACAAACTTTCCTTCTGGTCTTGGCACCACATCCCAAACATCATTCTTCATGATCGATTGGTATTCCTCGACCATGACCTCCTTCCTTTCTTTCTTTTCTGTCGCTTCTTCATAACTAGAAGATTTTTTGTCCATTATGTCACAAAGTAAGGAGACATAGTTGGTGTGTGACCTTGTTCTTTTTCTTTCTCTGTGTTCCTCTTCTAGAACACCATACCTCTCTACATCTTGGATGATCTCTCTTGCCCATGCCGGTTTCCTCTTGTGAGAGTTCTTCTCATGAAGTGGATCTATAGGCTCTTGTGGATCTTCTATTTCACGATCCTCTTCTGGAATTGCTTCGTTCATGGTGGTGTCTTGTATTCTGGGTACTCTTGGTTCTTCATTGTCTTCAACAGGTGGCTTCCTCGATTTGATGTATGTTGAGTCTTCATCAAAAGTCACATCCCTGCTGATGTCAATATTCTTGAACCCTGGAAAGTAGATTCTATATGCTTTCGAATTTTCATTGTAACCCACGAATATACCCTTATTTCCTGAAGGATATAGCTTTGACCTCTTTTCTCTTGGAACATGTGTATATACTGGACAACCAAATATCTTGAGATATCTCACTTCTGGTTTCTTACTAGAGAAAGCTTCTTCTGGTGTCTTGTTGTCAAGTATCCTGTGTGGTGTTCTATTATGTACATATACAGTTGTTCTCGCTACTTCTTCCCATAGATGCATATGAAGATCTTGGTCATGAAGCATTGCCCGTGCTGCTTCCATGATAGTTCTATTCTTCCTTTCTGCAACTCCATTCTGTTGTGGATTGTATGGCGTGGTCAACTCCCTCTTAATCCTTGAATCACTACATAACATCTTGAAGTCCCCTGAAGTGAATTCTCCGCCATTGTCAGATCTAAAGGTCTTGATCTTCTTATCAATTTGGTTTTCTATCAAGGCTTTGAATTACTTGAACTTATCAAGCATTTCATCTTTGTTCTTCAAGAAATAAACCCAAGTATTCTTAGAGAAATCATCAATTAAAGAAACATAATATACATACCCAATCATAGAACTGGATGACATTGGACCACATACATTGGAATGGATAATTTCCAAAATTCCTTTTGCCTTGCTTTCATTCCTTGGAAATGCCTTATTTGTGTTCTTTCCTTTTGCACATCCCTTGCAAACACCTTCATGCTTTGACTAGATTTCAGGAAGACCTTCTACTGCTTTGCTTTCAATTGGTAGTGCTCTATAGTGCACATGTGCAAGCCTATTGTGCCAAAGTTCCCTTAGCTCCATCGATTCATGTACCATGGATTTTTCAGGTTGTCCCTTCAATTTGTACAATCCTCCCTCTTGCACTCCAATCACTATTGCATCATCTATGGTCTTACCTTTTGGCCACATAAGTACTTGGCCATCCACAAATGCAACTCTCATCCCTTTTGCATCCAAAGATGATATGGAGAGAAGATTCTTATTGAGTCCAGGTACATATAGAACATCTTGCATCTTTAAAGAATTCCTAGAGTCTAACTTGTAGGAGCCTTCACCACTTCCTTTTATTGGGTATTGATAGTCATCCCCAAGTTTCACCTTATGAGGTGACTCATGTTCAGATAGGTCCATAAGAGATTCTTTAAATCCCGTCATATGTTTGGAAGCCACACTATCAATAATCCAATCATTACACCGATGTGTAAGAATACCTGTGAGAGCAGATATTAGAACATATTCTTTGTCACTTGAAGAGTCTGCACTTTCTTCCTTAGTCTTCTTTCTGAGAGGTTCATCATCCTCAACAGCATGAGCATGATATCTCTTGTTGTTGTTGTTGATGCCTTTTCTGTTCCTGGGACATTCTGAGGCATAGTGTTCCTTCTCATCACATGAGTAGCATCTAATGTGAGAGAGATATTTATTATTTTGATGATGGTGAAAAGGTTTCTTGTGATGAGGCTGCTCCCTCTTGAACTTACTTTTCCTAGTGTGAGTTGTGAGAGATTGGTCTTCACTTCCCATCTTTTCTTCTCAGGCCACAATCCTAGATTCTTCTTGTGAGCATTCCTCCCACAGTCTACCGAAATAAATCAATTTCCTTCTTGCACTGATTCCTTGGATGAAGGAGTCCCATGAACTAGGTAGGCCATTCAAAGTGGTCATCACAATTTCTCCATTCTCCACCACTTCATCCACAACTTCAAGTTGTTCTTTGATTTGAGAGACCTTAGTAAAGTAGGATTGGATGGTCTCTCCATTATGGATCTTTACACTCTTCAATTGGTTCTGCAATGTCATCTTCCAATTTATATTCTTTCCTTCAAACAGCTTGGTCAAGGGTTCAATCATCTCCTTGGGTGTCTTTAGGGAAGACACATGTGGTATGAGATGGTCTTTGATAGAATCTACAATGATTCTCCTGGCCTTGGCCAAGTTCTTCTTATGTAAGGCCTTAGCCTCATCTCCCTCTGGAACTGGAACCTCTTCACTTATGTAGGTGTCTAATTCATTCTCTTCTAGGATTAACACAGTCTTATACTTCCATGCTCGGAATTTATCATCACCTTCAAGCTTATCCTCAAGATTGGTGTGGTGAGACATATTAATGAGAAAATAAAATGTAAATAAAATATTTAGGTCTTACCACTTGATTTACTGAATCTGGATCTGGAGCCAGCAAGGGTTTGTTAGAGAAACCCTAAAATTCAAAACTTGGAATTTCAAGCTTCTGTCTGGACAGGGAGATGCAATTGATTGAGGCGAGCAAGTTGGTGTGCTCAGATTTTGAAAACTCCAAAAATTGACCCCTCAAAATTGACCTGCAAATTTTGGATCTGCAATTTCTGTCAAAATCTGGTTTTCTGGTCAAAATCCTGAACTAGGGTTTGATAGATCCTGGGGCTCTTCCCAACCAAAAAGTTTGATCTTGGTCTCTAAAATTCGATTTTGCTTAGGAGCATCCAGCTGTGGTCTCAGATTCCAAAACTTCCAACTTTTGCAGAAACCTTAATTTCCTGCAACAGTGACAGGCCAAAAACTGAAAGTGCTTAGAATTGAATTATGTTTTGACAGAAAGATGTGCCCTTTTTAGGAGAGTCAGTCTAGCCTCCTTCCTTTGATGATATGTGGAGAGAGACCCAAAAATTAAGAATCCCTAGCTTCCGCAACTGCACAACGTCTTCTTATTAGTCCCGCTCTGAAACCATGTTAGAATTATGATAATTTCGTTCAAAATATTATCTAGGATCCTACTAAGATAATAACATGCACATCATAACAATCATAGACACAAGAGACACAAAGTTTCCTTGGGGAAAACTGTTAACACCCAAAAAGTGCTCACTAGCTCATTCCCTTATTCACATGACCCATTTGTCCACTTTTTCCACCATTTGAGCCTCTAAAACCTTCAAAAGGTCACCAAAAAGACCATAATACCCATTTCCCCCCTCAAATTATGTATTTTTTCCTCAAAAAACACAAAAAACCCTCAAAAGGGTCCAAAATTCCTCAAAAATATTAAAATAGAATAAAAATATTCAAAATATTCAAAAAAGGAAAAAGAGGAAAAAAGAGACCTAAACCATGTTGGTTAATGCCATTGGTTTCCTTAAAACCATAATGGTATTCCCAATCACCAAAAACTATAAAAAGGTGATAAGGGCTCCTCACTTTACATCCACATTTCATCCTATCCTTATGCTGCCAAATTCCCTTTGAGAGCCATTGTCTCCCATTTTGAGTTTGAAGATCCCCATTGAAGCTTTGGAGAAGAAGAGACCATTGGATATTGGAGCTTCTCAACCTTGGAGCTACTCAACACCCACCATCCTCACCATTTGAGGTAATACAAAATCGAATATTTTTCAAGTTATTGTTTTTCCATAGATCTTATTGCTTATGTTCTTAAATTCAGTTTTTTATTTATTTTATACATATTAATGTTAGATCAAGTTACATTAGTTTTTACATATCTTTATTGAGACTGCTGCTACTAGTTAGCAGGTGCATCCTTGCACATGCTTGGTTGAAAAACCAAGCAACAGTTTTTGGTGACTCCGCTGGATTTTGAACTTAAAATTTTTGCTTTAGATCTTCATTTTAGTTTTTTTGTCCATTTAAAACTGTAGATCTGTCATACTAGTTAGCTTCTTGATAGCTGCCCTAGCCATTGACCCTTTCTGCAGCCCAAAATTTCCATTTTTGAGGTCGTTTTTCGCCAGCCGTTTTTTCGTTCGTACATCGCAACTTTCGGTACCCACAGTCTTGCGGTCCATCGCGACTGTGCGCCTTATTTCCACGTGGTCCATTGCGACTTTTCAATTTTTTCCCCCGCGGCTCATCGCGGCTAGGCGAACTTTTCCCGTGCGGCACATTGGGACTGTTTTGCATTTTCCCGGGTGGTTCATCGCGACTTTTGACCACAGTGCCGCGATTCACATCACGAATTTCGCCCACATCGCCGCACGGTTCATCGTGGGTTTTGACCTGATAGCCACGATATTTTCAGTTTCGTTTCGGCTAATTTTTTCAAAAAAAAATTCTCCCAATTAGCTTATTTTTCAGCATTAATTTCTGCAATTTTTACAGCCCACTGTGTTATTATTGCAGCATTATTAAATTGATATTTGTTAAATACTTCATTTATCTTTTTGAAAATTTTCAGATAATTGAAAGAAATATTTTTAAAGTATTTCTGAGATTCTAAGTCTATACATTACAAAGTTTGAACCATATTTCTAAATTTGCTTAATTTTTTGCCCAAGAAAGACACTAAAAATCCATTTATTTTTACATCTTTTATGTGCTTTACTTTTTAAAGGATCCATATTTTTTGAAAAGGTTATTAAAGCATTTACATTTGAAACGTCTTTCATTTTTTCGCAAATTAAATTCATTATTTTGGTTTGTGATTAAATCGCCCATGCGAGGCACATTGTTTTGGTATACACCTACACCAGCACACAATCTGTCACAATAATTTCAATTGAGCCTTAAAAATGACCTTAACTCCACAAATATTCTAACCCCACTTCGGGAACACAAAAAGAATTTTGTAGCTAGGTAGGACTAAGGGGATAAGTATCCAAATAACACCCCTCACTCATTTTTCATGTTGAGACATAGTGATTTGACATTTAGGGTACCAAAATCCCTTATTATTTGTTGACATGGTTTAACACCAATTTATTGGGAAGGCCTCTCCCTTAGGAGGGTTGAAGTATCCAGACTGGTTCCAGAAGCCTGAGTGGAATACCGCTATCCATTCAGTAATCGAAGGATACCTTTCGCAGTTCTCGTTGTACCACCCTTATAGGAGTACAACGGTGATAGAACCAAACTGTAGATTCACCCAACCGAACGTGTCATGAATGGGGTATCTTAGTGGCCCAACTTTTAGGATTGTCTACCCGGTATCCCTCCCGGTTGGGGGATATCTAGCCTTTGATTCTACAATTTATATTTTCTGACTTGGATTTCATCACCTTGCAGAGGATATACCTTGTCGAGTCATAATACTTTTTAGTTAGGTGTTTGCATGCTCCATTACCTCCGTTTGGTCATAGAGTCTACCTTTTTCTATTTTTAGGAACTGTTTGCATGTTGGTTTCCTGACCACATTTTTTGATTACTCCACTTACTATAGCACAGTTGTCATAGTAAGTGTTTTTGAGGTTGGTTTTTGGCTTGAGTGCCATTTATTTTTTACTCTCCCCTCTTGTGCACATGGTTGCATTAGGGCTTTAGAGATTTCCACTCACCACCGATTAGTAGTCTACTCACAAACTGACACCATAGATTCCCCGAGACGTTCTCGACGTTTCCGGGGAGACCCCCCGCATTATGATTCCCTTGACTCAACACGCCATCGGAATAGAGCCCCGCCATTCGATTCTGATGCGCCTCATTTCACATCAGATTCTGAGGCAGAATTCGAAAATCCCACATACACCACACCCACTAGCCCCATGGTTGGTTCGCATTATGACAAATTTTTCATAGGGGTTGTTGGTAGAGCATCATCCACCCCCACCACCACAACGACCATCACGACAGCCACACCTCCCTTAGGGATGCCTAATTTGGGACCTACACCTACGTTAGGTACGCCTACCATGGGACCTCTACCCAATACAGGACCCCCACCTAACTTAGGCATGCCCACCATGGCAACTATACCTATTATCCTTGCTACCACTCACATTCCAACACTTCTTGGACATCTTCCCAACCCATCTGTGACTCCCATTGCAATTGGTAGCACAAAACCCTCCCACAATCTTATGGGTGGAGGGCACATACCTCCCATGACAAATATCCCCCTGGGGGGCAGTGGCATAATACATAACGCCACCACCAACACTTATGCCCCCATGAAAAAATCACACCCCTCTGCCATTTTTCCATTTATGGCTAGCCTTAACCTACCAGACTTGGCTAGGCTAACAAATGATCCCATCCGACATGACCCTACTTGGCCCCCCATGCCCACAAAGCTCCCTTCAGACATCCCAAAGTTTGAAGGGAAAACTGGGGAAGATCCTCAGAACCATATCATGTTGTTTCACCTATGGTGTTCCTCAAACTCCATAGTAGATGATTCCATTCGGATCAGACTTTTACAAAGAACTTTCACTGGCTCCACAGCCAAATGGTACATTGAGCAGCCACATGGGACATACCCCACTTTTACATCCCTCGCCTCAATGTTCCTTCAGTTCTTTCAAATACCTGTATGCTATGATGTAGGAGTGGAAATACTTTTGTCTTGTAGATAGAACACCGCTACACACATCACTGATCATATCCATGACTAGCGTAAGCGTTGTAGTCTCTGCATGATAAAGCTTGACGACCGTATCATTTTGGATTGGTTCCTCAAATCACTCCTCCCTCTCATAGCCAAAGACATAGCTTCTGAACGACCCTTGTCGGAAGAAGAAGCCATCTTAAAAGCATAGCAGTTCGACCTCATATATGCCCAGTCTGGATATCTATACACCATTTTACCTGACGCCCCGCACGGCGATCCATCCCGCCATGACGCGCCAGGGGCATCCCATGCCGCCAACGGTATTATCGGCCAGGTTATGGTACAAAACAAACCTTTTACCATGATGAGTACAAACAACGCCCCAGACCTTTCTAGGGCTACATCTCATTATGGAGCTACAACTTCGTATGCTCCAGTAGCGCACACCCACCACACTCATGGACCCTCATGTCCACCATAGTGTTATGGGAAATCACCATCAGCTTATGCACCACCTCCATACTATAACCAGCTAGCCCATCAGACTCCGATTCAACGACAAGCCCAATCGACTTATTATCCTCAACAGGTAGCATCTCTTGCTCCAACACTTCTAGTAGCTCAAAGTTACCCACAACTACAACAAGCACCAGGTCCACCTCAAAACCCACCTACTGCCCAAGGGCATGTGTACGCACAACAAAACCAAGCACAAAACCAGCACAACCAGCGTAATCAAGGAGGTCAACAAAATCATTGAAGAGGAAGAAACCGCATAAACAACCAAGTTACAGCAAAACCAAGGAGGACAACCACCTAATCCTCCCAATAATAGTAATGCTACTCCTGCAAATCAAAACCCTGATCGTCCACCAAAATAGGGCAAAAATACTAATTTGAGAACAAACCACCCATGTTCCATGTGCAGGGTCTACGGCCATTACACGCATAATTGCCCCCATTTAGATCGAGCACGTCAACTCTGGACCGACAATGCCCAATAACAACGACATTCTGCACAACTAGCATCCACTCCTCAGCCACAACCCATGATATTGAAAAACCCCCTACCAAACCATGGCGTGGTAAATACTCGTCCAAATGATCCCCCTCAAGGACCCGCTGCAACACAACAACAAATTACCTATGCGGCAGTCGATTACTAGCATATAGAGTCCAACACTCACCATTTGCTAATGATGTCAATCTTCAAACCTGTCGAAATCAATACGGCTCCGCCCCTGAGGCCACACCTACCGACTCATCTTCCAGTACTCTCCCAACCGATCAACCACTTTGCATACCCAATATGCCCATGGACGGGGGTCCAAAAGCACCTCGTTTCCCTTTGAGATGAATTGACAATAACCCTAACACTCGTGCAGCTTCCAACTATAACATTGTAGAGGATTTAGCTCAATCCCTCGCTGCTATGTCCGCTCTATAAATCCTAAAAAATTGTCCTGCACAGAGAAAATTGTTCTTATCTGCCATCAGTGCCATAGACCTTAACGACTCCAACATGATGGCTTTCGACTTAGACTAAGCCGAACCTCGTTTTCCTTCATCTCTAGCTTTTCAAGTTTCTGTGTCCATTCGCAACCTCGTCGTTCATCGATGCATAATCGATGAAGGTGCCTCCACCTAAGTTATGTCGACTTTCGTATGGAAGAAACTTGGATCCCCAATGCTACAATCATCAACTACCGCGTTGCGAGCTTACGATGGCCGTGCAACTCAACCTCAAGGTTTATTAGTGAATGTACCCATACAGCTTGGGGGAAAATTGGTTCTCATAGATATAGAGGTCATTAACGCCCAACTTGATTACAATCTTCTACCTCATGATATTCCCCCATGAAGGACGCATAGTAAAAATCGACCAGATTACATACTATGATAACAATGCCCCCGCATCGCCTGAAAATGTTCTTCCCATGATCGAACAACCCGTTCAGAATGCACCCACATCGTTCATCTCCTCAGTCCGACCTGGGATATATTCGGATAATCCCATGACCACCACTTTCCCTTCTATCCCACCCCCTCTCTAGGTAACTAAAGTATCCGATTTGTGCACCCTATTGCACAACAAAAAACAACATCCTCAACAACCTCAACCACCGCCATGAGCACCCATCGTGCCTAGTCATATCGAAACAACATTGATTCACACTATCCCATTCTTGTGTCCATTTTCAGGAGTTGTCAGCACGCTACTAATGGCTACACTCAACCTTCCAGGTTTAACGTTAGGATTACCTGTATGGTACTTACCTGCCCGAACTCCCCCACTGACTCCAACTGTTGTTTTACAACCGATGCAACCCATGAATATTTCAAACCATCAACCACCTGGCATACCAAACCCCCAAAATCACCCACCACCTGGTGTTGCGAACCCCCAAAACTAACCAACTCCAATAGGGGGCACTACATCGACATCTATTTATGTCCCCCCTCAATCCCGCCTTACTGGGGGCAGAGGTCCACAAACCTACAATGCTGGACCCACAACTCGCACCCCCCTAGTGACTCCCAAATTAGCTCAGAATCCACCAATCTGTTTGCTCCCTAAGTGCTCCTTGTGTGACGAAATAGGCCACGTTACCCATCTATGTGTTGATGTATATGTAACTTCGGAATGTATTTCATATATGTTGTATGTACTCTTATAGAGATGGTATTATTCCTCTAGACGGAAGTGTCATAATTTATATTGTAAATGTCGTAACTTATACTTGATGGGTTATTAGACCACCTTGTTGGGGTCGTCCCTGTATAAGTCATGTGGGTCAAACGGTTATTAGACCACCCTATTGGGGGTCGTCCTAGTCAGCATTATGTTATGTGGTTAAGTTCGAGCCTACATGATTTATGTAAAAGGCAAGTCAAGTCAAGTATAAATAGAGTGCAGGAGGCACTCTATTTGTTCACTCACTTCTCACTCATGCACTCAAGGAGGATTGGCGCAGTTGTGGAGGAGGAGGATCTGCTGCTAGGATATGTCTATCTCTTATGGTTGGGTTGTATCATTGCTCTATCTATCTCTGAGGATGTTATTGGGGTTTTTCACCTTTATGGTTTTCCCCAAGTAAATCTTTGTGTCTCTTGTGTGCTTGCATTATTGTCTCCATGATTGATATGCTGTAGATATGCTGTACATGTTGTTCTCTCAGTTAAGATCCTAGATCAGATTGATGTAAATTCTGAAAATTTAACATGGTATCAGAGCTAGCCTGAAAGAATACATGATATGGCATGTATGACACTTGTTGCACTTACGATGCTAGGGCTTGATATAGAAAAAACCAGTCATCATAGCACATTCACTATAAATACGTTTTGGCAAAGTTTTCGGATCTGAAACCTTTACAGGTCGAATATTAAATCCCCATGTACCTTGTGTCCAAAGGACAACCTCTAATTCGTTGTACCTTGTGATTTATGATCTGTACAATATAGGGTTTCGGCCTCTTCCAGATCTGAGTCAAAATCAGGTGACCTTGGGAAAAAGGTCATAACTTGAGCTAGGAAGCCCCAAATGAAATTTCGTAAAATGTGACAGGTATTACATAGACTTTAATATCACAGGAAACGTTTTTAGAGGCCGAAGTTTAACTAGTGACACGTGGCACTCCATACAAGTTCTCTCTATTGTATTATCCCATAAACAGGTCACGTTGCGACACTTGGAATAACTCTCTCTCAGAGAGTCTAATTGAGGTCAGACCTGTCAGGATGGAAAGATAACAGGGCGAGCTATCTCAAGAAAATGTTTCAGAGGTTGAAGTTGAAACAGTGACACATGGCACGCCGTACAAGTTCTCTCTCCTGTATTATTCCATAAACAGGTCACGTTGCGACACTTGGCATAACTCTCTCTCAGAGAATCCAATTGCGGTCAGACCTATTAGGATGGAAATATAACAGGTCGGGCTATCTCATAAAACTTTTTCAGACCCTGTGGATCGAAAAGTTTGAAGTTACACCAGAAACAATCAGGTACATATTTCTGTCGAAACAGAATTATTTTTGAGTACCTTCATTCACGGCTTCCAAAATTTAGGGCTTCGGAGAAAGTTGGAATTTTTGTAATCGGAGACCATGGCTGGATGCTACTCATCAAAATAGAAATTTAGAGACCAATATCAGAATTTTTGGTTGGGTAGAAGGCCGGGCTTGATCAGACCCTAGTTCGGGACTTTGATCAGAAAAGTGAAAAATTAGGGCTTCTGTAAAAATGGGAATTTTTGAAATATGTGACCACGACTAGAAGCTCCTCAGAAAAATAGAAGCTTAGAGCTTTGGATCAAACCTTTTGATTGAGCAGAAGAGTGGGCTTCATCAATCCCCAGTTCAGGGTCACGTCCAGTGAATCCGGAAGTTTCAAAGGCAAAATTGAGGAGTGAAACTTTGCAGTTTTCAAATTTTGAATATACCAGCTTGATCAGCTCATCAAGGCGCATATTTCTATCCTTTCGGAAGTTTGAAATTCAAAGTTTGAATTTTTTGGGTTTCTCTAACAAACCCATATCTAGCTCCAGGTCCAGTTCTTGTAAATCAAGTGGATTGGGTTAATCCTAGAAGAAGATGGATTGGTCACTTGCATAAGTAAAGAAGTTCTTGTTTCAGAGGGAGATGAGGCTAAGGCCTTACATAAGAATATTACAAGTGATATCGACAGGTATGACTCATCGAGGTATGTTTCGATATTTGTTCGTGATTAAGTTTATGGTATGTTTGTCTTCGTGTTATTATGGTTAGTACAATCTTGATTTTAGATTTGTCGTATCACCTTAACAAATTTATGGATGCATGATAGATATTCATTGATTAGGGTGTTGACACTTATGATTGTACTAATGCATTATGGTGTTGTATGAGGTTTATGTTGTCTACTAACATGAAAGGTACACCAAGAAAGACAAATCATGTTCTGGTTCAAGAACATATGATCATGATGACATGAGGACAAAGATTCATCCATTGTCATGGATCTCATAGAAGATCCATTTACAAGGTATGTATAACTTGGTTTTATAATGGTTAACCTATGAGATATACAGGTTACTAGCACAATTCATTGAAGAAGAACAAGAAGACATCATGTGAGTATGTTAGACATAACTAGCTAGCATGCTAATTCAGGTATGTTTTTCCTTTATCAAGATAGAATCCTACCTTGTGTTAGGATCTTATACTGTTGTGTTGTTGATAATGATTATTCATGAAGTCATAGGTTTGAATAATCATGTTTGTATGCATATTGTGTTTCTTACCATAATTGATGATATGACTAACCAGAAGAATCATGAAGGTATAGGTTTGAGTAATCACGGGTTTTATGCATATTACATCTCTTATCTTGATTGATGATTTAACTAACCAAAAGAGTCCTATGATCAAATAAGAATATGCATGAGTAAAAGAAGAATTCCCTGAAACCTTGAATACTAATGTTTATTATCTGTGTTTGAAATGATCCTGACTATCCAAATATTTACAATGTGACCCAAAAAATCAAAATGGGAATATTACAATTTAAATATTATCTTTAACCAGTCCAAACCATAGCTTCTCTATCTACGATAGCAAACATGGGAGAGACAACTTCTAATTATCTATATCAGAACTAGTTAGATCCCTTCAATGCTTCCTTCCTCCATGAAACCTAGATCCTTAATATAGCATGTGTTGTATCTATGATGATGAAACAACATAATTCTTCCTAAAAGGGCGTTGATGACCACCATGCTGAATAACCTTTGCATTGATTGTTGAAGGCAAAGCCACTACCTTTCCATCCTTTTCTAGATTAGAGGAAACCCTTGATTTGTTACTAACTTTGAAATTATTCTTCAAAAACCTAGTTGTTTCTGTTTCTTCTCCTTTTCTTCCACCAACCTTTGTTAATTCATTATTCTTTCCTATATTTTTTGTTGAAACTATTAGTACCTTCATCATTCTCTAAACCCTTAGTACCTTCATCATTCTCTAAAACCCTTCTCCCTAAGATTTTGATATATTGTGTGGGTTTGGACTAGAGTTTTTAATCACAATAACTATAGAACAAAACATATAATGCCGAGGGAGAGATTGTTGGATAGGCAACAATAGTAGCAAGTGCACTACACAGTGGTACAATGGATGGTTGTGAACCCTTAAAATCTTGACTTGCTCCCTGATTTGGAAGACTATGTCCAAGAACAAGTATCATTTTTTCTTTTTCGGGTTTGCATTGTAATGGGTTGTTGGTGAGAAAGTCCTATTACCAAACCAAAATCACCAATGATATTTTTTTTTTACGTTTTCTTCAATCTTTGTTCAAATATATCTGGATCTATGTGGAATATCTATCTTGATCAATTATTATTTGGTTCTTAAGCAAATTTGGATTTGTTAAGCTTTGTGGTTATAAACTAGTTCAAACCTATATTTCTCTCCCAATTAGGGATCACAAATGTGCTTTTGAAGATTGGGGAGGATTTTGAAAACTTATGAAGTATATTATTTGTCATAAAATTTCACATGATTGTTATAATTTCACATGAGGGTGAAAACTTATGAAGTATATTATTGGTTACTGATAACAAGCTTTTTTTTTGTTATTTAGGTTGTGTACAAGTGCATACATGGAGGTAAGTGATTGTATGTGCTTTAACTATATCATTCTTTTCATGACATTTCCACGCTCATAACATATTATCTTGTACTTTAATAAGATTCTAATAGGCTACAACCAAGTAATACTGTAATCCATTTGAGGAAAGACAGGGAAAACAAATTATGACACGAAATCAAAGAAGTTTGATTATGGAATCTAAAAAAAGAATCTTTAAGAAGGATAAAGTGTGGAATACAAGAACATGCACCCCTACAGGTAAAGATTTAGAAAAATATCAGTTTATTTTCTTATGCAATATCATTTTTATTTTTATTGTATGGCGATGTTATACATATGTCTATTAACGTTTCTTTCTATAGTGACTAAGAAGAGGAAGATCCGAATAAGAGGAAGCTCCAAATTGCCTTTGAATGATTGTAATAGTCCCAATAAAGAAAGAAATAACGTTGAAGAGATACTTCCTTCTTTTCAAGAAGAGGGGAAACAAGAAGAACACAGTATGCACATTAATTATTAGATTTAAGCTTTGTGATAACTTTAATTTTTTCTATTAATCATTCCTTAACACTTTTACAATTCCTTCTTCTATAGCTGATGTTCACGAACAATCATGCCAAGAAGATATTAACATAGAAGGGGATGATCCCTCTACACATGCATCGACTGAGACAATCAAGAAGAAGTGTAGAGGACCAACAAGATGTGTAGACATCAATAACTTGGAGGGTCCGCTTGAAATTGAAATTAATGAAAGGAACCAACCAGTTGGTCCAAACTATGTGAAGCTATCGTCATTACTAGGTGTACTTGCTAGGGATATGGTTCCAATCACATATTTTTATTGGAAAAAGGTTCCAATTCCACTAAACAATGACTTGTGGAAGATCATCAATGTGAGTATTAGAACTTTGTATATTTTTTCTCTACATTTGTATTTTTGCATGCTTTCAATGTTTATTTTCAAACAATGGATGGCATATAGTAATTCACTTCTTATATGTTGCAGTCCAAATTCATAATCCCTCCCATCCTTAAAAATTATTGTATGCACTCTATAGGCCATAAGGAAAATAGTCACAGGCCTCGTTTGGCCAAAAGCTTTTGTGATTCTCATGAGTCCAATGAGGAGAAATTAAAAATTGTTCCTTCAATTAGGATAAGTGAGACAATTTGGAGAGAATTTGTACTATCATGAAGCACCGTCTTGTTTGACCATCTCATGTCATGCATCTTTATGATATGTCCTTGGCCATATCTCCACATCCCCCCCATAAACTAGAGAGTAGGGGTATTAGGTCTCCTGAATCTTTTGTAGGTAATATGGATAAGTGATCCAATGGGGGATGAATTGAAATGGAGGAGGATGTCTAGGTGGGGCCTGACCATTAACTACAAGTTATTTTTGGATGGTTTGATCCAACAAATGGGTGAACTCTTGGTCACCTTACACTTTAGTGGCAAACAAAATATACCAGGACATTGAACATTTGTAATCTGAACAATATAGTAGGAAAATACAACATATAATGATTCACGTTCTCAAATGATAGGAAATGGATTTGCAGTGAATATTCCAATTACAAACAGTAGTAATGTTCATGATCACAATCCACTGCCTTGTCAAGAAGAAAACCAAAACAAACTGAACAAAAAGTTGTTGCCTCTACTATGCAACCTTTGATGTATAGATAACCAAGATGATGGTCATATTGTACAAAAGCCCAACTAAAATTACACACTCAGATATCCTAAACAAATCAAAGTAGAGGTACTATACAAAACATTTTCTTTGAATTTCTACTTGGGAATTGTTCCCTGAAACCTGAAAATATGACTTCCAAATGGAGTATGTGTGAGTCATTTGCTCAATGTATGTTGAATCTCAAATGAAAATTGATATTGCTTGTGAACCTATACAAAAAACATGTCAAATATCAGAACCATGGCTCAAAATGCTGCCACTAGATGAACTTAAGCAAATTTAGTGGATAAACACAGGTTATTATAGATCAAAATAACAAAACAATGAATTCAGAAGTATTAATTCACACCTACCAAATTAATCTAAATTACAATGATAGTCAACTCTGACAAAGTGGTTTAACCCTATCTATCAATATGTACGTATATTTTTAGGGTTTACAACACCAATAATGTATGGTGGGGTGCTCTTTTGTTCGTAACCAGAATTGCATCCCTTAAAAAGTCCAAAGTTAATGACATGAGACTAGTTTGTGGTATTCTTTGATTCTTTGAAGAAAGCCATCTTTGAAAATTCTAAATACCCTATTGAGTACTCCAGGGGGGAGATTTTGGATACTTTGAAAGTTTTTGTTAACCTATAGACTGCATGTGCATTTTGTGGTTTTATAAATCCTTTTGATGGAGAATATTACTCGGATTTCTTCATTGATAACTTGACTATATACAAGTTTGGAAAATACTAAAATAATATATACTAATATTTAGACCAGGGGTTAGAGTTTCTAATATTTTCCTTGCTTGTCTTCATCTATAAAAGCATCTTGTGAATTTATAAATCCCGTCACCTTAACAGGTTCCTGGTTTATTTGGGGGCAGAATGGTCAAGCAACGCTTAGCTTCTCTTCATTGAATAATCAACAAAATGCATACAAGATTTTGTACAGGAAATCTTCTCTTCATTGAAGAATCAACAAAATGCACACATCATTTTGCACATGTAGTCTTCTTTGATTCTTTGAAAAGAGATATATTTTACAAATCTAAAATACCCTAGTGAGTACTACAGGGGGGAGATTTTTGATACTTTAATAGTTTTGGTTAATATATAGACTAATGTGCATTTTTTGGTTTTATAAATCCTTTTGATGGAGATATATTAGTTGTACAACTTCTTTGTTAATATGACTATACACAAGTTTGAATTTTTTTTGAATAACACTAATAATTATACCAGGGGTTAGAATTTCTAAGAGTTTCCTAGCTTGTCTTAATCTACAAATGCATCTTGTGAATTTAGAAATCCCATCACCTTAACAAGTTCTCAGTCTAATTACGGTCAGAATGGTCAAGCAACACTTGTCTGTTATGGTTAAGCATTGCTTGGAATCTCTTCATTGAACAATCAACAAAATGCATACAGTACAGGCAGCTAAATGCTTCTAAAATGCTAAAGCAATGAGAAACTCTCAATGGTTTTCTAGAATGATAAAATGATGAAACAAAAAAACATTGTGGATAGCTTTCTAGATTTGTAAGGCCTCTTAGGTTCAAGAAAAATAAGTCCTTTGCACATGGCATTCTCACTATGGTCACCTTACACTTAAGTGCCAAAAAACAATATACCGGGAAATTGAACATTTGTTCAAAGATAAGTGATCCAATGGGGGAGGAATTGAATTGGAGGAGGATGTATTCACTAAGTTTGTCATGTTTAACTATCTCGCTTCATTTAAATTATGTTGAATAAATAAGATCTGAAAGACATCAAGCATTGCATCCATATAGCAAGTGAGGCTTCAAATCCTTTTGTGTGCTCTTGGATGTCAATATCAGGAGAATCAATTATATCTTGTAATAGGAGAATCCAACTCACCAGCGTGGTTGGAGAGACTTAGAACTATATCGTGAGTTTGAGGACATGCTGAGCACTATTCGCTTAGCTCTGCCCAATGCAATGTTGGCAATATGGCAGTGCAGATTGTCATTGATAGCAATCAGAAGAGACAAGGCAACTTTCCATGCAAAGGATGAGCTTCACATAAATGAAGGTATGGAAACTCCTGATAGCTCTAAGGCTGAAAGTAGAAGGCAGGAAGAAATAAGGATGAACCTTCTTGCTATCTTGAATGATCTTCATGTACCAAGGAATGAATACCATATAGTTTTCCCTGAGATTCCAACGGAGGACATTGAAGTAAGGCATCAATTGGAGGAGGACATGTCTGATAAATTAGCGCGAGAAAGAGCAAAAGAAGTTGCAAGGAAAGCATCATTGCTTAGAAAGAGATCAAAAGTTTTATAGAGGGATCTTCCAAGACCCCCTATATCTTCCATGGATTTCATTAAAAACTCTTTGACTAGAGTCAATGATGATAAAGGTTCTTTTGCACCAACAAATACTTTTGAACGGGATGATGAATTGATAAGAGAAGAGCTAGTGTCATTACTAGAGCATGACAATGCAAAATATCCATTTAAAGAGGATTCAGTTAAGAAAGGGGTAGTAAGAGTGCTCCTAATGGAAGGCCAAAAATCCCAATTCCTTACATAGATGAATTTGATGAAGAAGAATTAAATGAGGCCTCACAGTTAATTGAATAAGAGGTCTCAATTTTGCAAGTTTGAATGGGACACGAGGATGCTTCATTGAATGACTTTTCTGAAGCTCATGATGCTTGTATTGAAGATATGATGTACTTCCCAGGTCATAACAGCTATGGTATAGGTAGTGTAGCCAATGTCACTGATAAACTTGTTTCGACAAAAAACGATTTTGAAAGTGTGAGGAATCATATGGAAAGCGAGACCAGGAAAGTTGTATGTCTTGAGAAGAAGTTGAAAGTCCTTACTCAAGGATATAATATGAGAGCAGGTAAATTGTGGACACAAATAGAGGCAGCCTTCAAACTAGCAGATACATCTAGTACTGAGCTTGAATGTTTTCGTTCACTACAAAATCAAGAGCAATTAGCATCATCTAACATAATTGAAGGGTTGTGAGAAGATGTCAATCAACATAAATAATTAGAAAGACCAGATCATCTTTGAGCAATTGTTGCTAGTTTTAGAGCTGCTGGAGTATTTCCAGTGAAATTATCTCAAATCCATGTAAAAGAGGAGCTCCAAAAGATTCATTCCCCGCAGCATGTGAGAGAAGAAGAAACAACGAGTTGCAAGCTATCAACAGGAAGAGGAATAAATTGCAGGCGATGACTCAGGGACCGTCTGATCACAATGATCGACGGTTGTGATTGTGTTTGGTCTTGGGAATTATCCCACATTGATAAGGAAAGTGGGATTTTATGTGTTTATAATAGAAGAATTCACTAATCCTCATTGACACATAGTGCAAAGATAGTGTGGGAGCTCTGGGTGTTTGGTTCTCCATGAGAAGAACACCATCCTAGAGCTCGGGACGCCTATGTGGCCCCCTATCTTTTGCTACACGTGGAATATTTGTTCGACGTGGATGATGATATGACAACATTGAGATGTTGCAAACGTGGCGGTGATGTGTTGTAGGCATGGTAGTAAGTATCGCTGAGGTGGAGCATGCCCACGGTTATAAGTCAAAGATCGAACAGTCAGAAGTTTTAGTAGTATGCTAATATATTTGGTAAGATAGTGGAGCTCCAAAAGCATGTGTTTAAACAATAGTCTGTCAGAATTTTTAGTGCTTGTGTTAGCAAAGTTTATCAGAAGTTTTAGCACGTGTGTTAGAAAATTTCAAACAAATAGAGAAAATAGTATAGAGAAAATTTTTCACCGTGTTGTTCACCAAAATTTAAATAATTTTCAAATTTCACTCTTCTTCCTTCATCTTCCCAAATGATGCTTGAACACCAATCTTCTTGCCCAATAATTTCTCTTAAGTTACATAATTTGACCATTTCCATTTCTATCTTTAACAAATAGAGAAAAGACTATAATCATTTAAAAAATGTTACATAACACCTTACTAATTTTTTTGATAGATCAAGAACAGATTCATATAGAAAACTATGATGATTTCACATGTCATTCTTCCATGATTGATGATCTGGTTATAAGCTTATAATGGTTTTTTCATCCTCCTTAACATGATAGTTTTGATTTTTACTAAAATTACATATCAAAACTATTACAGAACACCTTACTATTTTTTTTGATAGATCAAGAACAATTTCAGTGGTAGCCTTGAGCACAGTTCAAGTTGTGTATCGCGTATTAATAGCTCTAAATATAGCAATAAATATAAAAATCACCATTGCTATGTTGTTACAATGGGAACTAGTTTATATTAATTATAAAAAATACAGCATCATCTTCAAGGACA
Source organism: Larix kaempferi (assembly GCA_027924585.1). Lineage (NCBI taxonomy): Eukaryota > Viridiplantae > Streptophyta > Pinopsida > Pinales > Pinaceae > Larix > Larix kaempferi. Next base: position 12,284,025 of record BSBM01000437.1, read on the forward strand.
AGTATTAAAATAAAAAATAATAATGGTCAAAGATTTAATTTGTGAACACTAAACATGGAGGATGTTTTGGTTGAAAAGATCAATGTATTGTAGGAGGGACGAAACTTCAACTTTACATCGTTGATTTTTTATTTTTTCATGTAAAGGGAAATGGGAAATGGGGGCGGTTCCCAACTGCCGTCGTAATAGGAGTTTCCTAGGGAAATGGGGGTAGTTTCCTAACCGCCTTCATTCTCTTTCATTTACTTAAAATAAATTAGGGTCGACAGGACCTTTCCACATAGGATAATTCTAAGCACACCTTGAATTTTTTAGTTCCAAATCCAAAATGAGGCAATAGCTCCAGATCCAGAATGAGGCAATATATCCAGCATGATCTGTTCTATACAAAGCTTGAAAACAAAAGGTCCCGAATGCACGGCATACATAGAGCGAGTCAAAGGAGGTTCCTTCTCTTTCACTATCAATTTCACCATTGCATTCGTGGATCCACCTATGTATGAAACGATTTCAACATCAGATCCGTGGTCCACTGTCCAACACTGGTAAGTTCCCTCTTTACAATAATGATTAAATTTCAATTCTGAGTTAATTTTTTTTTTATTTCTTGTTTCTTCACATATAAAATTTTTGTGTACCCTTGACATAACTTGCTCCATGTTTTAAAAAAGTATTGTAGCCTTTATCCATACTTGCACCCCTAACTGTACCCCAAAGTAACTTAGGTTGGACAGTCCCATAGTTCAAGAGCTCGATAAGGAGTTGAGCAATTGTCACATTCCCTCCCATCAGATTAAGCAACGGAGAGAACATGACACTAAATCTGGGCATCTAGCCCCATGATCATTAACATAATTCACCAAATATAAAAGAAAGGGACATAAGAAGATATATATATCTATATATATATATATATTGTAGAAACAAAGAAGAATTAAAATCATCTAAATATCTAACATACATTCAACATTTTCATGACAGCCATTAAATAAAGACATTGCCGAATTTGTACAAGAGAGAGAGAGAGAGAGTACTTATCTTAAAACAAAGTAGTCCCGAGCAACTGGCTATGCAACTGCAATGTTCCACCCAACCGTAGGCTAATTGTGCTCATCAATCTCTCAACACAATGGCCACCCCCAAGCTGGGCATGATTCTACCAGGAAAAGGGAACAACAGACTCACATATAGCCATAATACACCAAAATCAGCCAAGCCAATTCACAGTTGGGTTTATCAGGCTGCTAAGGCAAAGGAAAGGAAAGAATTGCTAAACTAGTGAGCTCAACCACAGAGCTATAGATACCTCTACAAGATCAATCCATCTTGGTTCCCCTCAATGCCTACACACCCGACTCAAGTAAGTATTCCCTTCACTACTGCACAGTCCCTTGGGCCATACGTTCCAATTCAATGTTGTTCAAGGTGTGCATAGAAGAGTAGCCAGACCTTTTGATTTGCTTGAGAGGTTACCTCCCTCACTAGGTTTATCAAGCCACTTCAGGTCCACTTCCACTCCTAGTTTCTTGCTCACTGTTCAAACAAAAACAGGGATGCACAAAACAACAAAATCACAAGTGTTGGGCATGAAGAAAAAAAAGTTTTTACAATGGGATGCCCAAAATGGGGTTCCATTAGATTCAGAAAAATGTGGGCCACCAAAAACGAATTGGTAGATGGGGAATTCATCCATGGGAGGGAAAATCGATTTCAGAAAACGTTTGTGGGCATTCAAGGGACATAAATGACCTCCATAAACCCCCAAATCATGGCTCCCTTCCTCCCAACCACTGTGTAATACAAAAACGAGTTCCCAGCCATGGAAAATGCAGGAAAAAGATGGAAAACGTGAAGGAGAAATCCCTAGCTAGCTCAGACTGCGTGAGAGAGCAAAGGCCATGGGTCAAGAATGGCTTTGGTCACAATTTCGTGGGTGTTTTCTTGCCCAATAATCAATATTACGTTTTCCTAGATTGATGGCTTACCCGTGCACAAAATTGGCTTCCATACCTTTCCATTCCCAAGGCATTAACTACCTCAACAAACTCTTGGAAGAAACAAATGATTTGGTGCATAAGCCAAAATGGGTAGTTGAGGATTTATGGGTTCCTTCATTGACATTTGGGTTAACACCATTGGATCAAGGGTTTGGATAATTTTCCCTCCCTATTCCTTATAAAATCATGCCCCCATCTATTGTTGCATTGCATAGCTAGTTGTGGGTATTTCATTAAAATTCATATTTACATGATGTCTTAATTTACATTGTGCATGTATAGCACAAGAACCATATGCATCTATTTTTTTTAATTACCGATACATAAAACGCTAAATCGATGGCGGGGCATTGGCCTTGAGCTCCTCACCATGATTTAATAACGATATTTACATGATTTACAATTTTAATGCAATAGGGTCAAAATGGGGATGTGATAGCAATGTTCAGCTACCCATTCCTTCATAAATGATCCAACTTCCAAGCTATTATTGCATTCTAGTTTCTCATTCCTTGTTATCCTCTATCAGAATTACAAATATTTATTATTAATATATCATTGCTTGCTAATTTGCAAGTTAAATAAGAAAATATACACCTACGACCTGAATATACACCTGAAAATATTGCTTGTTTCCTTTCACATTATCATAGCCTACGCTAAGCTGAGTTGACTCAGAAACAAAAAGGCCAGAAGCAGAGCAGCCATGTAAGCCTTAAAGACACCCATGCTACTGTACTATTCTAGATTTCTCCTTGACAGTCTAACATCCACTGCTCTGTCCTGTTTGCTTGGAAACTCTTGCCTAGATTTGTATTACAGTCAAGTTGATATCTCAGCTACAGTCACATTTATGAGTTGAAACTTGAGAGTCATTCTAGAGCATTCTTCAATATTGATTTACCTTTAAATATGTTGGTCGTAGCACTATTCTAGAAGTCTTCCAATGTAGACCCAGGTTCTTCGCGGTACCAGATACCAACAAAACCGTTATTCATCGGCCCTTTCGACAACAGACTGCAAGCAACCTGAGGTCTCACTCGAGGCGAAGTTGAGGGGGTGGTTGCAGAAGCAGGTTTCCACAACCTTGTGATGTGAGTGATTCAATTAATTAATGCGCAGTGTGGTGCTGGACTGCATGACTGCATTTAGTGAGTGCGCGAAGTCTTCTACTTCGCATCGCGAATCTTTAGGAACAAATATATTCACACCCTCAGCGTGTCCACATACCACGCAGTGGGTTTTATGATACTTAATCACTTATACTCAATATTATTCGATAATCCTTAAGCATTCATCATTACTTAGATTAAAAAACATCATGACTTATGTAGATAAGTGAGATACGTAGTGCTGTGTGCTTTGATACTGCGATTCAATCCTTAACAATTAAGTGTGGCTATCTCATTGATCCATACATTCGAGACTTATAGGTGCTTGCCTGCTAACATTCATCCATACCTAAACTATTAACATCTTATTCCATCCCTTCCGCGGTGAATATAGATAAAAATAAACACATATAAGATAACAGTAACTTATGCAGGAACTGTAAGTAAATTAAATAACAACTAATGACAATCATACATAGTAATCAAATCAAACAGTGGTTTAACGTGGTTCACCCCCCCGGATGGGAAGCTACGTCCACAAGAACTATTGTTTATTTATCTTGGAAAGGGTACAACAGTTCTTCGTCTGCACACTCAGCTGCAGACACTCTTCTTTCTTTCTCTTTCTAAATTAGGTCTCTGCACACTCAGCGGCAAAGCCTTTATAATGGTTTTACCTAATAGATCTCACAATATTCAATAATATCAACAAAATTGAGAGTTAGCCCTGTTCCTTTACAAAAGTGCCTTATTTATAGATCAAGACCCGTAGGTCATGTCTTTTACATCTTGAAGGCAGAACCCTTAGGTTTACAAAACTGTTGCGGTTTTCCCAAAACCAGACTACTGATATCTGGCAGCGGATCTTCTGTTATATGCGCGCCAACAGATTGCTTCCATTGAGCTGCTCCTTCTTTTCCAGCATTTCTTCCTGTTGTGATCAGTCACCTACGTCCGATATGCACCTACCCACTGCTTGGTAGTTATCGATGATCTTTGCCAAAAATAGGTCTTCTGTGACCTAAACAAAATAAATTCCTTCATCTGTCGATGCTCTGCTTAGCTAGATCTCCATTGACGTGGCACATCACGACGTTGTAGTCCTCTCAGCACCGACCTTGCAGCTCTTTCGACACTATGATGTGCGCAACTTTGCAACATACCAAAACTTATCCCAAAATTGTTCTTAACTACGCTTAGCTCCGTAGTTCTCAAAATTCTTTCTGTTAAAAAATTCCCCATCTGGGCCAGGCCCAATAGGCCCCTAACACTTACATGTGGCTCTCCCCTGAGCCACCTGGAAATCCTTGAAGGTCTTCCGCTGATTGTGGGCTGATCTTCGCCACAAAATCCTTGAATGTGTGAGTCATCTTTTCTACCGTGGCCTTCGTATCTTGTTCAATTTTCCCAACTGTTTCCACCATCTCAAGTGTTATCTCCTAGCCAATATGGCCTTCCACCTGCTCTTGATTTTGGTTCAGCTCCTTTAGCTTTTCTTTGATCCCCTGTGAGATTGTGCCGGCGTCCTCTAATAATGGATGCGACTCATCGCCCATTTCTGTCTCCTTTTCTCGCAAAGCTTTAACTTCCTTCTTTAGGGTGTTGATTTCTCTGTATTTTTGGAGTTTCTCCCTTGCTGGTAATGCCTTAGCTTCCTCACCCATGTTTTCTAGTGCTTCTTGTTTTTCTTTCACTTCCTTCTTTACTTCAAGAAATTATTGGTCTTCTTCAATGGCATCAAATGCCTTCAATGCTGCTTCCAGTAGACTTTGGCACTTAGTCACTTCGATAGCAATATTCTATGCCGCAGCCTTCACTACTCCCTGTCTCAACTGCTGTTCATCTAGTGGAGTTTGTGGATTGATCTGTACTTTTAGGGCAGCAATTTTAGATTCATGGAGAATCTCTATGTCTTCCTTCTTGGTCTGTAGGCTATTGACCAAATCTCCAATCTTGACAATAGTATATGCTGGTTCTGTTTGTACCTCAAATTCATTTATATTATCTGCAACGGCAGTGATCATGTTCTCCAATCTCAGTCGATGATCTCTTTCATCTTGTAATTACATAGTACTCCGTGAGCTCTCTTCCTCGAGTTTCCTTTGCAACTCTACCTGTCCTTTCAGTGCATCTATGGTTCTATCATGCATTTCTTCACTAACTTGCGTTTGTAAGTAATGTAGTCTTGGCAATGGTATGCTTGCAAGATAAATCTCTACGCGTGCTACATTCTTTGTATCTAGCATTGCCTGATCTTGTAAGGGCAACCTGATAGATAGTGGCTACAAATGGACAATATGGGACCTCGCGGGAATCATTATTTGCTGCTGCGAAGTCCCCGCGGACCCTTTTTCAGCTATTGACTCATGGTGCAAGGGTAATCTTTTGCTAGCTTCATCAAGTTTTTGGGATATCCCTTGCAGTGTAGTCAGGTTCTGCTTTAAGTTGTCTTGAATTGCCTTTTCCTTCTTCTCTTTGTCTGTAGAAAGTTCCTCCATTTGTTCAGTTACCCTGGCGGCAATCATTAAATAATCATCTTCGCGAAGCACTGTGTCTAATTGGTCTTTGTTTGCTTTATGTTTCTTCCTTTTTTCCTTTTGCCCCGAAGGACTTCCAACATCCTTCCTTTTGCTTGACTCTTTATCTTCTACTATGGGACATGGAATAGGGTTATCCTCACCAGAATCACTTTGGATATCCATGACCTCAACTCAGAATTCAGATGGCCATTCCTTCATGATATTCTCAATATCTTCCTCGTACATATGGTAATTTCCTAGGTACCAATCAACATTCTTTTTCTGCGCTTTGGCTGAAATGGATATGCATTTCATCGCAGCATAAAAATTTATAATGCGGATATATTTGCTTGTTACTTGCTTTGGTAAGTGAGGTGTAAGCATGATGGCCCCACATAGTTGGTCGTAATATGTGTAAAAGACCAGCGCTGTCTTTCTGGATTCAAGTTCGCTAATAGATTTTGAAATCGAGCACCTCTGCAGTCCAAAGTGTTTGTGACCACTCTGACCTAGTGCTTTGGTTCCCTCCACCCCAGGAAACCGATTAATATGATGAGCCAGGTGAAGTGGAACTTTCCACCATTGATTTGTGTATCATTCAATTCTTCAAGGAAATCACTTAATATATATTTGCACCAATTGAATTCTTCTCCTTCGGCAGCTACAGCGCCAAGTAGTACTGCACCTATGTTTACTTCTAACGGTATGCACTTTCTTAAGATTTTTCCCACAAACAGCTGCGTGACAATCCTTATTGCCTCGTCCTTTATGTCATTCATCTGGAAGCCTCGCTTCCCTTTGATCACAGATTGTGTTTTCTTCATCAATGTTGCTACCTCTTTATCCTTTGTCTTTCCTTGGAATAACTTCCTTGGGTATTCTGCCCTTTTGCTTAATCCAGTTATATGGTGGATTAAGTCAATTGTCAGGTCGATATTCTGGTCTAGCCATAAATATCCTGGTGGATATGAGCCATAAGAGTTCGCACCACTGCGTTGAGCTCTAGTGATCTGTCGAAATGTGCGAGTCTTAACAGGTTGAGTAGGCCCGACTTGGCTACTCTGGACAACCAACTCTCGGTGACCAAGGTGAGATCGCCCTTTGCATTCTTCTTCCAGCACATGTCTTTGTCAGGATGGAACTATGGGAAATTTGGTTCAGTTGGCCTCTCCTTCTGCATTGCTAGCAGATCATAGTCCTCCCATTTGCATTTTGGAGTCTCTCCTAATAGATTTTTGTCCACCTCAACATGCTTCGATATTGGTGAGAGTGGTATCTCATACTTTGGACTCTTCAACAGTCTAATGGCCGGCGCATCCACTGTATGTGGTGAGATGTAGTCTCGAGTCATAGTTAAGGGTATCTCTTTATCGGCAAGGGGCTTATTTGGCCCTACCAAACTTGTCTTCAGTAGTTTTGATCTCGGCACTACTGGATTTTTCCCTTTGTCTTGCATGGAGGGGCCGTGTCTTGGTGATCTTCTTGGATTTTTTTATGATTCGGTAACGATTTTCTTGTTTGGGGTTCTCATTAATTCATCAATTCCTCTGTGTTGGAACAAACTCATAGTCTCTTCAACCACGAACTCTTCTTCAATTGAAAATATTGTAGACATGAAAACACTTTCAACGGTTCTAGACGGCTTATGAAAACTAGCTCAGACAAACGTTTTTGCAGAAAATTCTAAGTGTTTTATACGCCCATGAGAGGATATGCAATGTTATTTATAGGCACAGTGGACCCTCCTCCGTGCCCTTGAACGAATAGATATGCATTTAATCGTGGTATCCGTTAGCCAAATCTGGCTGCTGCTTGTGTCTTGTCTTTCAAAATTGTGCTCAGAAGGACTACCTGTGCTTTAAACGCCCGAGCGGTCGGTAGGGAACTACTGTATAATGGCTATATTCCCAACTGACACTGTAACGGCTATTTTCTGGAGCCTTGCATCCAACTACACGGTAGGCAATCTTTGGTTCTACGTAGTGATTTCGCGGTATATAATTATTTTTTTTACGTGGTGTGCTGTATAGATCTATCTCTACAAGTCTATGTACAGACTTTTCCACAGTTTCTAGTGCCCAATTCCGACTATATTTGGCACCTGGAAACTTTTCCTTCTTTATCGTCATACTGGATGCTGCAGAGCAAGACTATCACGGTAAAGATTTAGTCTGCTTCCATTTATCAAATTGGGTAGTGTATCACCTGCTAAAGTAGCTAACTGGACTGCGCCACCATTAGTAACATCTATTACAGTATATGGTCCAAGCAAATGCATTTTAATTTTTCCAAGAAACTTCATGAATTTACTACCATACAGTAGGACTAGATCGCCTACTTGAAAAGACTTATTCTTGAGGTGGCGATCATGCCATGCTTTTTCTCATTCTTTCTGCACTTGTTGGTGGAATCCCGCGATGAAGCGCTCTTCTTCCAACCCAACCAAGTGTAACAGCCTTTCTTCTAGTGCTATGTGATCTGCCATCCCTGTAAATGCAGCTATTCTCAAGCTGGGTATAATGTACTCCATTGGCATTATTGCTTCTTGTCTGTAAGCCAATCTGAAAGGTGTATGTCCAGTTAATTTCTTGCATATCGTTCTATATGCCCATAATACAGATGGAATGCACAGGTCCCAGTCATCGCGGTTTACATTGCATATCTTGGTTAGCGCATTCTCAAGTACTTTATTAAATGCTTCAACAGTGCCATTTACTTGTGGGAGATAAGGCGTACTATGCTGATGATGGATATAGAACTCTTCAGTCAAAGCTTCAATAGTTCTATTTAGAAAATGGGTGCCTTGATCACTCATCAAAATTTTTGGGCATCCAAATCGTGTAAGGATGTTCTCAAAAATAAATTGCACGGCTGTAGCTGTGCTATAGTCTTTGACTGGTTTTGCTTCTGCCTATCTGATGAGGTAATCAGTTGCTGTAATAATGTACCTCGCACCAATTCTTTTTGTCGGTGGGTTAATAGGTCCCACGAAATCAATTTCCCATTTCTCGAATGCCTGCAAGGTCAGCTGAGGGTTAAACGGCATTTCATGTCTTCTTGACGGTTTCCCTACCCTCTGACAGACATCCCAGTTCTGGCAATATTCTTTGGAGTCTTTATGAACTGTGGGACACCATAGCCCTATGTGTAATATCTTATGCGCAGTAGCCCTTCCTGCATAATGACCTCCTACAACTCTTGAATGCGCCTCAGCTAATATAAGTTGCTTCTCATGTTCTAATACATATCTTCGCAGCACTTCACCAGGTCCTAACTTGTAGAGTTGTCCTACAATAATGGTGAAGTTTGTGGCTCGGAATACACGCTGTTTCTTTTGCTGTGTAGTGAATTATGTAGGTGCGAACCCGGTAGTTAGAAAGTCAATGATATCTTGATAATAATCATCGGCAATTTGTATAGCAAACAATTGTGCATCAAGCAGATTGTCTTCTAGATTCGTAGGTTCCTCTCCTGACTCGATCCTTGATAGATGATCAGGTCGTAAATTTAATCTTCCTGGTTTAACTACTATTTCAAAGTCATACTCTTGGAAGAGTAAGATCCATCTGCATATTCACCCCCCTAACACTAGCTTATTGACCAGGTATTTTAATGCAGAATGGTCAGTAAACATTGAGAAGTGCACACCAAGCAAATAGTGTCTAAACTTCTATAGTGCATATACCATTGCAATTCATTCCCTTTAAGTAGTGGTATAGTTCGTCCTAGCAGATGACAGCTTTCTACTCGAAAATGCAATGGGGTGATCAATTCCTCCTTCTCCTGGCTGCACAAGAACAATACCCAATGCTATACATGAAGCATCAACATGTACATGAAATGGCTTTTCCCAGTCTAGAAAAAATAGGATCGACGCAGTGACCATTTCTTCTTTCAATGTGTCAAATCCTTTCTCGCAGTCCTCATTCCAATTGAACGGGGCATCCTTTTTTAAAATCTTCTTTATTGCTGCGGTTATCTATGCATACCCCTTTATGAACTTCCTGTAGTATCCGGTATGGCCTAATGTAGTGCGCAATTGTTTAACTGAATTTGGTGTAGGCAAGTTTACAATAACTGAGATCTTCGCGGGATCAACCATCAATCCTTGCTTACAGACGATATGTCCCAGCAGAATTCCATAAGGAACATAAAAAATACATTTCTTTAAATTCAATGAAATATGATGTTGTCTACATTTTTCCAGCATCATTCTGAGGTTCGCAGCATGGTTCTTCAGTAACCAAAAAATGGTCCAATCATCAAAGTAAACTTCTAAAAACTTGTGCATGAATTCTTTAAATGTTGCGATCACCACTCTTGAAAATATGGCTGGTGCATTCTTCAAGCCAAAAGGAATCACTGTATACTGGAACGACCCCCATTCTGTTGCAAAAGTGGTTTTGTGCCTATTGGTTGGATCAATTTTTATCTGATGGTATCCGAAAAATCCATTAGTAAAAGAGTATGCTTCATTCCCACCAACGTTATCAAGTACTTCATTGGTAAAAGGTGTAGGAAATGGATCATGCATAGAGGCATCATTCAACTTTCTGAGATCAACACAGATCCTAATCTCACCCTTTGTTTTCTTGTCTTGGATGACCATTGGCCTTATCCATTCAGATTCTTCAATCGGCTCAATGATTCTTGCATCGAGCATCTTGTCGAGTTCTGCCTTAACTCGTTCTTTGTAGCACGGATTCAGTCTATATGGTCTTTTCTTAATAGGTTTCGCTCCATGTTTAAGGGGAATTCTCATCACTCCTAAGTCTCCTAGAATACCTTTCATTTCTGTGAAATTCGTTGGGAATATTTCCTGATATTCCTGTAATATAGATGCGATCTCCCAACTGTATCATCATCCCAATAGTCTCCTATTGCTGCAAACTTTGGATCTTCACTAGTACCGATGCTCACTTTCTTTGTTTTGACTGGTCCACTCATGTCAGGAATCTCTAATGGAGGTCCTTCTACTTCACGCATTCCTTCAGATTCAGGGATCTTTATATTGTGTGGGTCCTCCTCATCATTGTTTTCTCTATCTTCATCTTTTTCAGCTAAGTTATAGCAGCCGATGACTTGCTCTACTTGTTCTGTTCAATCTGGTTGTAGACTCACAAGTACATTGCTTGCTTCAAAAAATTCTTCTGATGTTATGTTTTCCTCCATGGGATTTGGTGTAAATATCTTTTCCTTGATAAGCTGCAGCGTGTCTTGGATAGTCTGATGGTTGTCTTCAAAGCTAAAGTCCTTTTGGAAACTCGCAGTAAGGACAGACCAATTCGCTGTTCCTCTATGCAGTTCCTCCTCTAGGTACCATTTCTTTGGAATCAGTTCCTCCAATGTATGCACAAAGAGATGTACCCATTCTATCTGTGGTCTTTCTTCCCATGCTTTTGCACGTGCTCTATTATGATCCTTTGTATCTGTTTGGCCATTATATTTCTCAAATGGTAGTTTTACCTTATCAACAAATCTGACTTGTAGTTTGATTCTGCACTTGTCCCAGGTTGTCAATGTCTTTTTATGTGTGTCCCACCATTTAGCAGGTGTTTGGCGGAGTGCCATGTCTAATGCTGAGACGTGATGTTCATCTGCAACTGATGCAGTGTATTCTTTGATAAATGAATAGACGTTATTTGTACCATCATAAGTGGGGATTGGACTTACCTATTTTCCAATCCAGTGAAGTGACTTTGTAATTGTCGTGCATCTCCTGGCAGATACTCCATGCATTCTGTGTTGCCAGTTTTCTAATCATGCGTCATAGTCTGAGATGCAAGAATTATCGCAATGCCAGCTGAGCATTCCATTTGTGGTAGGAGGAGTATAATCCGTAGTATTTGTTGTCATTTTATAGATATGGTCAAGGTCTTGAGCTCTGTACTCTTATTGAATAGGCTCAACATATCTCTCCCCCTATGAAGGATCCAATGGTGCGACAACCCTTATGTCATTGCCTTGAAATATCATTTTCATTATTTTCAGATTGATGACGTTAGAGTTCGTCATTTCCCAATCGATGTCCAGCAGTGCTGGATAAGGATTTCTATCATCTACAATTTCAATTACTTCGAAGTTTGCATAACTTTGCACTCCATCAATGTCGACAATGGTATTGGTTAACCTTCCCAGCAGTATAACTATGCCTTGATTAACCATTCTTAACTGTATAGGTGACCACTGTAACTTTGGTTTTCCCATCACTTTCCATGTCTGCTTGGTCAAGACATTCACTTCAGATCCGAGATCAAGAATGATATCGTTCATCTCATAGTCTTCTATCTGTGCAGTGAATCGCATTTCCCTGCCGGTTCTTTTGGGACTCCTAATGTTATGTACTGCGCCATGTGCTATTCCTTTCTTACTGCATGATTCATACTGATTTACCAGTTTTTCAAATTCCATTAGAGTGTCTTTATTTTTTAATAACTTGATGCAGCTTTGTAGAAACTGCACAACAAAAATAGATGTATTTGGTGCAATGCGTGTCTGATCATATGCTAGTGGCATATCTTCTATTTGCGGTACTTCACTTCGCAACGGGATCCTTGGTGAAGTAGGTGGTGGTTGTTTAAACATGTCCCGCGTTTCTTTAAATATTTCCTTATTTTTCTGTAAGTTCAATGGAGGTGCCTTCCCAGGAGATTTTCTAATTCCTACTGTTTCTCCAAGGTTCTTCTTAGGATTAGTTGTCCCAGAAGTTGAGGCTTTTGCACTGTTGTCTCTTCCTATATCAGCACCACTCCGCGTTACTGCATTGACGCTCTGACCTGTAGGTTTGTTCTCTGATGCAATCAACTAGATGTTAGGGTTTGGTGTTTCTGTTCTTCTCCTCTTCTGCATTTCTACCCCAAACACGTGGCAATCTTCGATCACAAGATCAAATGATTTACAGTAATTGCATGTGGTGCATGGATTACTACATTCTTTTGATATATGACCTGGATGACCACGGTTATAGCATATGACCTGGCCTCATCCTCTTCCTTGATTTTGACCTGTATTTCTTCCTCTTCCACGATATCCACCACCGCGGCCTCTATATCCTCCTTGATCATATTGGGTGTTTCCTCGCTTTGGTTAATTTTCCTCTTGGACACGGTACATTCCAGCACCTCACATTGCTTCCATATCTCGCTTTCTTTCAGTAATTAATTCATAAGCGTGACTCATCATGTCCAATTGATTTACAGAAATTACAGTATAGGTTTTTAAACGTTTTGACATAATTCTATATGAGGTAACAATCCTGAGGCCGATGTCCTCTGGTTCTACAAATTTCACACCATGGTGCTTGGTTCTGATTCATATTTATTGGGTTTGGTGGCCCACTGTTAAGATAATATTGAAATAAGGGGCAATGTTCTCTAGTGTGGGCCTCCCCTTTGCATCATGTGCACCAAACTTCATGTCTTTGTTCATGTCTCTATTCTTTTCCATTTTTCATACCTTGTAATTCTAATGTCATGGTAGCCAACTGGTTCTGGATATGTATCATCCCAGAACTACTTTCTCGAATTGGTGAGGCTTCCAATTTCATTGTGATCTCCAAGGCCTCAGCTTGAGATATAACCTTCTATTGCATCAGTGGTTATCTAATATGGGGCAACAACGCAGCAATGAACCATTCTTGATGCTGTTGTGGAGCTATCACAAAAATCACTTGGTCCAACAATGTTTTGAATTTTTCGTTGAATTCCCATACTGATTCAGTAGGTTTCTGCTTGATTTCTTTCAACTCTGTTATGCACTGTGATTCTGATTTGGGCTTTTTAAACTCTGCTGCAATCGCGGTCTTGATGTCTACTAAGGTTCTTGGTTGTGCTTGAGAATACTTCATAAACTAGTGCAGCGCTCTGTCTCTGAAAGTAGTTATGAGCTGCACTCTCTTTATAGCATCATCTGTCACTTTCTTAACACTCCACAAGGATTCGCATAGAAACCAGTGTCGATCAGGGTCTTCCTGACTCGTTCCTTTGAATATCGATAGTTTTATACCATTATCTGTCATTCTCCTTCCAGATTGTGTACTGTTCTGGAACTAATTCCCTGTGACAAAAGTAGACACAGGCTGCTGGATTGTGCTAGGGACAACATTCTGCAGAATAGTATGAGTTGTAGTGCTGTGAGCACTCGCTCCTGCGGTGTTGCTAGCATTACTGATCTGTGGGATGGGCTGCGCGACACTCACAACAGGTGGGTTTTGGACTGATTGATTCTGAGGTATAATGCGTTGGATTGTGGCTGATAACTGAGTGTTCGTATTATTGAGATCACATGGAATTTCGGTATCTATATGGTTTCTAGAGGATGTGGGCTTCTTCTCATTAGTAAGATTGTACCTCTTTCCGCTTCTCAAAGTATGGTTTTCTTCATCATAATCATTGTATGTATTCTCTACGATGACAGTGTTGATGTATATGTAACTTCGGATTGTATTTCACATATATGTATATTGTATTCCTATAGAGATGGTATTATTCCTCTATAAGGAAGTGTCGTCATTTATATTGTAAGTGTCGTAACTTATACTTGATGGGTTATTAGACCACCTTGTTTGGGGTCGGCCCTGTATAAGTCATGTGGGTCAAAGGGTTATTAGACCACCCTATTGGGGGTCGGCCATGTGGGTCAAAGGGTTATTAGACCACCATATTGGGGGTCGGCCCACTCAACATTATGTTATGTGGTTAAGTTCGAGCCTACATGAGTTAGGTAAAAAGGCAAGTCAAGTCAAGTATAAATAGAGTGCGGGAGGCACTCTATTTGCTCACTCACTTCGCACACATGCACTCAAGGAGGAGTGGTGCACTTATGGAGGAGGAGGATCTGCTGCTAGGTTGTGTCTATCTCTTATGGTTGGTTGTATCATTGCTCTATCTATTTCTGAGGAAGTTATTGGGGTTTTTCACCTTTATGGTTTTCCCCAAGTAAATCTTTGTGTCTCTTGTGTGCTTGCATTATTGTCTCCATGATTGATATGTTGTAGATATGCTGTACATGTTATTCTCTCAGTTAAGATCCTAGATCAGATTGAAGTAAATTCTGAAAATTTAACATGGTATCAGAGCTAGCTTGAAAGAAGGCATGATATGGCATGTATGACACTTGTTGCACTTACGATGTTAGGGCTTGATATAGCAAAAACCAGTCATCGTAGCACTTTCGCTATAAATCCGTTTTGGCGATGTTTTCAGATCTGAAATTGTTACAGGACGAATCTTAAATCTCCAGGAACCTTGTGTCCAAACGAAAACCTCTGATTCATTGTACTTTGTGATTTATGATCTGTACAATATAGGGTTTCTGCCTCTTCCAGATCTGAGTCAAAATCAGGTGACCTTGGGAAAAAGGTCATAACCTGGGCTAGGAATCTCCAAATGAAATTTCGTAAAACGTGACAGGTAGTACACAGACTGTACTATCTCAAAAAACGTTTTCAGAGGCCGAAGTTGAACTAGTGACACGTGGCACGCCGTACAAGTTCGCTCTCCTGTATTATCCCATAAACAGGTCACGTTGCGACACTTGGCATAACTCTCTCTCAGAGAGTCCAATTGAGGTCAGACCTATCAGGATGGAAAGATAACAGGCCAAGCTATCTCAAAAAAACTTTTTCAGAGGCCGAAGTTTAAATAGTGACACGTGGCACACCGTACAATTTCGCTCTCCTGTTTTTATCCCAAAACAGGTCACGTTGCGACATTTGGCATAACTCTCTCTCAGAGAATCCAATTGAGGTCAGATCTGTCAGGATGGAAAGATAACAGGTCAGGATATCTCAGAAAACTTTTTTAGACCCTATGGATCAAAAAGTTTAGAGTTAAATAAAAAACAATCAGGTACATATTTCTGTCAAAACAGAATTAGTTTTGAGTACCTTCATTCATGGCTTCCGAAATTTAGGGCTTTGAAGAAAGTTGGAATTTTTGTAATTGGAGACCACGGCTAAATGATACTCATCAAAATAAAAATTTAGAGAACAAGATCAGAATTTTTGGTTGGGCAGAAAGCCGGGCTTGATCAGACCCTAGTTCGGGACTTTGATCAGAAAAGTGGAAAATTAGGGCTTCTGTAAAAATGGGAATTTTTGAAATCTGTGACCACGGCTGGAAGCTCCTCAGAAAAATAGAAGCTTAGAGATTTGGATCAAACTTTTTGATTTGGTAGAAGAGTGGGATTCATCAAACCCCAGTTCAGGGTCACGTCCAGTGAATCCGGAAGTTTCAAAGGCAAAATTGAGGAGTGAAACTTTGCAGTTTTCAAATTCTGAATATAGCAGCTTGATCAACTCATCAAGGCGCATATTTCTATCCTTTCAGAAGTTTGAAATTCAAAGTTTGAGTTTTTGGGGTTTCTCTGACAAACCCATATCTAGCTCCAGTCCCAGTTCTTGTAAATCAAGTGGATTGGATTAATCCTAGAAGAAGATGGATTGGTCACCTGCATAAGTGAAGAAGTTCCTGTTTCAGAGGGAGATGAGGCTAAGGCCTTACATAAGAAGATTACAAGCGATCTCGACAGGTATGACTCATCGAGGTATGTTTTGAGATTTGTTCATGATTAAGTTTATGGTATGTTTGTCTTCATGTTACTACGGTTAGTACAATCTTGATTTTAGTCTTGTCATATCACCTTAATAAAACTATGAATGCACGATAGAAAATATTCATTGATTAGGGTATTGACACTTATGATTGTACTAATGCATTATGGTGTTGTATGAGGTTTATGTTGTCTACTAACATGAAAGGTACACCAATAAAGACAAATCATGTTCTGGTCCAAGAACATATGATCATGATAACATGAGGACAAAGATTCATTCATTGTCATGGATCTCATAGAAGATCCATTTACGAGGTATGTATAACTTGGTTTTGTAATAGTTAACCTATGAGATATACAGGTTACTAGCACAAGTCATTGAAGAAGAACACGAAGACATCATGTGAGTATGTTAGACATAAATAGCTAGCATGCTAATCCAGGTATGTTTTTCCTATATCAAGATAGAATCCTACCTTGTGTTAGGATCTTATACTGTTGTTGATAATGATTATTCATGAAGTCATAGGTTTGAATAATCATGATTGTATGCATATTATGTTTCTTACCATAATTGATGATATGACTAACCAGAAGAATCATGATGGTATAGGTTTGAATAATCATGGTTTTATGCATATTATATCTCTTATCTTGATTGATAATTCAACTAACCTGAAGAGTCATAGGTTTGAGTAATTACAGGTTTAGACATGTTATGATTTGACTAACCATAAGAATCCTACATAAACCTTGAATGCTAATGCTTATTATTTCTGTTTGAAATGATCATGACTATACATGCTTGAGATTATTGTGTTTTAATAGTATACTAATGAATGTATGATTTTATATGAGATCACAAGGATAACACATTCATGATACTAATAAGCATGCATAGGGACCAAGGATGAATATGAGTTCAAGAACAGGTAATCCAGGAAGCAAAGATCAAGAGGGAGTACACTCTAGTGGTTTATGCAAGGATGCAGATATTCAGAGGGAGTTGTCCATCTCTCTACATTCCACAACAGAAAGGTGTAGAAGAAGCTACTTCAGATTAGGACTCCAGCAGCTCCTGCAAGGAAGCGAAGACTCAGAGGGAGTCCACCCAACGAACAAACAAAGATAAGTATTTTAATTATCATTTCTTACATATTTGTTTGTTTAAATAAAATTGTTCAATGATGTATATGCTCATGGTCTTAGACTTAGGATATGTATTGTGCATATTAGAATAACTACATTAATGAACAATATACTACTAATATGCATGGGTAAGTAGCCTATGGCACTGTACAACATTCCATTGCTACTTATCTAGAATGAAACCTCTTTGCTGACATGTTGGGAGTTGTGCACACTCTTAACAATGTTATGGTAGAGATTGGAAAGCATCTAGAAAGTTACGGGATATGGATAAATGTTGTATTAAAGCATTGGCTAAGATAATTGCATGACTGTATGACATATTTCTTTATGTGTAAGAATTTGTTCTGAAAATTATGATATGTTTCTAACCATGCAATTTAACCTGTTTTGTAGGAAAGACCGTATATCTTCACCTACAAAAGGACTACAACATTTGTTCCAGCAACAAAGATATCTATTGAAGATATTGAAGTTCCCAGGATCTGGGATGAAGAAATGGAATGCCATGATCCGTCGATCATGAAGAATATTGTTTGGGATGTAGTCCCAAGATGTGAAGGGAAGTTTGTTATGACTTCCAAATGGATCTATCAGATCAAGCATGTTGCAGATGGCAGCATTGAGAAATATAAAAGTGATGAAATAGAAGATGCACCAGAAGGATTTCAAAACAGCATGGTGTAGTCATATATATGTGCAGAACTTGGTATGGTAGGATAGACAGCTTTCTATCCAGTTTGGGCTTTACCAAGAGTAAAGCGGATTCCAACCTTTACTACAAGGTTGAGGAAGGCAATCCAGTGATACTATTTTTTGTATGTGAATAACCTGTTTGTTACAAGTGAAGATAGATTGATTGCCGACACGCAGCGGAAGCTTACTACCGAGTTCGAGATGAAGAACTTGGGGGTGATGCACTATTTGTTTTTGACATGGAGGTGTGGCAAAGTGCAGATGGAATCTTCCTTGGACAAGGGAAGTATGCAGTAGAGATCCTGAAGAGGTTCGGGATGATGGATTGCAAGGCCATGGCCACACCTATGGCATCGAATCTGAAGCTTCTATGTGATGCTTCATCTGAGCCGGTTGATGTCTCTTTGTATCGTCAGATGATTGGGTCCTTGATGTACCTGACGAACACGAGACCAAACATTTGCTTTGCTGTGAACACATTGAGCCAGTTCCTGACGGATCCGAGGAGTGTTCACCTAGTTGCTGTAAAGCATGTTCTGAGGTACCTGAAGGGTACAGTGGATTATGGGCTCAGGTATGAGGAGAATCAAAAGTTTAACCTGCAGGGTTATGTTGATTCAGATTGGGCTAGCAGTGCTGCAGATAGGAAGAGCACATCTGGGTGTTGCTTCAGTATGGGATCAGGTGTGATCTCTTGGTTTAGCAGGAAGAAGTCCTATGTAGCACTGAGTACAGCTGGGGCAGAGTATGTTGTAGCTTGTTCAGCTAGTTGTGAGACAGTGTGGCTACGGAAGCTACTGTCTGGGTTATTTGATCTCCCATTGGAGGCTACTGGTATCTTCTGTGATAACTAGAGTTGTGTGAAGCTGTACGAGAACCCAGTGTTTCACGACAGGTCAAAACACATAGAGATCAAATATCACTATATCAGGGATATGGTGCAGAGAGGAGCTGTGAAGCTCCTATATGTTGCGATAGATGAGTAGATTGCAGATGTGCTGACGAAGCCGCTAGCCAGAGTGAAGTTCGAGTACTTCAGAGAGAGGCTTGGCGTTCTTCAGATCGAGGACACTTTGAGGAAGAAGTGATGGACACATTTGCTGAAGCCATTCCAAGCATGTTGGAAGGAGGATCCTTCACATGGCTGTGGATGTAAGCGCTAGATAATGGGCATCAAGATGATGTTCTGGTTTCTGCTAGATATGATCAGTTGGATCATTTATGTATGTACGCATCATGTTGGATGCCGGATATGATCAGTTGGATCATTTATGTATGTACGCATCATGTTGGATGCTGGATATGATCAGTTGGATCATTTATGTATGTATGCATCATGTTAGATGCTGGATATGATCAGTTGGATCATTTATGTATGTATGCATCATGTTAGATGCTGGATATGATCTGTTGGATCATTTATGTATGTATGCATCATGTTGGATGCTGGATATGATCAGTTGGATCATGTGTATGTATTTTGTATATGCATCATGTTGGATGCTTGGACCATGTATCTGTATATGTATCAGGTGGATACATTGTATGATCAGGAGGATCATGTATGATGATATGTATCAGGTAGATACTTGGTATGCATCAGGTGGATGCATTGATGATCAGGTGGATCATGCAGCAGGATGTTGCAGTGATGATCAGGATGATCATGGATGATGAGCTTCAGGATGTTGCTCCAGATGACATGCAGCAGGACGTTGCAGTGATGATGATCAGGATGATCATGTGTACATCAGGTTGATGTATGGTGAGTATCAAGTTGATACTCTGTGGCCGTGGATCAGGTTGTGCAGATGAGCATGTCTGGGAGATCCTATAGGTCGGAGTTGTGTACCCGTAACAGCCTGGGATTCTCTTTCGAGACATTGCTCTGGGAGGACATATAATTTGTGCCCTGGGAGATTTCAGGTCGGAGTTGTGTACCTGTAACATCCTGAGATGCTCTTGCGAGGTTTTGTCCTATGGCATGTAATTTGGGCCCTGGGATATTTCAGGTCGGAGTTGTGTACCCATAACATCCTGAGATGCTCTTTCGAGGTTTTTCCATGACCACATGTAATTTGTGCCCTGGGAGATTTCAGGTCGGAGTTGTGTACCCGTAACATCCTGAGATGCTCTTGCTAGGTTTTGTGGTGACCACATGTAATTTGTGCCCTGGGAGATCCTTCAGGTTGGAGTTGTGTACCCGTAACATCCTGGGATGCTCTTTCGAGGTTTTGTGGTGGGGTCACATGTAATAGCGCCCTGGGAGATCCTACAGGTTGGAGTTGTGTACCCGTAACATCCTGGGATGCTCTTTCGAGGTTTTGTGACGCACGTAATAAGTCCTGAGGATTCCACAGTATGGCCAGTGATGATGAAAACCTGCAGGTGGTGGGCCTACATCCAGTATGAAAAGGGACTGGCTCTGTAGAACTTCCTATGATGAGTAGATTCAGAGATTGATTGAGATAGCAGCAGCAGTGACGATGATGATGACTCGATGACGATTATCCAGTGATGATGATCTAGACAAGATGACTTGTGCTAGAAGAACTGTGCTGAGAAATACTTTCCTAGTTAAGAGGGAGTGTTGATGTATATGTAACTTCGGATTGTATTTCACATATATGTATATTGTATTCCTATAGATATGGTATTATTCCTCTATAAGGAAGTGTCGTCATTTATATTGTAAGTGTCGTAACTTATACTTGATGGGTTATTAGACCACCTTGTTTGGGGTCGGCCCTGTATAAGTCATGTGGGTCAAAGGGTTATTAGACCACCCTATTGGGGGTCGGCCATGTGGGTCAAAGGGTTATTAGACCACCCTATTGGGGGTCGGCCCACTCAGCATTATGTTATGTGGTTAAGTTCGAGCCTACATGAGTTAGGTAAAAAGGCAAGTCAAGTCAAGTATAAATAGAGTGCGGGAGGCACTCTATTTGCTCACTTACTTCTCACACATGCACTCAAGGAGGAGTGGTGCACTTATGGAGGAGGAGGATCTACTGCTAGGTTGTGTCTATCTCTTATGGTTGGTTGTATCATTGCTCTATCTATCTCTGAGGAAGTTATTGGGGTTTTTCACCTTTATGGTTTTCCCCAAGTAAATCTTTGTGTCTCTTGTGTGCTTGCATTATTGTCTCCATGATTGATATGTTGTAGATATGATGTACATGTTGTTCTCTCAGTTAAGATCCTAGATCAGATTGAAGTAAATTCTGAAAATTTAACAGACAGATTTAGAACTATTGTTGCATTCTTAAAACACCTTTCTCAGTTAAAAGCATATTAATGTATAGACTGAGGTTTTTCAGGAACTTACCTCTGAATCCTTCGAAAAAGTATGCTTTAGCTTGGTTGTCTGATTTCAATGTATGTACAGCAAACTCGGTCACAAAACCTTCTAGTATGCTATCAACCCAGAAGACAACTTCTCGCGACTGTGGGCTGTCCATTGCTTTGAGTTGTTCAGTCAGCTCCAGACTCAAATCTGTAGGTACTCCGCCTTGGGAACAATTCTTTCTTTCTGCTAGGCATGATATGCACTTGTGTAGCTCGTTTGGAAACGATGCCCAAAATTTTTTGTGGATGTCCCTCCACAAGTATCTATTCAACCACTGTATGTCAGATAGATGTGGATGTTTGTTTTCTTTCTTTGCGAAATCTCTTTCGATCTTATCGCACCAAGCCCGGATCTCTTTCTTTTCTGGATGTCAACTGTTGGACATTACTTTTCTGAATACACCATCGCACCACTGGTCTTAGTGCGGAAGTGGAACCATTTGTTGGTCGCAGCACTGTTCTAGAGGTTTTCCAATGTAGACCCAGGTTCTTCGCGGTACCAGATACCAACAAAACCCCTATTCACTGGCCCTTTCGTCAACAGACTGCAAGTAGCCTGAGGTCTCACCCGAGGCGAAGTTGAGCAGGTGGTTGCAGAAGCATGTTTCCACAACCTTGTGATGTGAGTGATTCAGCTAATTAAGGCGCAGCACAGTGACGGACTGCACAACTGCGTTTAGTGACTGCGCGAAGTCTTCTACTCCGCATCATGAATATTTAGGAACAAAGATATTCGCACCCTCAGTGTGTCCATAGGATGCATAGTGGGTTTTATGATACTTAATCACTTCTACTCAATCTTATTTGATAATCCTTAAGCATTCATCATTACTTAGATTGATAAACATCATGACTTATGCAGATAAGTGAGATACGTAGTGCTGTGTGCTTTGATATTGCAATTCAATCCTTAACAATTAAGTGTGGCTATCTCATCGATCCATTCATACGAGACTTATAGGTGCTTTCCTTCTAACATTCATCCATACTTTAACTATTAACATCTTATTCCATCCCTTTCGTAGTGAATATAGGTAAAAATAAACACATATAAGATAACAGTAACTTATGCAGACACTGTAAGTAAATTAAAAAACAACTAATGACAATCATACACAGTAATCACATCACACAGTGGTTTAACGTGGTTCACCCCCCCGGATGGAAATCTATGTCCATAAGAACTGTTGTTTATTTATCTTGGAAAGGGTACAACAGTTCTTCGTCTGCGCACTCAACTGCAGACGCTCTTCTTTCTCTCTCTTTCTAAATTAGGTCTCTGTGCACTCAGTTGCAGATCCTTTACAATGCTTTTACCTAACAGATCTCACAATATTCAATAATATCAACAAAATTGAGAGTTAACCCTTTTCCTTTACAAAATTTCCTTATTTATAGATCAAGACCCGTAGGTCATGTCTTTTACATCTTGAAGGCAGAACCCTTAGGTTTACAAAACTATCGCGGTTTTCCCAAAAATGGGCTACTAATATCTGGTAACGGATCTTCTGTTATATGCGCACCAACAGGTTGCTTCTACTGAGTTGTTCCTTCTTTTTCGGCCTTTCTTCCTGTTGTGATTAGTCACCTACCTCCGATCTGCGCCTACCCACTACTTGGTAGTTATCGACAATATTTGCCAAAAGTAGGTCTTCTGTGACCTAACCAAAATAACTACCTTCATCCATCGATGCTCTGCTTAGCTGGATCTCCGTTGATGTAGCACATCGTGGCACTGTACTCCTCGCAGCACCGACCTCACAGCACCTATGACACTATGCTGCGCGCAACTTCACATCATACCAAAACTTATCCCAAAATTGTTCAAACTTAACTGCGCTTAGCTCTGCAGTTCTCAAAATTATTCCTGTTAAAAAATGCCCCATCTGGGCCAGGCCCAACAAAATATTAACTAACTACTGTTCTTAGTTCTCATTGATTGGGTGATGATGAGGATACCCAACAAATTGTTAAATTTGGGTGAGTAGTAGCTAGTTAGACAGTTGTGTTCCATACAAAGGGTGATGATGGAAATCACCTCCCATCCATCCAACAGCATGATGATTCTCTCGCTGCTGGACTTCTCATCATTTCCCACCCCTTCACTTTCCTCCATGAAGCCTCTCCACCATCTAATCTAGTCTTTCCTCATCCTTATCTGATTCATGGTAAAAAACTTCATTAGTGTTATTCTCCTCATCTTCGACGTCCTGGTAGTTTCATCCTTCCTCCACTCTAAAAATCCCATGGTAGCAGTCTCTCGATGCCCTGTTGCTATGTCAATTTCCTGAGTGTGAGCTTCATTGCCCATTTTAGTTTATAACATATGGAAAGAAAGGAACAATAGAGATGAAAAAATTCAATTATGGAGTCGATCTAGAGTCCATCATTAGGAAAGAAATCTAGTTTGTGACCAGGGCTTCAAAAGGGAAATATGAATGGACAAACATTGCAGATAGGGTTCCATCACAAACAAGCACCCCCTCCACCCAAAAAATCATCCCACTTAATCAAATTTGGGACAAGTCAATGACAACAACCCAAAAAAAAATGATCCTTTGATTGATTTTGTAATTAGAAGGACCATTGTAGAATACGATAATACTAAACACTTAAGACAATGATATTTTGCCCCAAAAGAATGACTAAATTAGATAGAATGCATTTATTGTGAGGGAAAACTATGTGCTAAGATTGAATATTTACTTGTGAAAGTGCATATACTCTTCTTTGTGAAAGCACCTTTAATCATGCCCTGCAATAGGCAAAATCCCTAACAACAACCATTTGTATTTGTTGCTCGATTCTTTACCTTATTCAATACAAAGTTCTTTCACAAGTTACATGTGGTCATTGTCCATGTAAATCTTGGTTAGATTATAGTTGGGAGGCACTTCAAGGAACTGTTGCATCTACCTTTAGACAATTCCCATCTATTCCCATCTAGAAGTAAAATTGCAGAGATAGAATGTGAATATATTTTAGGACAAAAGATAGACCTTAGCTCTACCAAAGAAATAAGAATTAATGAATAAAGCTAAAGCTGAAGTCTACATCCTTCTAGAGACTCTTTCCTCTGTAATTTTGGGCATAAATTAAGCACTCTTTGGAGGTGTGGAATGTTTTGGAGACAACCTTATCATATGGCCGATTGTTCAAACATACATTTTCAGACCAACATTGGATCACAAGTCCTCTTCACAACTAGTAGTGCAAACAAAATTAAAAATATTTCATAAGCAACAAGATTTTATCGATTATGTTACCTGAACAACTTGAAAAAAAAGGTTACATAAAATATAAAAATTACTAATATTGCTTATAAACTAATAGATCATTGAATTTGTATATATGTTTAAACATGAATTTGAAGAACAATACCAAATTAATACCACTATCTAAAATTAAAATCAACACATATAATATTATGAGCAATTTAAATATGACTACAAGTCAAGTTACAATTTTAAGTCATGTAATCTAAACAATATAATAGGAAAATACAACATATAATGATTCACGTTCTCAAATGATAGGAAATGGATTAGGCCATCTAAGTTCCAAGGGTCATACTTTAGTTCATCGATTGAAATCCTTCTCCCCTGCCAGGCCTTCCTGTCACACACACACACCCACCCAAAGTATTCCCCACCAGGGGATTGACTTATTCCTAAGGGATATGGATTGAGATGGAGGGTTCCTTCCTTCATCACAAAACCACCCAACACAATTCCAACCCATAGTTACCGGGTTCTATAACATAAGCATCAACATCATCATCAACAATACTCTGTTGCACTTAGACTATACTTCTAGTTACAAAGGTCCTCATTCATTCATCAATTACGACTGGGCCATTAAAAGAATTTCTTGGGGCATCTCACTGAGGGGAAGAAATAGAAGATTATCAAATACACTAGAAGGGGTTTAATGGGGAATCCCCACAATTATTTTCCATTTCACTCTCCTTTTATTCTCACTAAACCCTCACTTGATCAGAGAAAGGGACAGAGAGTCCCATCGTAGCTTCTCCATGGTGCCTAGTTGTCGAGCACCACACCACCACCAATAACACCCGCCCCTTAAAAAAAAAATTACATCATAATAAGTTGTTGAGCACCTTATTATATTATATCAAAGGTTGTCAGTCACATAAATGTCCTCTCCCTTAACCAATAGATTTGGAAACGGCTTTCAGTGAATTTTCTTCAAATATATATATATATATATATTTCAATTCTTATGAGACAAGTTATTGGAGACTTAAAAGGTCCATGATCCTGATATGTTTGTCTATCCATTTTTCTCTTGTCATTTCCTTTTCTATAAATTTAGAACTTCCCCTCTACCAATAGAAGACAAGGTGCTTGCTACTAGTGTTCCTCACATTAAGCGAATAAGCTGAACGACTAGACAAAGACTCACTACAATAGGAAGCTAGGCCCCAGCATCAATTGGGTCTTGAAGTGGGACTTATACACCAAATGTTGTTTCGTACCCCAGACCCAATGCCAAGTGTCTTAACATCAAACTTTCCAAGGACCTTAAAGAAATTGTGCTTATTAGAATTAGGGAAAATATGACTCATCAGCCCAATTGCTACACCAATATTTCAAAAAATAGCTTTGGGTGCCAAGTCTAGACAACCATATTCAAGTCCTCCTATTAGTGAACCAGTGCTACCATCCAGTGGCACTGCCCATGCAAATCCACAAGCTCAAATTGGTCCCCAAGTCAACAATGATATTGGAGTATGGACCCAAGTGGTGAGCAAGAATAAAGGTAATGGGCCTTGGAATCCCCAATGAAAAGAATGCAATGCTAGCTAGCCCTTGTAGGCCCCAAGTCACTTCAGCAAAGAGGCTAGTGATCCAAAAGGTCTCTAAACCTTTCAACAATGTGGGGAGAATCAACAAGCTTGTCTCCTCTATTATTGCTCAACTCCTAGGTGGAGGACTCTCGTAATGCCTACTCAAACAATCACAACCTATTACTTTGAATGATTGCTTTTACCTGTGAAAACCCATTCATATTTCCCTCAAAAGAATAATATCATCCATGAAGAGTAGATGTGTACAGATTGTGCAGCCTTATAGCTTCTTTTATCAACATGGTGAGCCCCTTTCCCACTATCAGGAAAAGGAAAGGTGATAAAGAACATCCCTACCTGAGTCCTCTAGAAGCATCGAAGAAATCAGATGGGGAATCATTGATTAACACTGCAAAAGAAAGCGATGATAAGTATCCAATGATCGAATTCACTGTTATCAAGTTCATTCCCATCGGAAGCAGTAATCTTCACCTTGTAACATCCCTTAGATGAGTCGATCTTCAGATTAGCAGTTGGAATTTTTTGTTTTAATGGTTTGTATGCCTTCTTGTAATATTCCAAGTCCTAACAACATGATGAATTTGTCTATTGTAGAGAAATATTCTGATATCAACCTCAAAGTTATTAATTGTAATATTGGAGTTAAATAATTAGTTATAAAATTGAGTTCATTCTTCTTCGGGCTGCTTCATTTTGGAAGTGTATGCAATCTGTTGAAGCTAAAGTGACATTCACTACAACAACAAAAAGTGTTGAAAGAGTCTTGATGGAAAATTGTGAATGTCACCTCAGCAAATTCAATCCTACAATGTGCTTTTGACAATCCTTTGGCAAGATACCATACTGGCATTGGGGGACACCATCCAGGAACTTGAAAACAACTTTCTTTTTCTACTGAATCTTCCAAAGACAGGATGGGAGGACCAAACATCTCACAATTATAGTCTACCTTCACTTTAGTAGCTACCCTTCTAGCATTGTGCCAAGTATTTTCAACCTAGCCAAATGCAACCAAAAATGGTAAACTAGATAAAACAAAAACTACAAATCAGATAAAGAATTGCATTATTCTTGACAAACATTTTCATAAAGTTCAAAATTTTTGAGCACCTACTTGATGATAAGCATGAATAACCATCAAATATTTATAGGTCACTGAGGAAAAGTCTTGAGGAGCTAGTTGCAGAAATTGGGTTGATTTTATTATCAAATGGAAAAGAAAAGATGTTGGACAGATCTGAAGATGAGGTATATTTTCTATATTTGATTCTCCGATATGATATGATATAGAATATGTCTTTGTTAATACTTGTAGTGATTTATGTATTGTGATGTGCAACTTGGTTGTATGTAGAATGTCAAAGGAATATCAAGATGGTGTTGAAGAATTCATAGAGTTTGCTATGAGGCATTTAGACGATAAGAAGACCACGAGATGCCCTTGTAAAATGTGTTGCAAAGTTGCAGTACTAACATTGGAGGAAGTGCAAGACCACTTGATGATTCATGGTATAATGAGTTCATATAAAATTTTGTTTTTCCATGGAGAGAGGGATCCTAATCAGGTATGATCATAGGATTTTGTTGACTCAAAATATTATTTTCATGTAGATAATATTAAATAGTACTTCAATTTACATATAAGTACTATATAGATAAAACTTTACGTCTATTTTATTATTTACTGTAGGCATCTATATCTAACAAGGGAAAGAGGTGCTATGCAAATTGGATGCATGATTTACCTCAAGAAATTTCACATTCAATGGTATGCAAAATGTAATGCAAGTTCTAACAATCTTATGTATGCAATGATGCTTGAGGGTCAATTTCTATATGAACAATATTGATGTTTCTAATGTTTTTTTCTTTATGTTGTATTTTGTGATATCAAAATGACAGGGTGATGAGCACATAGTCGAACATAATTATGATCATAATGTTGATGAGACTACGACATTGCCTACAAATGATATTGATGTTTTTGAGAAAGACAATGATGATGATGAAACCATGGTTAACGATCATATGGTTCAAATGGTGAATGATGTTTATCAATGTTTTAATGAACATCTAGACGTGAATTGTGCAAATAGCCAAGCAACATCAATGGAAGAAATGGATGATATCAATGAATATAAGAATTTAATTGATTATGCCAAGACACCATTGTACTCAGGATGCACTAGTTTCACTAAACTATTGGCCACTGTGCAATTGTACAACCTTAAAGTGAAAAATGGACGTTTTAACACAAGTTTTACACAAATGTTGAAGTTGAAGAGAAAAATGCTTCCTAAATGAAATACACTTCCAGATTCTTCATATGCTGCAAAAAGGTTGATTAAATCATTGGGTTTGGACTATGAAATGATACATGCATGCCAAAATGATTGCATTTTATATCGGGGAAAATATGAAAGTACAAATAAATGCCCAACATGTGGTAATCTAGATGGAGGGTTGATGAACATTCTAGAAAGGTGTGTAAAGGTGTCTCGAACAAAGTGCTAAGGTATTTCGCCATTGTACCAAGGTTGAAGAGAATGTATAGGTATGATTTTGAAGTCTTTTATTTCTAATCTAGCATGCACCTTCATGTACCACCGACCTACTCACAAATTATCTTCTTTATTCTTTTTAAGTATTGTAATGTATGTATTATAATTGTTTTTTTGTTATATCTCTAGACACATCTCGTAGAAAATTAGGTGGCATCATGAGAATTCAAGTGATGATGGAATAATACGCCACCCAGTTGACGGCCCAACATGGAAAACTATAGATTCTAAATGGCCTAATTTTTCCAATGATCCTTGCAATGTTCGACTTGCAATGACGGTGGATGGATTTAATCCTTTTGGAGACTTGAGTAGTGCATACAGCGTTTGGCTAGTAGTACTAGTCACATATAACCTTTTTCCATGGTTATGCATGAAAAGGAACTTTTGTATGTTGTCATTGTTAATATCTGGTCCCAAGCAACCAAGAAAGGACATAGATGTTTATTAGGAACCTTTGGTACATGAACTAAAGGTTACATGGGATGAAGGGGTAAGGACATGCTATGCTCAATCAACGTCATTCTTTAATATGAAGGCTATATTGATGTGGGTAATCCATGAATTTCCTGCTTATGGAAATATGGTTGGTTGCATGACTAAAGGGTTTTATGCATGTCCTATATGTGGAAGGAACATAGATTCAGAGTACCTCAAATGTAGTAGGAAGTGTGTGTACACGGGACATAAGTGTTGTGCAGGAAAAATCCCTTATAGTGAGGAGAAGAGACTACCAACTTGGGTGGGGTGATAGGTAAATACATTCATTGTCTTGCATTAGTTACTACAAATGGAAAGAGATCGAGATATCGAAAGAAGTACCTTTTTATTGACGGCTAGTCCTAGATTTCGCTATGATGAACCTGCAACACAAATTAAACCTTCCTCAGTGTATCTTGACTGTAGTAAATATGATGAAATCGGAAACAACTTAAGATCAAATACAATTAGACATTAAACCAAATGAACATTCAATCCAATAGACATTCAATTTGTGACGGGAAGGGTATTTCCACCTTTTATTGTCAAAGAAAAATAGAAAATTATAGATATACCTGATCTATCCAGACACTTCTGCTACCGATTCCTGGGCTCCTGCTCTTCACAATTACTTGGGAATTCCTCCAGCGTAACAACAGTTAAATCATTTCTTCTAGGTCCCTCTCTCGTGGATACTCCTTGTATTTATGGGACAAGGTAGGCAGTTGGATTCGAGAGGTGGTGGAATTGGGAGGTTGAGGAAGTTGTAGAACCAACTTCAACTAATCCCAATTCATGGTATTAATATATTTTTTCATTTCATCTTAAGATGTGCATAGGTTTCATACAACCAAAGTAGTGCATAGTAAGTAACTTTTACTCTTTACAACAAGCGTTTGCAACATTTTAAAGGTGTGCGTTGGTTGTCCTTGAGTAGAGTAGTGTTTAGAACGCTGGTTCACTGTACCAATAATAGCGCACAAGTCATGAAAACTGTAGAAAAAATAAGTTTTTCAGCTGAAGAGTGTAGTTTCAGCAATAAATCATCCAAGTCAACCTAGCTCTTCCATCCATAGTGTCCTTTTGTGTGATCGACAGAGCAATGTGATCATGGATGGAGAAGTGCATATTTGACCTATAATAGATGCACCCCAATGTGTGAGGTCAGAGGGAAATGATGGCTGAAATACATTGCAATTCCAAGTCAGATTCGGTGTAAGAAACTGCAGAACCAAATCACAAAAGTTCCTGAAAACAACGATCAAGGTCAGCGAGCAACTACAATCTTGACGTCATACAGATGTGCGGTGTGATACAACATGATCTCCAATACATAACTAGGAGATGTATATATAGCATGGCCACTAAAATACAAGCATGGATCCATGTCAAAATGAGAGATCATAGCCATAAAAACAAACTGGATCTATGTCTCATGAAGAGCCAAAATGAGTGAGGCTCAGTATTGAACAGCTTGGGTGATAACATAAATATGGTGATGTTATCAGAGTCACAAGGTATTCATCCAAACAACTCAAGGTACAAACCCTAACCATGTGAATAAATGAGCTGAGGTCGAACATGGGGGGTATCGTTTGATTACCACTCATTGATGTATACCGTTAACAAATGCGAGGGCTTCCATCGATAATGATAATGGGGTCCAAGGTACCTAGTACGATCCAACAAGTGTGAATAAGTGGACTTGAAGTCGAACACCTGAGGAACCTGTCGAATAAGAGACATTGATGTATTCCCATTATTCAACAGCAAGGGAAATTGCCACTGATGACTGCAATCCCCAAGGTACTAACTGAAACTCTAAACTTCATTCCCAGAGCATGATGAGTTGAAGTCAATGGAAAGAAGTCCGTTGGAAGGGAGGCCTTAATGCATCCTCCATCATCCAACATGAGGAACAATACAAGGTATGAGCAGATTTGGAGTAGGACAAGTAACAAGATGAAACAAACTGACACCAGGATTGCCAACAAATGAAGTCAAGGTAAACTACAGAATGGCCAACACAGGATGTATCCTTGAACAGTGAACACGACACTAAGTGACTTAGGAAGTTTTCAACATGAAGGGGAAGTGATATAAGCCTGTAATGTAGGAGACATTAATAGACCCTCCATATGATTGGAAGAATAACCAACCAAGGGAGTGAAAACTCGGAGATCAGGTTCACCCTAAGGTCAAAAACTAAAACCCAACTTAAATGATAGACTCAAATAGGTGTTGTGTTCAAGGACATGACTAACTTAACTACATTTGAAATTGAAAATATGTGAGATACCTTTCTCATCCCTTATTCTTTTTTGTAAAAGAATGCCCTTCTTGTTCTTTTAATGAGTCCAAGAAAGAAAAATCAATAAGCCCAACCATGTAAAAGTTTAACGAGCCTATGGGAGGAAGACTCATGACCTTCTTCTTTGTTTATAGAGTTCGAAGAAGAGATAAAAGAATACTATATAATATTGATCTCTGGATTTTAATATTGAGCCGATATTTGTTCTTACTCATCGGTGTTTTCAATTTTAAGGAGTTTAAAAAAACTTAAACAATAACTCCATACACCTACCCGTGGATTTTAGTATCGAGCCCGGGTTGGTATATGCTCACCCGGTTTTTTCCTATTTATAGAGTCTGAAAAACTTAAACAATCCTCTATATACCTTTTCGTGGATTTCATATCAAGCCCGAGTAGGTGAGTGCTCGCTTGGTGTTTTCATGTTTTGAGAGCCTGAAAACCCTATAAAATGAAACTATACACTTTTGAAAAAAGTGGGTAAAAATCAAAGTCAATTTTTATAAATAGTTTTAAATTTAGAAATCAAATATCACAATTGAAGTTTTTAGGGTAGATTGGAGCAAAACCATGATCTTACTCCGTTCGCTGTGATCAAACTGGACCACCAATCAATCTTCTACTTCCACCAAGTAATTTATTTCCTCCCATACTTGCAATTTCATATTATTTAATTAAATTTTCATGGTCAACTTCATTTTTTAGCACTGTTTCAAATGCGTTTATCCATGTGCATTGCTATGTTTGAGTAAAACTAGCACATTCTACACAAATGCGTTGGTTTACTTCAAATACAACAACGTTCGAGCATGACTGTGTTGTGAAAATAGTAGCGCACACCATTGAAAGTACGGTAAAAAATCAAAATGACCAACAGTTGACTGTTTTCTTGGTAGGATGGTTCTCATATGGCATGAAAGGGAACATGAGGAGATGGATCGCGAAGCATTACAAGATCCATTGACTCTCCATGCGGTTCGAAGATGTGGATTGTTGAAATTTTATAGAACAATCAACATGTGGGCACAAATCTGCTTGCTTGAGAGGCTTGTCCAATACTGGGATGCCAATGCATTGGTGTTTGATATCCAAGGAGAAATACTGGAAATCACCATAGATGACATCTATTTTATCACGGGTCTCTCTTGTAAGGGAGACTTGGTGAACTTGAAAGGGTCCCCTCACAATGTGGGTACGTGTGGTGGGTCACGGATTCTAGGGCTAGATTAGGTTAATAGGTCTACATTAGGTTTCTAGGATTCTAGATTAGTTTCTGAGGGTTAGATTAGTGTTTCTAGGGTTAGTTTAGCTTTCTAGGATTTCTAGGGCTAGATTATGTTTCTAGGATTCTAGATTAGTTTCATAGGGTTAGATTAGTGTTTCTAGGGTTAGTTTAGCTTTGTAGGATTTATAGGGCTAGATTATGTTTTTAGGATTCTAGATTAGTTTCTAAGGGTTAGATTAGTGTTTCTAGGGTTAGTTTAGCTTTCTAGAATTTCTAGGGCTAGATTATGTTTGTAGGGTTATATTAGTGCTTCTAGGGTTAATCATACATGAATAAACAATCACATGGCTATAAATCATAACTTAATCATAACTCAGACATCAAATAAACGATATAAGATAACGATATCAAATAAACCATCTAACATGAATAACATTAACCATTCATGAATAAACAATCACATGGCTATACGATGTACCTCAGTCAATTAGGCCTTCTGGATCCTCTCGGTTTTTTCGAACAACCTCTCATGCTCTGCATGAGTTAGTAAGTAGCATACCTTGTTTGATGACTTCGTTGACATTGTCTGTAGTTGGATGTTTGTACCCACGACCAAGTGCGTAAAGTGATACACGCGCGACCCTGGTTTATAATTTGTGTATGTGTAGCCATTGCTCTTTGGTCCCTTTCCATCCACTATAAGACATTCCCCTTGAACAATCATCGAGCCAGTCGAAAAGATAATGACTTCACTATCCGTTAATGATGTGGGGAGGGTTTGCTTCCCCTGGATGCATCATGCCAACCAATAATTCATCCCAATTACACTGTCTTCCAGGGCGACAACTGCATAGATGTGTCCTGCAAAAATGCATTTTAAGGTCATATTCCAACAAGCAGTGGTTTGATAACTTAGATAATTACAAAAACAAGGAGGGAACCAGGATATGCATGCAGAAATGTTTACCTGGTTGTACAAGATCAGATATATGATCATATTCATTCGAAATAGAGGATTGGCCTTCCTCTCACTGGATTATTTCAACAACTGCACGTGGGTCCACTGCAAGTGATACATGATTCTATTCATCAACCCAATCCATTGATTCGCACTCATCCCACTCACAACTACTGCAAGACCCACAAAAGAAAGAAAGTTTTCACATCCATATTTCAAATAAAGGATTGTTTGAGATTCGAACCGAATGAAATCCATGAGTGCCTTGCACAGTACTACAACTATAAGAACGCGATCGATCTATATCAACTACATTCCAGAAATTTCTGACAACATGTCCTCTACCTATTGGTATGTGTTGCTTCATGGTTCGATCTGACATTTTTTCTTTGCACCATCAAACTGTGGATTCGGCATTCCGAATATGAGGGCCTCCCATGCACCTCATCTCCTCCCTTCGTAGGGAAGTTTTGAGACATGCTCCAGCCCCGTCGTGTTCTCCCTTTCCATGCCCGGTCTCAAAATAGTTCCATACATGCGTCACATCATAAGTCTTGTGCAACATACTCAACCACTGGAAAACACGTGCATTTTTGAACTGGCCTGCACAACCATCTGACCATATCCAATGTTGTTCCATATGTATCCCTCTCTCCTTCAGCTAATCATAGAAAATTTTGAAGCAATCCTGCACATAATGCAGGTTGTGGCACCTGCCGTCACTGATGTAGAAGTTGGTCTCTTTCAATAATATCCTCATGTCGTTGCTTCTCTCTGGCACGTGCCTGTACATGGTATGGACCATTATGATAACTTGGTCTGAATGGTAGTATTGAATTTGAATCTCATTCTGTGGTTGTACGGTATAGTTTTCCGCAAAGTCCACAATCGACAATATTGTGCCCTTGGGAAAGGTGTCTTTGCACTGTGTGTACTGTTCATCCTGCCATCGTGCTACATGGACGTGCTATACATAATGCTCTGTCTTTTGGTAGAATTCCTTCATGAAATCACAAATTTGTACTTGGTGCCACAAAACCAAGGGCATTAATACAACGTGAAATTTTCAATTTGAATATATATGTACAAATTCAACATGTGCAGTATGAAAGCATGCAAACTTAGATTACCTGTGACTTCACCAATGCAATTTTTTTTCTTTCCTTCGAACTATCTACTTGATATGTTATGTACTGGAAGTTCTGCATTTCTACTGACATCCTCCCAAATTTGTGCTCCATGGTTGCGTGGATGCAACGGCTCAATAATGCAAATCCACTGCAACTGGAACACGTCCCATATAAACATGATCTTTTGTAATATTTTTGTCCTTCAGGCCTTCAAAACATTATGCTATGTATAAATTCTATGAATGCATTCGGTGGTTGTAACAAAGGACAATCCTGCACAATGTTATTATGCAAACCAAAAACTATATGTCTATATTTATCATAATAGTACTCAAATTCTACATGGTATGTACAACAACATGTGCTGCAATCAATGCAAATTCTAACATACCAGGGTTTGCATTTTTCGAAGGACCTTTGGCCCAAGTTCAATTGTGTGTGCTCATTCTTGAACCTCTCATAGAGTTCTGTTTGTGTGGTGTCAAGGAAGTGCTTGACATGGGGTTCACCCCCCATAACACCTTTTCTCAACTTTAAAACATCTCTTTGATTCGATGACGGTCTAGTGTTATCATGCCAAAACTTTTGCACTAGTTCTTTAACAACATCAATGAGCTTCATGTCTGAACGAGGTAACCTACCAACAAAGGCCCAACAATCTTTTTGGCATGGGGTCTCAAGTTTTTCTCTAATGGCAGAATACTTTTGAAGAGTCTTTCTATCTACTTTAAAGATTTTACACGTGTGTGATAGTAGGCAACGTTGCCTTGTGGATTTGTCTACAATCGATTCCGACAGTACATGACGGGCCGCATTAAAATCTTTTGTGCGAGAAGTTTTTCCAATCAAATTAAATGCAGATTGTAGATTTCTAACAACATGATTGTTGGCCTCTGAACTTCTAACTACCTTTATGTACAAAATTCTCCTAACATCAGCTAGACAGTGTGATTTTAACAAAGCAAGAAACAATTGACATTTTGCTGCATCGGTTTTGGATTCAAAAAAATCTTTGATTATCTTGTTACAATGGAAATCAATAGTGCATTTCGGCATCTTACCTTCAAGTCCTGAAAATGAACTTTCATCCACATGAATAGGTCTGGGAGTTCTTTGTCGTCCGATTGATAGTTGAGGCAAGGGAGTCGGCAAGGAAGTACGAGTCTCGTCAACGGTTTGTTGTGGCCCTTCGTTCAGTAATTGGTCCTACAATGGAGTGTGTTCGCTAGGTGGGTGCTCTTCTTGGGGTGGTTTCCAGTTAAGAACTTGTTCAACATCCATCCCTTCATACTCGACATTAGGAAATATTTGATTGACTTCAACCACTTCATCATTGCTTGTTGATGGATCTAAGGCACTAACATTTTCATTTTTACGGTTTTGCATGTACAACCTGGCCTTTTCTCTTATCTCATGGGCCTTTTCAGGGGGCAGCGGCCTCCTTCTAGAATTTCTTTGATTATTACGTATGTTTCCCATATTCAATGCACTTTTGGAAAAACAAAAAGAAGACCCCTGGAAGAATGAACAACAAACAAGATATTAAAACTCGATGTGCATATTATTAAAGCTCGATGTAGCAATTGATTATGTACAACAACATCTAGTGATAATGTTTTCATATAATCTTAAAAGCTATTGGGAATGCCCTACATATAAAGTTACAACATCACATATAGGAACTCAGTAGGATGGTATTGGATGGTGGTATGGGATGTTAGTAGTATAGCAAATTCCCTACAGGGGAGAAGCTCATATTGACTTCATTTTCATGGTATGGATGAGGGAAAATAGCCCCAAAAGACTAAGAGTTTTCAATTGTTTAGGTGTTTGTGTGAGTTGTTGTAGTGAAACCATGAGGAATTCAACATATGTTTGTCTACTAGATGGTGGAATGTGATTATGAAATGTTCTTGGTGGTGATGCAAGTAATTTTTTTTATTATCTTCGTGAAAGGTTGAAAGCATTGCTTGGTGCATGTTGTAGTTTTTTTTTGGTAGGATGTTTTTATTGTCTATGTTGAAGATTAAGAAGACTAGAATAGATCTATCATACAATTCATGAGGAAAAACCAAAATACATGCCATTCAAACAAGTGAATGAAGACTAAATTACATTTAACAAGATCAAATTTTCACCATACCTCAAGGATTATGATTGCTCTTTGCTTCAAATGTCAAATGCTCTTTTGATGTGTCCACTATATGTAAGAAGACTTCATGTGTATCCAAGTAGCATGAGAATTCAATCCAAGGTGCCAAATAGAGTCCAACTATTGTGTATTCACTCAATTGATCAGGTGTGTATTCAATACAAAGAGCCAAATAGAGCCCCAAATATTGTGTATTTTATCCAAATGGTGTATGAATTCAATCTATCATGAAAATGCTTGTTGGACTGTGCGTGAAACCAACAAACAGAATGCGATGAATGAGAAAAAAATGCGGGCGAAAGAACGCGGGTGATTTTCTAAATTTTATGTTCAACGGGGACGCGCACGTGCCTCTAGCGCATGTGCGCTATAGACGCGTGCACGCATCTGGCACATGCGCATCCTTGCTGAACGTTGCAATGGTTGGTGGGTAATGTTCTTTGTATTTATTTCCCAACATATATAAATGTGTCGAGTTATGCCTAGAGCCCCTCCCCATAAAGAGCCCCTCCCCCATAAAGGCCTTTAGGACCTCTTCTAACCAGTGATCAAATTTGAAGGGCGGGTCTTAATTTCAATTGGAAGGGAACTTGTTCTTGGAGTGCTTCAAAGATGAAGGGAAATATAAATAATTGTACTTCAATTGACAAGTATAAACTAACTAAACCCTTCTCCCAAAAATGTAAAAAACAAATATTGGCCATCTAAATTTTTACAATCTTAGTTAGTTAATATATAAATGAAAAAATGGTATCTTTTCAATAAAACCTAATTTGAACACATTATTTTACATATATGTAACATTAATTTTACATCTCATTAAAATAACAACAATTCAGTTGTATTTTCCATGTTGGAGCACACTTCATTATACATAAAAACTACTAAAACTATGAAATAACTATATTGGGGCATCCACATGATCTTAGGCATAGTGCAGAACATTGTAACTAGATATAGTCTTAAAATAAAACTAGAACCATGAGAAAATTACTTGTTGTTAACTATGTACAGAAGGAGACCACTAAGAAAAGCGAGGCTATAATAAACCTACAACCAAAAAATACATATAAAACCAACCAAAAACTTAATTCAAACCAAAGAGAGGGTATCCATTCAATCCTGAGAGATGTAAGAATGATGGACATTGGGCGCCTAAGAAAAAATAATACATATCTTAGAATACATTAAACAAATTCCTCCATAACAATTAAGTTAGCAACGCTAGCATCACAGGGGCTGGGGAATGAAATTTTGTTGTTCAACACTTGTTGCGACAACATACAAGTATGGAATGGAGGGGAAATGGAATCAAGCCTAAGTCAATTGGAGCCTTGCAACTTGCTGCATGTTTGAGTCTTGATAATATGCCTTTTAAATTGAACCAGAACACCAAAGGAAGTTTGTTAATGGCTCAATTTGAGAAAATTCTAGATGTGAATAATTAAGAGCTCGAAGCTCTAAAATCTCTTTTGTTTTGTAACAATCCATGATTCGATGAATTCGTAGTCACTGGCATGAAATTTAAGTTATTTTATTAAAATAATTAATGTATCTACCTCTATGTTGAAACCGTTTTCAATGTTGATGCGGATCACTACACTCCTTATTGTCTTACCAAAAGGGACGAGAATGAGGAAGAAGACTTAAAATTATGGACTTGACCTTCAAAGAGTGCCTTATAATCACATTGGTAAGGAGTGATAAGAAGATCACAACAATCCAACATGTCAAATCTTAGTTGATGGTGCCAGTGCCTTGTAGTCTTCAATGTTCACTCATCATCTTGCACAATTGAGGAGTGAGTGCATGACGTGAATGATTGAGTGATTATAATTTATGATATTTCTAATATTTTGAATAATGAGTCGATTTTTATAGCATAATAATTTCAACATAAAAATTATTTAATGTGAAATTTATATGGATGGGTAATTTCAAATGTTACCCTTCTTTTGAAATGTTGATATAAATTATTTCCTTCTTGATTGGAAGGGGAAAATTCAGATTTTACTTTTTTTTTGAAGGACAGTTTTAACTTTACACTTCTAGGAAGGGCTAGAACCCTTTGGAAGGGCTCAGAAGGGTTCAAATTTGAACGTTGCTTCTAACCCATAATCCCTAAGTGCATTTAAGTGCTTCTAGATGTTTGGGGGTTTAAGGGTATATTTACAAATTTGTGTATTTTGATTTCAAAACATTAATTTAATTTTCAGTTAGAAACATATGTATTACGTCAAGAATAATTAAATACATAGTAGATATATATTAATGTTGTATAAAGACTGCTTGAAGGTGCCATTATTGTGAGATTGATGTATGTCAGATTTGTTCATAATTACCATCAGATTTTATTCTCTTAGGGCGATGCAGATGTGACAAAATGCACTTTGATGGTTAGTTTTATTTGCTGGGAAATATTTGCCCGGTTAATTTATGGGGAAGGATAACAGTCTTGATACTCCCACCCCTATGGAAGGATAGAAAAGCATAACACACAAGGTATTTAATCTTGGCTTCATGTAAAATGCAGAGCACTCTTCTTTACATTGTTGTATTAATCAAAATCTAAGGCACCTGTTATTTTTTGTCTCAGTGTAGGATGAAGATGATGAGATGTAAAGGATCTAATCAAGTAGTCATGGAGGGCCTCCTCATCATGGAAGATTTTACGAATAGTGTTCATCTGCTGTAAGTGGAATCACAATTGCAATAAAATAAGGTTTTTCGTCATGCTGATTTGATGATGATGATGATGAAGATCATGACAAAGATGATGATGATGATGAAGATGGTGATGATGATGGTGACTAATGGAGATGATGATGATGATGATTATGATGATGATGTTGACGATGTTGTTGATGATCAATATGATGACGAATATGCAACACATCATCCTCATCATCATCATCATCTTCATCATCATCAACAAAATGATCATCATCATCACCATCATCATCGTCATCATCTTCATCATCAACGTCATTGTGAGGACGAGGATGATGATAATGATGATGATATGATGATGATGATGATGAATATGAGTACAATGATGATGATGATGATGATGGTTATGATGATGATGGAGATGATGACGATGGTGATGAAGATCTTGATGATGATGAAGATGGTGATGATGATGATGATGACGATGAAGATGGTGATAATGATGATGATGATGACTAATGGATATGATGATGATGATGATTTATGATGATGAAGATGATGACGAATATGTAGCACATCATCATCATCTTCATCATCATCCACAACATGATCCATAGCATGATCATCATCATTGTCATCATCATCATCATTGTGAGGAAGAGCATGCGGATGATGATGATGATGAAGATGATGATGATGACGACCATGATGATGAAGATGATGACTAATGGAGATGATGATGATGATGATGATGATGATGTTGATGATGAAGATGGTGACGAATATGCAGCACACCATCCTCATCTTCATCATCATCAACAACATGGTCATCATCATCACCATCATCATCGTCATCATCTTCATCATTATCATCATTGTGAGGACGAGGATGGTGATGATGATGATGATATGATGATTATGATGATGGTGGTGGATGATGATGAATATGAGTACAATGATGAAGATGATGATGATGATGACGAATATGATCATCATCATCAAAATCATCATATTCGTCATCATCATCTTCATTAGTCATCATCATCGCCATCTTCATCATCCTCAGCATCAGCATCATCATCATATGATCATGGTCACGATGATCATTGTCTTCGTCATCATAATCGACATCTTTATCATCCTCATCATACTCGTCATAGCCATCTTCATCATCATCATCATCATGAAGATGATGATGAAGATGATGATGAGGATGAGGATGATGTGCAACATATTCGTCATCATCTTCATCATCAACATCATCATCATCTCCAGTAGTCATCATCATCATCATCACCATCTTCATCGTCATCATCATCATCACCATCTTCATCGTCATGATGATGATGATGATGATGATGATGATGATGATGATGAAGTTGATGATGATGTTGATGATGATGATGATGACGATGATGACTAATGGAGATGATGATGATGATGATGATGAATATGATGTTGATGATGAAGATGATGGAGAATATGCAGCACATCACCATCATCATCATCTTCATTAGTCATCATCATCGCCATCTTCATCATCCTCCCCATCACCATCATCATCATATGATCATGGTCACGATGATCAGTGTCTTCGTCATCATAATTGGCATCTTCATCATCCTCATCATACTCGTCATAGCCATCTTCATCATCATCATCATCATCAGGAAGATGATGATGAAGATGAGGATGAGGATGAGGATGATGTGCAACATATTTGTCATCATCTTCATCATCGACATCATCATCATCTCCAGTAGTCCTCATCATCATCATCACCATCTTCATCGTCATCATCATCGTCGTCATCATCATCATCATCTTCGTCATGATGATGATGATGATGATGATGATGATGAAGATCATGATGATGATGAAGATGATGATGATGATGATGTTGATGATGATGATGACGATGATGACTAATGGAGATGATGGTGATGATGATGATGATGATTATGATGTTGATGATGAAGATGATGGCGAATATGCAACACATCATCATCATCCACAACATGATCATCATCATCGTCGTCATCATCATCATAATCATCATAATTGTGAGGACGAGCATGAGGATGATGATGATGACAATGATGATGATGATGATGACGATGATGATGAAGATGATGAAGATGTTGTTGGAGATGATGACGAATATGCAACACATCATCATCGTCTTCGTCATGATGATATGATGATGATAATGATAATGATGATGATGATGATGATGATGATGGTGGTGGATGATAAATATGAATACGATGATGATGATGACTAATTTGGAGATGATGATGATGACGGTGATGATGATGATGATGAATATGACAAGGAATATGCAGCACATCATCAACATCTTCATCATCATCATCAACTTCCTCATCATCATCATCATCATCATCATTGTGAGGATGCGGATGATGATGAGGATGACGAAGATGATGATCATATGATGATGATGATGATGATGATAGTCATCATAATAGTCATCTTCATCATCCTCATCATACTCGTCATCACCATCATCCTTATCATGGTGATGACGATGATGATGATGACGACAACGATGATGATGAAGATGGTGATGATGATCATGACTAATGGAGATGATGATGATGATGATGATGATGTTGATGATGAAGAAGATGATGAACATGCAGCACATCATTCTCATCATCATCATCATCTTCATCATCATCAACAGCATGATCATCATCATCATCATCATCACCATCATCATCATCGTCATCTTCATCATCATCATCATTGTGAGGACGAGGATGACGATGATGATGATGATATGATGATGATGATGATGGTGGTGGATGATGATGAATATGAGTATGATGATGATAAAGATGATGATGATGATGATGATGACGACGAAGATGTTGTTGATGATGACGATGAGGAAGAGGGTGATGACGAAGATGATGATGATGGTGGTGGATGGTAATGAATATGAGTACAATGATGAACATGATGATGATGTTGATGATCATCGTACTCATCATCAACATCGTCATCATAATCTTCACCATCATCGCCATCAATGTTGATGATGAGGATGATGATGATGATGACGTTGATGATGAAGATGATGACCTAGATGTTGATGAAGATGAGGAAGAAGGACGATGATGATGATGGTGTTGATGATGACAATGATGATGATGACGAAGATGATGATGATGATGGTGATGAGGATGAAGAAGATGATGATGATGGAGATGATGTTGATGTTGATGAGGATGGTGATGAAGATGATGATGATGAAGAATATGACGATGGTGGAGATGTTGGTGAGGAAGGGGGAGATGACAATGATGATGAAGATGTTGATGATGATGGTGTTGGTGATGATGATGATGATGATGATCATCATCTTCATCATATTCATCATGATCATGATCATCTTCATCACCATCATGATCAGATCATCCTCGTCACCATCATCCTCATCATCATCATCACCACCATCATCCTCATCGTCATCTTCATCACCATTGCCATCATCATCATCACCATCACCATCATCCTCATCGTCATCTTCATCACCATTGTCATCATCATCATCATCACCATTGTCATCATCATCATCATCACCATCACCATCATCCTCATCATCATCTTCACCACAATTGTCATCATCATCATCATCACCATTGTCATCATCATTATCATCACCATCACCATCATCTCATCATCGTCAGCATCATCATCAACATCTTCAACATCATTGTCATCTCCCCCTTCCTCATCAACATCTCCATCATCATCATCTTCTTCATCATCACATCTTCATCAACTTCATGTATCCCCTTGACAAAGGAAATTAAATAAACCATACGAAGGCATACAATAGCGCGTATGGGCAAGGATGCATGTGCGTTGTTATTAACGCATGTGCGCACCTATGCGTGCGCGCTTTCAATCACGCGTGCACGTGTTTGCGCGTGCACGTGTTTGAATTCAAATTGTTTTTGGTGCCCTTCCAGGATTGGAATTAGCTTCGGATTGTACCTTTAGGCTCGGTTTGATTTATCCCTGATTTATAGCAGAAAACATCAAACGCTGCAACTTCCTATTTTTCATAGCTAGTTCTACATAAGCTCCACGCGTGCACTGTAGATGAAATTGCACACACTTGTCGAGCTCTATGTGTAGATTCCAAATATATAAATTTTGAATAGATCTGTTGTTGTTCTCTATTTTTAATTCATTTTAAACTGCACTTATGTCAAATTTGTAAAAAACATAGGTTGTTTATTTGGCCTATAACTTTTGATTGGCTTACCTATTTCGAAAATAGAAAAGAACCCACGTAAGAGCACGAAAATACCTACAACCTAAAAAAAGTGCATTTTGATTATTTTTAGACCATGATATGGTGGATTAAAACTTGACAATGTCGTTTTAGGGATTCACTAACTTCAATAATTTAAAAAAAATATAAAATTGAATTTTAAAATTTTGGAAAAATAGCCCCATACAAGATTTTTCTGTTGCCTATGCCTCTACATATTTTTTTTCTTATAAATTGAAAATTTACATAGCAAACAGGTGGCTC
Organism: Larix kaempferi; assembly: GCA_027924585.1. Classification (NCBI taxonomy): domain Eukaryota; kingdom Viridiplantae; phylum Streptophyta; class Pinopsida; order Pinales; family Pinaceae; genus Larix; species Larix kaempferi. Next base: position 12,328,291 of record BSBM01000437.1, read on the forward strand.
AAAAAAAACATGTGCATTATCTTTTAGAAAACAAATAACATACCAATCTTCGAATAATGACATTTTGGGGTGGTTATACCACTTTTCCATAAATAAAAATTATATATTCCGGAAGGTCATCCGTTTTTCTACGTTTCATCTTTTTACACCTAATCGGAAAAAGTTTTGTAGCTACCTCTAATAATTGATTTTAATGATAATATTTTTGTTTTTCCAGAATGTCATTGCAACTAACATGTCATAATTGGGTATCATAACCTTGCACTAGCCCTAAAGTATTCAAAGAATGTGTATTTCAATTTTTTGAACAGAAAACATCTATGCACATGTTTATTTTTTGTGATTTCTTATATATTGGGAAAATGATATATTCTTTAAAGGACACATCTCATAATTAAAGGTTGTTTGAAACTTTTAAAAAGTTGTGAAAGGGATTTGGTTGCAAGTATTTGGATGATTGACGAGTAAAAAAATTGGAGGTTGCGTGCAAGGAGAGTGAAGCGATGTGTTTGTTGAGAAGAGAACACCAGTGAACCCATATTTTTTCCCACAATAGTACAAGATAGGGTCATGCACAAAAAAAGAGATCTTGCATTAACGGGTGCATATATAGAACCCATATACTTTTAGGGGGTGATAAGGAAGAAAGGACAAAGGATTGATAAAGAGAGAAGAGAAGGAAATAGAAGGCCAAAGTCTAAAATAGAAGGTGGATGAGCCGCCAGGAGAAACTGTCATGGGTAAAAAAAAAAAAGTCTCAAACAATTCAAGAGAGAGAACAGAAGAATAGATAAAAGAGAAGTAGAAGTTACAATGGAAAATGTGTATCATCTCATGGGATACTTCTCAAAGACATACTTGTAGAAGATTGTAGTAGAGATAACACATGAGGTGGCACATAACAATTTTTATTTCCCACCACCTATGTTCACTAGTAAGAGCTATGATATGTGGTTTATTAAAATGAAAATTAGATTACATGTAGAAGATATATGGGATATTGTGTTGAAGGGATTGAAGAACCTACCTATGAGGTAATGAATCAAGATCATAACAAATAATGATGTTATAGCATTGTCTCTCACTCGACTAGGCTTGGATGAGAGCGTTTTACACAAAATTCAAGAAGCAATGAGTGCCAAGGAAGCTTGGAGGTTTCTAGAAATAGACTACAGGGAAAGGGGGAGAAACATCTTGCGGAATGTTTCCACTCTGGAAAAAGAATCTATTTGTAAAGTAGATCATGGTGAATCCCACTATGCTAAGTCACAAGTGGATGGAAGTCATAATGATTGAGATGAAGACACAAATGTAGAATCCTATGATGGTGAATTTTCCAATGAATCAACCAGTGCTTTGGTGAATTCACCAATGTCTATGTTGATGAAGAAACTACCAATAAAGAAACATGCTTTGATGAAGTGAATCCAACAAAGATTAATGATGAATATGAAGTAAATCTCATTGTGCAAGTGGATGATAAAGATGAAGATGATAATGAAGTTAATATTGATGAGCAAAGAAATATATATCTAAATTTGCATATGAAATAGTTGAAGAAGAAAAAGAAACAAATGAAGAATGCAGAGAAGATGAGATGGCAGAAGTAATGGACAACGAAATGGCTATGGAAGATGTTCCATGGATCATAGTTGACAATGCAAATGTATTATTTTGTTGGGCCTAGATTTTTGGGATGTACCAATTTTTGAAGAACCAGTTTTGGTGTGGAAAAAGACAAAGTGGAAGCGGTTCGGTGAAGTGGTCAACTCCGACAAAGCGGCCAAGAAAACTGGGAAAACAATCATATTGTTCGAGTCAATGGTCAGGGTTGATTCAATTAGTTAGGATTGGTCCACATTACATTAATTAGTGTGTTAGGAAATTAGTGAGTTAGTGGGAGTAGGGAAAGCTAAGTGCACCCTATAAATATGTAATAAGAGAAAAGTTTTGGGTTGGTTATGATTATGCTCTAATGGTCATTGTAATTCAGGTTATTTTCTCTGTAATGAAGCTATATTCTATGTATGTCGGAGATATTTTGGGGAATCCGAGTTGCTGATCTGCAGGTTGTGTGCATAGATCCATTGTAATTCATGAAGAAATCTGTAAGTCTTACCTGAAGTGTTTATTGGGCTGCGACTCATAATAAAAACAAGCGCTTCCGTGGTTTTTCCCAGATGGGTTTCCACATTAAACATGGTGTTTTTGCATGTTTTGATGTGAGTTGATATGTGTTTATTTACTCTGTTGAATATCTAAGTGAATGTATAATAATTAAAGTGTATGAATGCAAATATAATCTAAGTATGTTAATTCGGTGAATTTAATGGTTATGTCAAAGTAATATATGTCTCGAAGCTCTGTTTCCATTGATTTTATGAAGTAGAATATGTTGATGAATGCATTGTCTGTTGAGTAATCTCCTTTTACACTACATGAAGTTTGGCTCCTACAGTTCCCATAGATAGTTTGGGTGAGACCTCATTTTTTTTCTACAGGTGTTGGTGAAAGGGATTCGCTCCCTCTCAAGATGATGTCAGTTGATAGGTGTTTGTTGGTGAAATGTTAAGTGTTGAACCCTGGTCAAAGTAAAAGTGCACCAACAAATGGTTCCATTACAGGGACATGAACCCAGGTCTCTCGAGTGAAGGGGACCCAGGTCTCTCGGGTGAAGAGGGACAGGACCAGGTAGCACCACTTGCCCCAGCGGAGGGGGTGGTTAAAATTCTATCGAGTGCAATAAGTTTTGATGAACCAGGTAGTAGTGTGAAAATTCCAAAATCCGGGTATGCGTACATTAAATTACCTGCATTACCTCTTTATATGTTGCACAGGTTACATGGAATCATTGCAAAAGAAATCAAGCTAAGAGAAAGTTCTATGTTGGAACTGATGAAAGGATACAAGAATCAGGAAGCTATATTGAAAGAGTTGAATGTTGAGCTTCAATAGGCACAAGGACCTGCTGCAAAAGGAAAACGACAAAGTACAACAAGCGATCGAATTTGCATGTCAAGAAGTTCCTAAGGATGAAATCATTGAAGAAATGATGACTAAAGAAAAGGTACATCACTTAGAAACGGTCTTTTCATGATACCAGATGAAGGTGCAAGAGTTAGACTCTAAGCTAGTTCCGACCACCCCACCTGAAGTGAATAAGCAGAAATGAGCAGAAGTTCAAGAGGTTGCTCAGAGCCTTCAAGTAGCGGAAGCTTAGTCCATGAAAATGTATGAAGAAGTGTCACAGTCCTAGGATGAGCTATCCAAATATGTTACATTACAATAGGTTCAAATGCGTCTTGGGGCTGCTGAAGGAAAGATGAATGCTCTACATGAGCACTTGAAGACTTTGCCTCCAGTCTAGAGCATGGGTAGAGCCACAGAAAGTAAATATTTGTAGCAGGATATCAATCAACTGAGAATGCAGCATAAGCAATGAACAAAAAGAGTCCAAATGCTCTAGTATGAGGCCCAACGTGTCTTAGAGGACATTAGAAGTAGGCATACTTCCATCCATTCGGCAGTCATCGAGGCTGTCGAGGCGAGCCAGTCACATATTACTGTAGAGGTAGTAGAAGATGTTGGACAGAACAAAGATGAAGTCCAGCAGCTCGTCGAAGTGAGTAGGAACATTTACAAAGAGTTTTTGTCGAAGCTACAGGAACCTGACTCATAGCCTTGAAGTGGCTCGAGACGAGCCACATGTGAGCGTTGGGGACCTATTAGGCCTAGCCTTTTAGGAAGTACCAATTTTTTAAGAACCGTTTTTGGTGTGGAAAAAGACAAACTGGAAGTGGTTCGGCGAAATGGTCAACTCCGACGAAGCGGCCAATAAAAAGTGGAAAACGGTCATATTGATTGAGTCAATGGTTGGGGTTGAGTTAGTTAGTTAGGATGAGTCCACATTACATCAATGAGTAGGTTAGTAAGTTTGTGAGTTAGTGGGAGTGGGGAAAGCTAAGTGTGCCCTATAAATATGTAATAAGAAATTTTTTTTGGGTTGATTATGATTATGCTCTTATGGTCATTATAATTGGGGTTATTTGCTCTGTAATGAAGCTATATGATATGTCTTTTGGAGATATTTTGGGGAAGCCAAGTCGCTGATCTGCAGGTTTTGTTCTTGCATCCATTTTAATTCATGAAGAAATCTGTAAGTCTTACCTGAAGAGCTTATTTGGCTGCAAGTCATAACAAAAACAAGTGCTTCTGTGGTTTTTCCCAGATGGGTTTCCATGTTAAACATGGTTTTTTTGCATATTTTGATGTGATTTGATATGTATTTTTTTCCTCTGTTGAATATCTAAGTGAATGTATGATAAGTAAAGTGTATGAATGCAAATATAATCTAAGTATGTTAATCCGTCTAAGTTAAGGGTTCTGTTGAATTAATATATGTCTTGAAGCTCCGTTTCTGTCGATGTTATGAAGTAGAATATGTTGATGAATGTATTGCATGCTGAGTATTCTCCTTCTATACTGTATGAAGTCTGGTTCCTGCAGTTCCCATAGATACCTTGGGTGATACCTCATCTGCTCTGCAGGTGTTTCCGAAAGGGATTCTCTCCCTCTTGGGCCGTTGTCTGTGGATAGGGTGTTTGTTGGTGAAATGTTAAGTGTTGAACTCTGGTCGAAGTAAAAGTGCACCAACATATTTTATTTTACAGCTATAGAAGATGAATAATGTGACCATGTTGAAGATGCTATAAGGAGAAATATTGAAGAAGAGATGAAGGAATCCATGAATGTTGTTGAAAATGGAATAAAGGAAGATGCCATGAAGACATGTTGTAATCTTGTTTTTGAAGATCCTGTTGATAAGATATTTATAAAGTGGAGTATTGAAGACATCTAGTCTTATTAGTATTTGTTGAGTTGTGTTGAAAAATATGTCGATGATAGTATGGCAGATGATGAGAACAACACGTGGGTATTTGATATTAACACATTGTAGATTTTCGAGTGGATCTTAAATACTTTATTTATAGCCCATGGTGTGAAGGGCATATAGTATGAGAATTGTGAACAACGGATGGAAAAGAGTTTTGTAGTTGAAGGTGATTATAGTAGGTCTAAAGAATATGAGGAAACACTGAAGAACAACATCAGAATAAAGATGAAGTTGAAGAAGAAGAGAATAATTGCAGATTTTAAATTTTGGAGTCCAAGGAATAAAAAGAGGAAGAAGAGTCAGCAATATGAGTAGAGCATAGTTTTTCCAGATGTTTTTAAATTGTTTGTCAGGATAGCTGAGACTTAGACTAGTAGGTCATAATGTTTTGAATGCATAATTTTTTTTGTTAGAATTTTTAATGGTTGTATATAAGAGGCAGTGTCAAAGTATGTTAACTACTCCCACCACTTAGTTCTTAATGAAGTAGTCGTACACAGTTTATAGTGCTTGTCCATATATGGACAAATACTTTTGCATTTATTAGTTAGTGGAGTTAGTGGAGAAGATATGGTCAGAAATCCTAGCATTTGTATTGCCTATGTATTCCTAGCTTCATAGAATGAAGAGCAAGGTGAAGCTCCATAGATTGTATGTGTAATTTATCCTTTTCCTTTGCTTTGATGTTTGACAATTGTTCTATATCTAAACTCAGTTGTGGTATATTTTAACTCAGTTATTATGAAATGCATATTATGGTCATTAAAACAACTTTATATAATGTATTGAATGATATAAATGTATCATCTCTGAGTGATCGATACAATACAATGTCTAAATATTTATCTTTTTGTGATGCAATACATTGACATTCACAAATATGAAAGGAAGGAATAAGATAAGCATTACACAATTTTAGGTTGTTGGAATTGAGCTCAAATTGTTGTAATTGTAGTTTTAGGTTGTTGGAATTGCATAATATGGGTGCCCAAGGGTAATTGACGGACACTATATCCATTTTTGCAATCAAAATTTGCAATTCCAACAATGAAAATCACAATTTAATAAGTTGGCTAATATGACAAAAATGGGATCACTCCACTCTCTCATCCCCTCTATATTTTCAACTACTCTCATCTCTATTATTGATGATATAAGAAGAATATATTAGAGGCTATCGACTCTTTGTATCTAGGTCATTTTTGTATTGAGATTTGAGTATAAACCACCTGATTCCAAGAGAATTTTTTGTTTTGCACATACCTGCTTGTGCTCAACATCCCTAGATCCAATTCCTGTCTTCAATCCATATGACAGTTCAATGGTGGAACTTGTTTGGGTATGCTCAAGGGTTTCTAGATTTTTCTAGATTTCTTTATTTGAATGAGTGTTTGAATCCTCAAGACTATTTGGGTTTTCTTTTTCTATAGAAGGTATTCCAAGGAGGAATTTTGCGTCACGCCGGTGAAAACCTGCCACACCAAATACAAGAGATTGGTTGGAATGTAAATGGGGTCGTTGTATTTTTATCTCTGAGTATAGGTCTTATATTACCCTCGGAAGGTATATTTACTCCCAAATTTTCTGTCAATAACCACAGAAAGTGGGCAGAATTTTCTACAATAAAACCACTTAATGTTGGAATCGATTTTATATTGAGAGGGGGGTGAATCAGTATTAGCGCAATTATCAACAATTTTTACCTTATTTAAAATAGTAGTCTTAACTTAATATTTATCTTTAGTTATGCATCCAATATAAACAAAATCATCCATCTATTTATGCACCAAGACAAAGAACAAAAAAAAAAGAATTTGACGTGGAAACCCAATCGAGAGAAAACCATGGAATTCTCTTTTGTAATGAAAATAATACATTCAAGGAAGCACCAAATTCCTATATTTACCAGCACCAACTAGAAGGAGGAACCAACCCTGGTTTTACATGAACTGACTTGAAGGAAGCTCCAACTCCTTGTGTTCTCAAACACCAAGTGGAAGGAGGCTACAATCTCCTGCTCCTTGCCTCGTCATGCCACCCAGATATCCAATATACAATTCTGACTTAAAAAACTTCCAACTCGCGCACACTTTTAATCTTCTGATATTAGTTTTGTTGTGCGCTATCTTCGCATTGAGATGATTCACTCTCACTATCACTTTTGCACTTTCTGCTATCAGTACCTCTTTTTCTTTCTATCACTTCTGCACAGACCATATATGTAGTCATCTTCATGCCATTTATTCAAAGTGATCTACTTCACGCTCTTTCACTTCTAATGGATAATGATCTACTTCACTCTTTCATGTCCGTTGTTGTTTCTGCAATTACCTCCATGCCAATGTATAACCAACTTCATGCATTACTCCCAGCTATTCTGTCAACTTCATGCATTTCTCCCCCTTCGACATCAAAGGAAAAGAGGTTCCATTACTTGCAAAATGTATATTATACTTTTGTTTTATTTTTTTGTTGGCCTCTACCTCAACTATTTTCAGGGATGAGTCCCCCTGTCTTCATGCTTCGTTTCTTTTCTGCAATTCTGCAGTGATATCCCTTCATAATTATGTCTGATTGTTTTCTTGATACATGTGTTACATTACTCCTTAATCTTGATCTCCTATTCCTGTCACAACACTACATTATTCTTTGTGTAGTGATCCATGCACATTTCCTTCCGTGTCAACTGCGCAGTGTCAATTGTTTATGAATTTATGCCTCTTTATTTGGGTTATCATTATGTTGTGGATTGAGAACCACACCCAGTTTTTCCTTGAGATATTCAAATGTACTTCACGGAAGAGGTTTCATAAATATGTCCACAATTTTTTCTTTGGTATCAACATATTCTAATTTGAAAAAATTATCAGCTACTTGCTCTCACAAAATGATACTTGATGGGAATGTGTTTAGTTTTGCAGTGTATAATAGGATTTTTGGAGATACTGGTTGCGCTTGTGTTGTCGCATAGTATTTGTATCGGCTAATTTATATTTAATTGCAGATCTTTCAAGGTCTTGCAGATCTTTCAAGGTCTTGCAGATCTTGTAGATCTTTCAAGGTGTTTCCTTGGGTGCGTCCTAAAATCTTGCAGCAAGTCCAACGAATTGTGTGATATCTGGTCTTGAGGCAGTTACATATAGTAGAATTCTGATCATGGATGTATAAATCCTTTGATCAACTTCTTTAGCCTCATCTTCTTTCTCACTTTGCATTCTGTAACTATAGGGATACAAAATGGCTTGCAATATTCCATGTTGAATTTCTTTAGTATCTCCCTTACATACTTAGATTGAGAGATGAAAACACCATCATTTAATTGAGATATATGTAATCTAAAGAAAAAGTACAATTCCCCAAGCATGGACATTTCAAACTCTTTTTGCATATCTTTGGAAACTTGTCAACTCATTCTATCACCATTGCTTCCAAAACTGATGTCATCAACATATACTTCCATGACTATCATCTTTCCATCGTCAATTTTTATGTAGATATTGTTCTCACCACTGCCCCTTCTGAAACCTTGATATTGAAAGTACTTGTCCAACCTCAAATACCAGGCCCTAGGAGCTTGTTTAAGCACATAGATATATTTACTTAGCTTGCAAACATAATCTTTGTTTCCTGAGAGTGAAAAACCATGTGGTTGTTCAATGTATACTTCTTCTTGAAGATCTCCATTCAAAAATGTTGATTTTACATCCATCTGATATATTTTTACATCTTCTGCACAAGAATAAGCCAAGAATAGCCTGATTGCTTCCATTCGTGCCACAGGGAAATTTTTTTCTTCAAAGTCTATTCCCTTTATCTGTGCGTATCCTTTTCATACCAGTCTCGCCTTATTTCTGACAACTTGTCCTTCTTCATTTAGCTTGTTTCTGCATACCCAGTTTGTTCCAATAACATTCTTATTCTTAGGTCTTGGAACCAGTTCCCAGGTTTTTTTCCTTTTAATTTGATCTAATTCTTCATTCATGGCCTTCATCCAACCTTCATCAGATTTGGCTTCTTCAATTCTTTCTGGTTCTATTTGAGACAGTAATGAGAAATTCACTTCCTTAGTTGGATTGCTCAGACTTCACTTCTAGTTCTTACGCCAGTATCTTTGTCTCCGATAATCAAATTTTTTGAATGATTATTTTGGACATATCTAGAAGGGCCCTTTGTGTCTAGTCTTCCTTCTTCTAATTTGCACTGATATACTTCCTCCTGTGGAACTTTTGTTTCTTCATTTTCTTCAGATGGTTGTTTTAGCAAGGGTAAACCATCATCTTCTTCAATTATTCTATGAGTTAGTACCTCATCAACTTTCACTTCAGGACTTTCAACTATCTTTCTGAGTCACAAATTATACAACTTATAGGCTTTTCTTATAGAGGATTAACCAAGAAAAATTCCTTCATCTGATCTGGAATCAAATTTTCCAATATTTTCTTCCTTTCTTTTGATGTGGCATTTTCTTCCAAATATTCTGAAATGCTTGATTGTAGTTGTTCTTTCCTTCCAGAGTTCATACGGTGTTGAAAATATATTTGTTCTAATCAAACATCTGTTGAGAATGTGGGAAGCTGTATGAATGGCATGTGTCCAAAACATATCCGACAACTTTGATTCATTCAACATCATCATGTCCATCTCTTGAATAGTTCTATTTTCCTTTGTGCTACTCCATTTTGTTGTGGAGTTCTAGCTGGTGAAAATTGTCTTATAATTCCATGATTGTCACAGTAGTTATCAAACTTGTTTGAAGTATATTCTCCTCCATTGTCAGATCTTAAACACTTTATTCTTAATTCGGTTTTGTTTTTAACCACTTCTTTAAAATTTTTGAAACATTCGAATGTTTCTTATTTTTATTTAAGAAAGAAAACCCATGTCATTTCGAGTGTAATCATAAATGAAAAGAAGGAATTAAGGCTTGCCAATCATTCATTTGGTTCGCATTGAACCTCAAAGATATGAATGAACCATTTCCAAGGGTTTTGAGTTAGTGTACTCTTTTGTTTGATGCTTAATTCTTGCTTGTTTCCCATGTACACAATGTTTGTAGAATGCGTTTGAAGGCTTAGTAATTCTTGGAATGTCCCTTATTACTTGTTTCCAAAAAATTCTGACAAAGTTTTCAAAATTGATGTGTCCTAATCTTCTATGCCAGAGGAAACTTTCATCGGTTTGTGCCATGCAACATTTATCTTCCTTTTCTTCATCTATAATATAGACATTGTTAGGAGTCCTCGAAGCTGTTGCCACAATTATTCCTATATCATTGTTTTTTATTTTGCATTTTTCTGAGTCAAAAGTGAGATTGTGTCCTTGGTCGCACATCTGGCTGACACTCAGAAGATTATGTTTCATGTTTTCGACCAATAGAACATTTTCTTCCTTGGTCCTTCTGGTTCCCATACTTTCTAAGACCTTACCTAATATTTTGTCTGAACCATTATCCCTAAAGTAAGCATTGCCTTTCTTGTCTTCTTTAAACTTCATAAATGTGTTTTTATCTCCTGTCATATTGTTGGAACATTTGTTGTCTATATACCATTCCCCCCCTTTTACTTTGTGCATGTAAAACTATGCTATAGGCTTCCTAATGAACTTGATCCTTATGATCTTTAGTGGTTTCAATGTATTGCGCAGATTGATTGCTGTTGATTTCCGCAGTTCTAATTGTTATGATCTGGATTGCACTCATCTTCTGGGCTTAACACACTGAAGAGATTTCGGTCTTCTATCCATATCTCAGCTGGTTTTATAAGGTTTCTTTGTTTAGGATATATCTGATTACGCAAACCATTCTGCCTGACATACGCTAATGCATGAGCTCTATAATTTATTGCTTATGACTAAAAGTGTGATAGAAATAGCAATTTCCCAAGAAAAAATTTTGGTACCTTATAGGATGAAAACCCTAGAGTTGTGCAAGCTTGTTCTCTGGATGACTTGTATTTTTGTGCTCTCTTTCAAATTTCTGATCTGTCCTAGAAAGTAGAGTCTTAAGTGCGTTTGCATAACTTTTAGCAAAATATGAGTCTTCATTGATGTTTTTTCTGCATTTTTGCTCACTTTCTAACTAAAATATTAATTTCTATAGATCATTTCTTAGAGAGACAATTTCAACTTCCAGACTCTCGCACTTGTCATCTTTCAACTTCAACTTCCTGGTGGTGTCTTCCTCCAACCTCAAAAGAGATTCCTACAGGAACTTGCTTTTCTTCCTTGAATTGTTTAGCTCATCCCTAGAACTAACTAGTTCCCCTTCAAAATATACTTCAACCATCTGTTCATATTTTCAATCCATGTCTGCTGAGTTCTGTACAGGGATCTATCTTCCAAATGTTAATCTATTACTGAAGCAACCCTCTCTGATACCAATTCTTGGAATCGATTTAATACTGAGAGGAGGGTGAATCAGTATTAGCACAGTTATCAACAATTTTTACCTTCTTTAAAAGATTAGTCTTAACTTAATCTTGACCTTTAGTTATGCATCCAATATAAACAAATTCATTCATCCATTTATGCATCGGACAAAGAACACAGAACACATAACACAGGAATTTGACTTGGAAAACCAATCGGGAGAAAACCATAGAATGCTCTTTTATAATGAAAAGAATACATTCAAGGAAGTACCAACTTCCTGTATTTACCAGCACCAACTGGATGGAGGCACCGACCCCCTAGTTTTACAGGAACCAACCTGAAAGAAGCTCCAACTCCCTGTGTTCTCCAATACCAAATGGAAGGAGGCTACAACCTCATTTGCCTTGCCTCGTCCTACTGTCTAGATATCCAATACGATTCTGACTTACTGAAATTCCAACCTGTGCACACTTATGATATTCTGATATTAGTTTTGTTGTGCGCTATCTTCGTATGAATATGATTCACTGTCACTGTGCTACATACATCACTTGACTTCTCGTTCCTCTCAATTCAACACTTTTGTTGATGTCTTACTTCATGTACTGTGTGCTTGTTGATTCTGTAGCCTATTCCAAGGTATGCTTTTTCGATCTTCTACTACAAAACTGCACTCACCAACTGATACTATTCTTTCAATTGATAGTTTGCTGCTCTAAAATAATGCTGTAGTAACAGATGGAACTGCGCACTTACTGATTTGTCCGTTCTGTTTAAGTGCCACAGTCTTTTAGAAAATCCGTGACATGTCATGCATCAATTGATTCATCTTCTCAGTTTAACGCACTTGTCTCAGATCATCCTCATCATGATGCGCTTACTAGATCCTGTTTTTGCTTTGTTGGCACGCATCAGATGGAATTTTCAGCTTCACACACTTTACTTCAGTATTCGTGCATCAACTAAACATATGCACATATTTTGATATACTTCAGTTATGTTTCTATGCTACTTCCTTACTTACAACATATTTGACTGTTTGCGTGATGTTTGCAATCCTGTCATTCAATCTTCACGTAATTGTGCATACTCCTGTGTTTCTTCCTTTCGGTATTTGCGCATCTATCACATATATACAACATCATTATGCGCACCATCTGTTGTATCATTCCTCTGTATGTGCGTACCGGCTCCTCGCTAGATCATGTTGTTTTGTCCTCAAGCCGTTGATGACCCGAATATAAATATGTATTTTCCAACTTAGGCTCTACAATATCGCCATTGAGCTTACATCAAATCTCCAACTTGCATCTCTATTTATACATGTCCTTCATAGATTGTATGTTAACAACTTGGTTATGGCATCCCTTCTTCCATACTTCACAGATTTGTGCTTTTTCACATGTCATTTTTTGTGCAATTGATGTGTCATCCTTTGTGGGTCTTGCGCATTCATGTTCCATGACTTGGTGGGACTTACACCTTAGTGTTGTACTCTTGTGCTCTTAATGTACCATTTCCTTGAGGTATGTGTGAATCCTTGCTCTTCAACTTGATGAGCCTTCGACCCTTACTATACCATCCCTTGTGGGTGTTACAGTCCTGATGTATCAATGCTTGGCGAAATATGTGCATAAATTGACTTCTACTTGGTGGGACTTTGATCCTTGTAGTACCATTACATTTGGGACTTGCACACTTTCAGGACTATTCAGTTTCTTGCTGTTTGTGCACTCTCAATATTTGACCAAGCAATGTTTCCACATTCCAGAGTCTTCTTTCAACATGCTTGCACACTTGTATCTTTTATTAACCAACTCCTTGGCTGCTTGTGCACATGTACCTTTGTCCAACAAGTTCTTTGACTACTTCCTTGAGAGAACATGACTTGGTGGACTTGATATCTGCGTTGGCACCACATGTAGTAGGATACATTGCTTTTGTACTTCTTTGGACCAGATTTGCATGTTGTACCTTTGGACACACATCTTCATAATGGATGCAACTTCTAGATATACTTCTTCACACTAGCATTCATGTCCTTCACCATCTTGCACATATGCTTCTTCAAAGTGGTTTCCATATACTTATTTAAGCTGGCATAGGAATGTTGTATTCACTTTGACATCAGTTGATATCAATGCCTCAAACTGAATTGTAATGTACCAACTAGTATTAGTGATCCAAAAAATCTCTTCCACAAACAAATCAATAAAAACAATGTTTTCCGGAGCTAGTTTGACTGAGGGTGGACAAGATAAAAAACTATGGATTGAAGGAATGTTCTGATATATGTTAATACCTCTGTAAAAAGTACTGATACCATTGATGTTTCAATATCAGCAAGTTTGAAATCTACTCCAACGCTCCTGGGCACCTTAGCATATGCATACTAGTATGGATCTAAAATTTGACTAGAAGCTATGGATGGATGTTTTTGACTCCAAGAGGCTAAATAAAATTAAATATCAGTCAACAAATTCACAGGTCACTCCATCAATTTTGAGGAAGTCCTTATAAATATTCACAAAGATACAAGCAAAATTGCATTTCAGGATTGCACAACTAGTAAAATTCAGGAGCTCCCAATAAGGTAGAGAAGGCTCATGAATTAATCAAATAAGACATGGATTGGTTCATATAACATGTTAATTAAAATCAGTAATATAAATCAACTCATTTGGACCTCTACTCATTCATTTATTCAACATAGTCTGAAAACTAGTCAATTTCTATGCAAATCTAGAGAGGGTGGAGAAACATGAGAATAATTCAAACTTCTGTAATTTTAATTGACATGAATGATATCATAGGTTTACATTTACTATCATTGCATCATATATAGGCCTATAGGCCTCTCAAAACAATATAGAAACACCTCTCTTCTTCTACACAAGATTCTATCTCTAGAAATCCATAGGAAGCTTGGAGATTCGAACCATGAACTGAATGATGCTTCTTCTGAAATTCAAATTCGACTTGATTAGATACAGGACCTACAAATAAAATCATTGATAATGGATTAATACCATTATCCTCTCATAGGAAGCATGGGCACATCTCCCTGCTTGGACTAGGGGCACATCTCCTAAGTCTTTGAGGCACAATTGCTCTCAATCAAAACATCAAAATGACAAAATATGTGAATGTGGTGCACACTGATTCATTTATAGAGAGAGGATGACTTGTGGAGCAAGTCTCCTTAGCTAATGTTCCCTCCATGAGTGGATAAGGAAAGCTATCTTTCCTTCATTTTTCCTTTTTGCTTTGCTTTCCTTCATTTTCCTTTTCCATTTGCTTTTCCACCTTTTATTTTCTTTTCCACTTTCTGCTTTAGATTTTTCTGCTTTTTATGGCTTTTCTGACTTATCCTACTTTTCTGAAATTTCCTTCTTTTCTGATTTATTCTTCTTTCTACTTTTATTCTACTTTTCCTAAGTTTTTGCTTATTTTATGACTTGCTCCATCTTTCTTTCCCTTTTTCCTGATTTTCTAGATTTAGGTGCTTTATCCTTAACTTCTTCTTTAAGTCATCTCGAGGTCAACCTCATCCACTAATGCATTCTAGTGGAGCATTATCCTCATTTATTTAAGATAAAATTATTAAATGCATGAAAATTAAATATTCCAAGTGCATAATAAAATTTGGAAAAAAAATAATCCACACTCCTAATTAATTAAATGCTTGGAATTCAAAATTAACCCCTCATTAATTAATTAATTCCAATCTGTCATTAGGATCCATGGGGTTTGATCTACTTCATGGTGCTGACAAAATAGGAACATGAGAGTCCTCCCCTCCCAAGATTGTTTGTCCTCAAGCAAGAAACCAACTCCAACCATCTATGAAGCCAACCAGTGACTTCACTCCTCAAAATATGTTGTTGGCTATCTAGAATTGAAATCCTCAATTCCAAGCAAAATACCAAAATTCCACTATGTCTCTGTTGCACCACTCTGATTATATATGGATCTTCAAGATTGATCCAAGGGTCCCACTGCTTATGTTGCATTCCTTCAAACATCAAGGAAAACTGAAATGATCCATCAATTCCTAGATCCCACTGCCATTGTTGCATGTCTCCTGATAGCACTATTGCTTGTGGGAAAATATCATCCCAAAGAATTACAGGGTCCCATTGTCTTAACTAGATCCTCCCAAACATCAATATCAACAAAAAGAATATATCATCATGGGGGATGTCTAGAATACTCCACCAAACTATAAGTTTATCACTTCTAAACAAATATTGAATCTCCTCATAAGCCATATGCAAACTAGCACTTCAATTCCCATTCTTAATACATAGATGGAAATCCCATGTCCATTCAAGTATACTAAAGACATCACACAACAGACGTAAATTCCTATACAATTGATCACAAAATATGGATGATGTGTCCATAAGATTTCCACTAATGCAAGAAAAAAACTTACCACTTGGGGTACTCAACTCCATTATGTAACTATCCACCCAATCAGTGGATGAATGCATACTCCAACTTAGTGATTTGGATGGAGAATGGTGAATCAACTCTCTATAACAATCATCCATCATGGTAGGATCAACCGAAGGGATATCATGTGCCTCCTTGACCTCAAACTCCCCAAGCACATGCAAATCAGATTGTACTTCATATTCCCAATGCACACAAGTACCAAAAATTAACACATTGTTGTTCCAATGACAAGGGTGAAAGTCCCATGTCCAATCACAAAGAGGATAGGCATCATCACAAGTCCATGGGGGCCCTAGCTGCGCACAAAAAGTGTAAAATGTATCCAATAAGTCTCCATAGATACAAGCAATAATATTAGTCATGTGTCTTTTCTCCCAAATAGGGAAAGAAGAGACACTCCAACCTAATGCTCCGACTAGGAAGCAATATGCTTCCCTATGTGAGTGCTCCCAATGGCTCAACTCTCTGCCATTGGTCCAAAGATGAACCAAATTTCTCCAGTAAGTATCCACCAAATATGTGGATGCATCAACTCCACCAAAGGATGGTCCATCAAGCATGAACTCTTCTGACTCCTCATTGGAGGAATGAATCACTCCAGGAAGAAGCTCAGTTTGGCTCCGGAAGGTAGTATGTGCTTAAAAATCATCATCTGCATCTCTAAAATCCTCAAGAACATGCATGCCATCATGAATCTCATGAACCACCATATGATGAGGTTTCTCCATAGAACTCTGGATGTCATCAATCGAAAGAGGATGGATGATTTGAATGTATGAGAAAGTATGTGATTTTTGCAATTCTTGGTGAAATTTTTCTATCTCCATCTTGGATTCCAAGAGGGCACTTCGAGTGCTTCTCAAAGAATCTTGGGTGGCCATCAACTCATCATTGAGCTTGCAAATATATTCATCATCATCCAAGTATGCTTCCTGCAACATATGAAGAAGACCATGCTTATAATCTCTGTCAAAAAGCATATGTGAAAATTTTCCTTGGTTTGTAGTCTTTGCTTTCTGAATCTTCTCCATTTGAAGGACTTTGTTCCTTATGCACATGTACTCTATTTTGACCTTCATCTTCAGTAGGCCCATAAGAAATGTAAGAGGAATTGGTTTTATGTGTATCCAGTCAAAGAAACTCTTGAGGTCCCTTTCATTTTCTTCCTTGAACCTTTTCAATTTCTTGTAATGAAATATATTGATGGATTGCACATCCATCATCAATTCATCCTCATGCTTCTTCACCCTGTCAGGTGGTCTACTCGATGGGTGGTATTCAAGAACATTCTCATGTTGTTGTATTCAATTCCATATGACCTCAATCTGATGTAAGTAGTCCATACTTGTGCCTTGAATGGTGGTGAGGCCCTCATTAGCCCCCACAATGTTACCATGCTTTACTATGAATATCATGCCATGGAATAACTCTTCATCTTCTATGTAATTTTTCCTCCCAGGTATGAATGGAAATGTATTGTAAGCATTATATTGCAGCCATATATGCCTTTCATGCTGCTCATTGGTCACAACAGATTGAATGCAACAATAGATCCATTACTAATGCAAAAATAACTCTTACCCATGTGAGCTAGTCTTGCACAATCTTGAGTCTCCATCTCGGTGATGTAGCTATCCATCCAATTCAATAATGAATATGATTCTTTTCTTGCTAATCCAAATGGAATGTAATCAGCCATATTCATCAAGGATAAGTCTTCGTTACATGAAAGAGGCCCCATAATCTCTCTAGAGTGAGACAGGTTCCTGGCAATCATCCTGCAAGTCAATGCTTTCTTGAAGCACTTGTAAATATGAGGACTCCTTATGTTTACCTTGGAAATGATGTTGCTCCATAATGTCATGTGTACTATTAGACACACAAATCTGATCACATGTGTGTTCATTCCACTCTTGAGAATAATGCAAACTCTCTTTTAAAAATTTAGCCTTATCAAAAATTTGGATCTCAGTACTAGAAGGATATTTTCTGCTAACCTTATCACTAGAAATGGCTGCCATATCAAGATGAAACAAAGGAATTTGGTGAATGCAAAAATTAGAATGGTTTCAATACCTTTGTGACACATCTATCTCTTCATGATGTGGAGTGGTGATGGCATGCTCCCACTCCAAATCTCCAGCTTCACTCTCAACTAGAGTGTGATTGTATTTTTCTCCATAAGGATGTTCCAAGAATGCTTGAAGGGTTGATCCTTTCTCTTTTGTGATTAAATTAGTGGGATATTCTCCAGATTGATAAAAAAATAATTGATGCTACCAAGATTAGATTTACCTTCCTTCCTTAGCTTGAAGTCCTCTTGTTCTTGCTCAATGCATTCATTAGAGGAAACACATGGCTCTTCTCTTCGAATATTGCTGCTCCTCTCCTTTGATGGCTAATTATTACTCTATTGTTGCTCCTTTAAGCTAGTTGATGCATCTTGCTCCTTGGTAGCCTTAGAAGCAATTTTATTGGAGACTTTGTTTGAAGAGAATATGAAAAGTCTCTTCATGCTAGAAACAGTGGCATCCAATGAGGCTTCACTTTTGATTCCTCTTTCTTCTTCTTTGCTCACAGAGGTGGAATAACTTGTTTTCTCTATGGGTGGTTTTCTGCTCTATATTAAATCCAAAGATTCATCCTTGATCTCAAATACAAATCTGTAATAAAAATAATCTTTGAAGGAAATGGATTTATGAATCTTTTCTCTCAAATCTAGATACTCCTGGTAGTGGCAGAGCAAATTTTTACCTGTAGATATCCTCTTCGCTAACTCCTTCGTAGGATTAGCCATCGGTGGTTCATCCCATTGATCTATGTACACATGGTCACAAATGTAAGCATAATCATCTCTTGGTAGACCTCCATCAATGTAAATGATTTATTCTTCCTTGTATAACTCAAAGACTTCATCTTCCATGACTATATCTAGTTTTATAGCTGCAACTTGAAAATAGTTTTGACATATTCCTTCATCTGAGATTTAATTTTCATAGACTAAGCCAAGCAAAGTGCTCCCATACAACTATAGTGTACCATCTAGGATTAGTGATACAAAACTATCTTCCACAAAGAATCAATTAAAACAATGTTTCTGGGAGCTAGTTTGACTAAGGGTGGACAAGATCAAAAGCTCTGGATGTAAGGAAGGTTCTGATATATGTTAATACCTCTGTGCAAAGAATTGATACCATTGATGTTTCAATATCAACAAGGATGAAATCTACTCCAACGCTCCTGGGCAACTCAGCATATGCAGACTAGTATGGATCTAAACTTTGACTGGAAGCTATGGATGGATGTTTCTAAATCAGAGAGGCTAAATAACATTAAATATCAGTCAATACATATTCATAGGTCACTCCATAAATTTTGAGGAAGTTCTTAGAAATATTCATAAAGATATAAGCAAAATTGCATTTCACGATTGCACAACTAGTAAAATTCAGGAGCTCCCAAACAGGTAGAGACGGCTTACGAATTCTTCAAATCAGACATGGATTGGGTCATATAACATGTCAATTAACATCAAGAATAGAAAGAAACTCATTTGGACCTCTATGCATTCATTTATTCAACATAGTATGATCACTAGTCAATTTCTATGCAAATCTAGAGAGGATGGAGAAATATGAGAATAATTCAAACTTCTGTAATTTTAATTGACATGATTGATATAATAGGTTTACATTTAATGTCATTACATCAAATATGGTCCAATAGGTCTCTCAAAACATTATAAAAAAACCTCTCTTCTTCTACACCAGAATCTAACTCTCGAAATCCATAGGAAGCTTGGAGATTTGAACCATGAACTGGATGATGCTTCTTCTGAATTTCAAATTTGACTTGATCAGCTACAAGACCTGCAACTAAAATCAATGATAATGGTTGAATACCATCATCCTCTCACATGAAGCAGGGGCACATATCCCATCTTGGACTAGGGGCACATCGCCCAAGTCTCTGAGGCACAATTGCTCTCAATCAAAACATCAAACTGAAAAAATATGTGAATGTGGTGTACACTGGTTAATTTATAGAGAGAGGATGACTTGTTGAGCAAGTCTCCTTAGCTAATGTGCATTCCATGAGTGGATAAGGAAAGTTAGCTTTCATTCCCTTTTCCTTTTTGTTTTGATTTCCTTATTTTTCCTTTTCTGTTTTCTTTTCCACTTTATGTTTGCTTTTCCACTTTCTGCTTTATTTTTTTCTGACTTTTTTTATTTATCCCGCTTTTATGAACTTTCATTCTTTTTTTATTTATCTTGCTTTCTACTTTTATGTCGATTTCTGCTTTATGGTGCTTTTATGATTTGCTCGATCTTTCTTTCCATTTTTCCCGATTTTCTAGATTTAGGTGTTTTCTTCTTAACTTCTTATTCAAGACATCTCCAAGTCAATCTCATCCACTAATGCTCTCTAGTGGAGCATTATCCCCATTTATTTAAGATAAAATGATTAAATGCATGAAAACTAAATATTCCAAGTGCATAATAAACTTTGGATAAAAATTAATCCACGCTCCTAATTAATTAAATGCCTGGAATTCAAAATTAACCCCTCATTAATTAATTAATTGAAATGTGTCATTAGGATCCATGGGGTTTGATCTGCTTCATAGTGATGACAAAATAGGAACATGACATGAGTCAATTGACATCCTCTTTGACATTAGTTGACATCAATTACAACCAAAGTTTAACACTTAAAATACAAAGTGATGATCTTGGTGAGCATACGTGTCATCTCTTTTGTGTGTTCCAAGTAAATATAAGCATGGATATATTTAGGAGTAGCCTACTTATTCTAGATTTTGGACTTTACGATGAGTTTTGATCAAAATCTGGCAAAACATTTTTTTGGTAAAAAATAAATTTGGAAGTGTTTAAATTATGTTTTTGAAGATTTTTAAAGATTTCCGATAGTAGTCCGAACAAAATAAAATGGAAAATATGTCTTAAAAAGATTGAAAACATAGAATATTTAGACTAGGCCAAGTTATTTATGCTAATTACCAATCCAACTAAAGCTTAAATTAATTAGTTTTTATGCGTAATAAATAATAATATAAATATTATTCATCATATTATGTTAAAATTTAAGTTATTTTTGTTTCCCAAAAGATCTAACCCTTTTCAATTGTTGAAAGTTTTGTATCTTGAGCTAAATGGAAATATTAAAGTGACGGATTTTAGCAAATTTTGTGAATACATCAAGTTTGTCATCACAATGTATTTACACATAGATATAATCATAGATATAAAGAAGCGGATTAGTTTCCTTTCAGCTATGTGCAAGTACAACTATGAAATATTCTCATAATAAAAGTAGGTTAAGCGTTTAACAATGAAAATGAATTAAAAATTGTCCATGAAAATAGAATTGGGATCGTATGAAATTGTCCACGAAATGAAATCGTATTTTATAATATGAGATCAGACATTTCTTGTAATGTTGACCTATTAAAATGACCTTTTAAAATATTGAAATATTCGTATTAAGAATCCATTCATGTATCTAAATACATTAAAAATAGCCCACGGAAATTGAAATTGAATTGGTATGCAATGAAATAGTTCACAAAAATCTATGGCATTCTATATTATGAATTTGAAATTAGTTTTAATATGGTGATTGATGTTTCGCAGATTTTTTGGTAAGATCTTTTTATTTAAATTTCAAATCAAATGTGTGAATTGAGTTGTGGATGAAAATTCTTGGCACAATAGAAAAAATCTTTGAAGACCATCTTAAAGAGCATAACTGAAAAAATTTCTTACGACCATCTTAAAGAGCATAACAGAATTTCAGTTAGAGGAAACTTGTTTGAGACTAACCATGAAATGAACATTTACATGTGATATTGCTAGATACACCTAACTGTGTGCATATAAAACATATATAACTTTCTTTCATCGATATGAAAAAAAAAAAAAAAAACTTTCTTTCTTGTCGATTGTCTGTCATGACAAAAAAATTATTTCTAAATGATTTACACTCTTTGACATGGAAAAAAAATGGAAAAAACTGTTGTAAAATTATAACACTAATATAAACACACCACAGTTTTATAACAAACATTGAAAATAATAAGGTGTATAATCCCGTTTATAATATGAACACAAACATTGAAAATAATAAGGTGTAAATCCTATTTATAATATGAACACAACTAAGATTTAGTATTAGCATTGAGCACAACATTTAATATTTATCCTGTATTTATTTTACCATAGATTAAGGGGTTCCACATTTAAAAAATAAATAAGAAGAGGAGTGCTCTCATATGGGATTCCCTAATTAACCCTCTTTGGAATGTATTCATCCGAGTTGGAGTTTTTGTAATTTTGTAATTTCGACGAGTAAGATTACATTACATTTTAATCAATCAGTTTTATCACCAATCACCATGGATAATTTTAGGGTTGAATCTTAGCTGATGGGTGAATTTAAAGGGATTTCCAAATTTTAGTGGGCGAATTTTTATATGCAAAAGAATTTAAAATTTTAAAAAATTCGTCCTATTTTTATTTAAAAAATAATATTTAACATTGGATCGCCCTCCATTTTCTAGGAGGAAGAGCCCCGAAAACAAATTTCACCCTCCAAAAAATTTGTAAAATATTTCATTCGCCCATTTAAATCAATTAAATTTGTCTTGGATGCCTCAATCGCCCCCGATTTATGGACATGGAAGTTAATAATAACTGTTTCGCCCTATATTTTTCTTGTAAATCCAGGATACCATTGTCCTCGCCCATGGTTTATCCGTTTGGAGATTTTTTTAACATTTTCTTGTAAATCCAGGATACCATTGTCATCGCCCATGGTTTATCCGTTTGGAGATTTTTTTGACATAAACGAGTCCATATATCATGGAATCGGGGCATTTAGTAATGATTTTTACCCTTTATATAATTAAAGAATTGGCTTTCAAAGGGTAATAGGTTTCAAAGCTTGTGTGTAAGGAATTCTGTAAAAATAGGGTTTCAAATTTCAATTTCAAAGGTTGTTCTGGAATTTGTGGAGTTGCAGCTTTCCAGGCTTGATCTTTTAGGTTTCTGCAATCAAATATTCCGAAGCGTGGGACCACAGGTATGGATCTTTGATCACGCACTTACTCATCATATCTTTATTTACCAGATTAAGAGACCAGTCATTTATAGACTATTAGCATGACCCCAAAGCCATGGAAAGCAGCTTCGGTTGGGCTCCAGTGATTCATAGACTATTAGCATGACCCCAAAGCCATGGAAAGCAGCTTGGGTGGGGCTCCTTCCTTGCTCGTCTATTCTAATATCCATCCATGTCCACTATGGGAAGCTTGTCGTGATTGTTGATGTTGCCAACCAAAACTGTGTATGCAGCCTTTGTTCCTTCTCCCTTGTTGGTATTCTACTCATATTGTAATTCTATTTGGTCAGTGTTATTTTTAGTTAAATTTACACACACCCTACTTTAATTCGACATAATAACTAACTACTAAAATAGATCAGTACACGATTTGTTGATGCCAGGCGCATCTCCGTACTTGTCGAAGCCATGGGGACTGCTGCCACCCAATTGGACTATATACACAATAGGGGTCGTACTATCACACTAGCCAAAGGTAGCATTAACCATAACAGTAGCCCAAATCCCTGTTTAAGTAGCAAGAATAGTAATAACCATTTATATAGTAGCAAAATTCAATCTTATAGCAGTGCGATCCATCCGGGTACCTAAACCTCTTATACTATACCCTACTTCAACTCGTGTATTTATACTGGCCGGTAGTGTCATTCTCATGAATATAGTGGGTATACATTTTCTTTTCATTTCTCCAAAAGCTGGTTCAATATACATGCTTATTATTAATACTATAAAACTAAAAAACAAGTAGCTTATTTGGAATGACAGTTGCTCGAGTTCGAAAGATGGAACAAAGACTTCTTTGCTCAGAAAAATGCTACTGAGAGTCTTCCTTTATTATTTGGGTCGAGCTCCTACTTATCGAAGAGAAGAGGAATCAATCTATCTATAGGTGGGATAGAGGGGTAGAATTATAGAATATGGCATCTCATTCATTAATTATGGCATTTCATTTTTAGAGATCTCATTCATTAATTTAAGATCAAGGGGGCATGGTATATAAGCATCATATACGTATTTAGTCTTATCCGGCTGATACATATTGGTTTTAAAGATGTGAACGAGGTGTCTTCTCTCCCCCATCCTCTTTGGCATCTATGCTGATGAGCTGAACAATTGAAAAGAGATTCTACTTTAGGTCAAGGATGGTTTCCTATTTCACAAAATCTTGGTTTCACTTCTGTAAGTCCAAAGGCGATGGTATTGCTAAAACCCTTTTCTAGTACTTTTAAGGGTTAGTAGCTATTCCACAAGCTGCTATTCCCCCAAATACAATATATATAAGAGACATATAAATTAACAATATGTATATACTATATATGTAGATAAGCAATATGTATCTTCTTCTCTGTATGCAATGCAATGTAGAGGATGCTCTCAAGTTCAATTTATAGGGAGCAGAAGAATGATGAATGATAGCTCTATCTCTCCCACCAAATACTGTGGGTGAATGGTCTAGAAATGATAAATAATCTCCCTGAAGTTTGTGGTTAAATGATTGAAATAATAAATCCATCTTCCTGAATGTTGCAGGTGAGGCGGTAAGATCCATTCCTCACCAACTAGCCATAACCTATATATCTTATGATTGCTTGATAATCATAATCAATTCCCCACAGTCTACTCAAACGAGATAAGGAAACCACAAGTGTATATTTATCTTCCTGTTGTTTCCCACTTGATATATATTAATGTTAATCTTAACTTGCACGTAAATATTGTTTTAAAAAATTACGTATATGAATTATCATTTATGGAAATGCGAGAAGCAATTTGGAATCCTATTTAAAAATCCGACGAGGAAATTGTGAGTTAGGTCACCTCGATGCACTTTATATTAGATATCCATGCAATGTGGACTAACTCAATTGTATTATAATGTATTATAATGTCAGTCCACATGGGAATTTTTCATTTTATCTAAATTTCTGGACTTCTGCTTCTCTTAGGTTGAGATGCACAACGGAAGTGTTTTTATTCCTCCAAATCCTTTTAGATTGCAACGTGGATTATTATATGTAGCATAAGTGTCTTTATTCTTCCAAAACATTATTATATGCAGCGTAAGTGTGTTTATTCTTCCAAATCCTTTTAGATTGCAACCTGGACTATTATATGTTTCGTAGCATTATCACTAGGTGTAAGTGAAATTATTTATGATTTGCATTTGCATTTTAGTGAGTTTTTTAGTCAAAATCTGATTGAAATGGTGAAAATTACAGTTTTAAGATGTTGAAATTGTATATTTGATGTGTTTGAGGGAAAATGAAAATTGAATTTATTTTTGTTGCAATTTGAACAATGCAAATCACCTTACTCCTTATCACACATTATAGACTAAGTTCCCAATAACCAAAACACTTAAAACAAGAGGAGATGCCAGGGAAGCAAGTCCCAGCCAGCTTTGCAAATAGCTTATAATTTTATTTTATTTTTCGCAAATTCAAGCTTCAATTTCAATCAAAATTATAATGATGAAAGAATAAATCCAGGTGTTGCATTGCTGGTCAAATGGGCCTTGAAGAGATATATAAAGCACATAATCATCCTCAAGAACATAAAAATCCATTGCAAACCATTGCAAATCTAAAATTCATCAAGTCTGTGTTGATGAAAGCATACAAGGAAATCCACGCAGAACACACCAAGGGAGAATAGATGTAGTTCTGCAGGTCAGTTTCATTAGCAATGACATGCTTGAGATTACAAGCCACGCAACTCACTACATATTGGTGGCAGGAGTAAATGCGTATTTGACAGGACAACGCGGTCAAGGAGTGATCCATACGCCACAGGAAAGCATGCAGACTTTTTTTTCTAGAGAGTGATCCATACGCTACTTCGTTTCTTCTATGAAACTTTTTTTCTGTGGATTTTATATGTTACGTGTCGAGATCCTGTTCCATTGCCTCTGTCAAATACTTTATGGATTAGCCAATTCAAACTCTAGATTTTTGAACAATTCTGGGCTTCATGTAGTTTAATGTTACGCAGTAACACATGCTTGAAATTCGATGTCTTATATGTCAAAATGTTTTTAAATAATTATTATATCTTTTAAAAATAAGCTTTGCTTTCATTTCACTTTTTTTTCTATGACATGTCCATTTTTTTTAATGACCGAACCCTAGGAGGGAGAGGTTTTCGAATTTCCCAACCAAACAAACAAACATGAAAAAATGTAACTTCAATGTGGTAATAAACCCAGCTTGGAAATCTAACCAAACCTCAAAATAATTTGTTGGAAACATGATGGGATCTCCTTCCTCTTCCCTTGTCAAGATTGTTCCTTTCATAAGCCGCATCACCTACTTTTTCTCACTCTATATGGAGCTAGAATGTGCGTAAAGTCGGAATAGTTACTATCAAGCACTTGTACTCGGCTTCGTCTTCTTTTCCTTGGTAATTCACGAATGTACTCAGGTCAGGTCAGGTCACCTTAGGTCCAGTAAGGTCAGGAACTTCGAACTGGATAGGTAAAGCCCCAGATCATAGTGATACGAAAAAGGATCGCTCTCACTTGCTCCAGTTGTTAGAGGACCATTGGTATATCGCACATTTGGGCGCGAGTAAATAAATAGTGTACTAAATTCCCCTTTTAGAGATGGTTCTCTATGCCTTACACTACGGTCTGCATGGCGACGAAAGTGTTGGGTGGTCCGCCGATGTCCCTATTTGCTTCAACAACTCCATTAGACATGCATTAAAGTGACTTATGACTTAAGCAAGATGAATATTCTATTTGTGACTACTAAAATTCAAATTCAATCATGGGCGTCACAATAATATGCTATTCCTTCTGAGTGAATATTATAATTTGTAAAACCTTAAGAGAAGCCTTAATTAAGTTGTTTACAACATTGTCTTTTATAAGGTCCAATGAAAACTTTCTATTAAATATAAATCTGGCATATCTCGATAAAAACTATCCACCTTTCTTCTAATAAATTTAGAATAATAATTTTTAAAAAGTAAATCCTGTTATGAGATTTTTAATGAATATAAATTGTCTTTTATAGGGTTTTAATTTTCTAAAACATTTTATAATATAAAGAAAATTAGTGGTATGTGCATGTAGGCGGTATTCAAGTGAAGCCTTTAAAAACTATAACCTTTGTATCAAATATAAATCTTGCATATCTCATTAAAAATTATCAATCTTTCTTCTAATAAATTTAGAATAATAATAACTTAATTGCTAATGAGATTCTTAATTGCTATAACTTTTATTAACAAAAAATAACTTAATTTAAAAAAAAAAATCTAAATAGGATTAAACTTTTGATCTCCTTTCTTAATAAAAATAAATCTTATATTATTGAAAAACAAATTCCATTCTTTAGGAGTTCAAATATGTCTCAACTCTAAAGAACATGCATTTAGAGATTTAAACAAGATATCCTTGGATATATATACAATTAAGTTTCATTATTATCATATATGAAAATATTTCAATATCATATGACCAAACTAACTTATCATCCAAAACCCCACTCACTCCCTCTTTACAAATGACAGACTCCCTACACTACTGTTTTGAGACAAAATCTATGCAAAATGTTTGAACTTGACAAAAAAAAGTTTGTGTTTTGTCTTAAATATTGTCTTTAAATGAGTGTCTTAAACTATTGTCTCTGTATAAACAATAAAGGATATGTCAATTATAAACTATATTGTCTCAACTTGAGACAAAAAAAAGTTGTGCAAATAATTTTGTCTCTCCATATCACTTTTAACTCTCTAGAGACAATATATAAATCGATGTATAAAAAACATTCTTAATCATTTGAGCATCAACTAAAGATTATTTTCTTAAAAATAAACTACATTATCATGTATTGTATTGATTTATCGTAATCATGTATTGTATTGATTTATCGTAGAGCACGATGGAATTGAACCACCAGCCTTTTAATTTGCATTTTCTTTGTAATGTAGATGCTCTACCATTGAGCTAACACCCTTTAAAGAATTACATAAGAGAGGGTGAAAGAGAGAAGTTGTTATGCAACACATAATAATTCATAGCAATATCAAATATAAAATAATTATTTTGTAAATAATTTTTTTAGTATTCTTCTACAATAAAAAGGTGCATAAATATTTGAAAAAATGGTGTTAAAGATTATTAAAGAAAGGAACTAATGCATAAACCATTTGCAAACTATGGAACATGACTAGTTAATGTGGTAGGACACTATGAACTATGTTTTATGGGCATAATTTTTATTAGGATTGACATAATAAGTGTTGTTAATAAACTTCCCTATAAATTTAGTAATGACAAAGATTAAGATCATATAGGTTTACCAAATGTAAAAGTACAGAATATTAAAGAATCCAAAGTAAAAATAATCAAGGATGCTCTCCCAATCAAAATGACAATCTTTTGAACCATGAGAAAGGATCATAACAATTTTACTCAGAAATGTTGTCATCAAAATTTATTTGGGGTGTTATACATTAACATTTTTAGTAGCAAGCAAGAGGATCACATCCAATCTAACAATGTAGACCAAATCTTATCTTAAAAAATATTAGAAACCTCTTAGTTTTTAAGAAATCCAAACTAAGATAATTGTTGTCAACATTGATTGTTTTCTTAGAAAAGTGATAGAATTCAACTTGTTATCTAAAATCATGGGATTCACATCAAATGAGAATGATATGTTATTTAGACTAACATAAGGGGGGTAAGAAAATTCTTTAGTTAAATGATGGCAATGTGTGGTAAAGAGAAACCTGCAATCCTTTGTCTTATACAAATGTCTAAGTACCTAGAAGTCATGAATGCAAGCACATATATCAAACTCTCATTAAATTTACTCTTGGTTTCTTTCATCTCATTGTAATTATGCTTCTGTAGGGGTAGTATATTTTTATTTTTAAGAGTTTAAGCCCACTTTGCACAATTTTCACCGATTCTCGATAGTATCAATGAATAAATCCCCAATCCACAATAAATTTTCTAATGGCATTGAAAGCACTCAATTTTCGCTCCTCAGTTCAGTGAAGACCGTGACCTTGTCCTTTGCTCTCAATCTCGTGCTTTTTCTTTTAAAAAAAAGTCAAAAGATTGGATTTTATAAGCAGCCTGTTGAGGACCCATTTTGAAACTAGAAAGCATGGTTGGATCATCATGATGTCTATCATGGACCATGGTTGTACTAGATGGATAAATCATGAATCCAACCATGCTTTCTAGTACCAAATAGCCTTTTGAAGGAAAACACCTGTCATATGCTTCAATATATATGGCCTGCTTTAGCACTATTGTCTTTGCATCATTTTTTGTCAATCATTTGTCATCCCACTATATCTGGCATGTGGTTCGTCCTCTTTCATTTATTGCTTTACTTGAACAATTCATTATTCTTTCACTTGTTTCTTGTTCAATATTTTCTTTTGCTAGGGGACATAGGGGAGTGTAAAATTCATCTCCCCTTGGGTCAATGGGGTCTATCCTAGGTGGTTAAAGTAGGATTTTTTAATCCTCTCGACCCAAGTCTGATCCCCACTTGCGGCTTTCCACTTGTGGGTCAATTTTCCTCCATAATACGTTATTTCATGTCGATGGGGAAAGGTACTAATCTTGGGCAAGTTGTGAGGCACCTGCAACAATTAATTAACAAGAATATGCGAAATAGCAGAAATGACAGAACGCAGAATCACTTTTGTATTGATCACAGGCCACTTCGAGGGGGCAACCTCCTTTGAGCAAGCTCAATACAAATAAATTCACGGTGCCTTCATAGGTCTCAACACACACTTATATACTAATTCTAGGCGCCAATACTATGGGTCGAAACCATGGGCCGTTACAAACTATGGATCAACAATACTACGGTCGACTTACAAAGCATATGCGCCAACAACAATAACATAAACTATTGATCAACAAATACTATGGGACGACTTACAAAGCACATGCGTCCAACAATAACATACTAACAAAGTAAAGACATGGGTTCCTAACATCCCCTCCCCCTTAAAAAAATCTTTGTCCTCAAAGCTTTAGATGTGGAAATTGTTGTTGAATCTGAAGGAGTGGTTCCGATGTAGCATCCTCTGGTTGCATGTCGTGCCACTGAATTAAGACCTCTGTGATAGAGCTAGAGCGAAGCTGACGTGTGCGCCAATTGAGGATGGCCTCTGGCTCCAAAAGGATGGATCCTTCATTATCCAGTTCGGGTAAAATCGTTTGTCCACTGATGTTGGTGCCAAGAACTTTCTTCAGACAAGAGACATGAAAGACTGGATGAATGCGGGAAGAAGGAGGAAGTTCCAATTTATAAGCAACGGACCCAATCTTCTGAAGAATCCGATATGGCCCATAGAACTTTGGAGTGATCTTATGACGCCCTTTGAGTTTCAAGGATGATTGTTTGTATGGCTTGAGACGAAGAAAAACCATATCGCCGACTTGAAAAGTGCGCTCAGAACGGTGCTGATCAGCTTGTTGCTTCATGCGATTTCTTGCCATGTGAAGATTGTCCCGCAAAATGCAAAGAATCTGATCACGATTTCGAAGGACCATGTCAACTTCCTGAACTGGTGAACTGGTGGGGGTGTATGGAAGAAGAGCTGGAGGTGCCTGACCATAGACTGCTTCATATGGGGTCATTTTAGAGGCAGTGTGGTAAGAGGTATTGTACCACCATTCCGCGAGAGGGAGCCATTTTGCCCACTGATGTTGTTGTTCCGAGGTGAAGCAACGAAGATAAGTTTCCAAACATTTATTGACAATTTCAGTCTGACCATCTGTTTGTGGGTGATACCCTGAACTCATCTTCAGTTTGGTGCCAGTGTGGTGAAATAGTTCTGTCCAAAAATGACTGGTGAAAGTCGCATCACGATCCGAGACGATGGAAGAAGGGATGCCATGAAGACGAAAGATCTGGTCCAGAAAAATTTGAGCGACGGAGGAGGCTGTATAGGGATGGCTGAGAGCACAAAAATGACTATATTTGGAGAGGCGATCAACCACAACGAGAATCACTGTCTTCCCTCCAGATTTAGGGAGCCCTTCAATGAAATCCATAGAAATATCTGTCCAAATCCGAGTAGGTATGGGCAAGGGTTCAAGCAATTCTGGAAGGAGTGTTGTTTCACCCTTATTGCGCTGGCAGGTATCACATTCGGCCACCATCTGTTGAATTGTCCTTTTCATGCCCTACCAAAAGAAGTTACGCCATGCTCGTTCATACGTTTTGAGGAACCCAGAGTGCCCTGCCGATGGAGAAGCATGGAGTTCATAGAAGACAGCCTGTTGAAGATCTGTGCTCTGGGGAAGCACCAGACGACCCTTGTATCGCAGCGAAGCACCATCCCAAGAGTAATGTGGTACAGCAGAAGGGTTGTTAGTCAAGCGTTGGATGATTTGAGATAAGGAGGAGTCATTGACATAACCCTGTTGAACAGATTGCAACCAATTTGGAACAGGCATAGAAATAGCTGAAAGAGAACCTTGGGCCTCACATGTGCGAGAGAGAGCATCTGCCACAATATTGTCTTTACCCTTCTTGTAAGTGATCTCATAGTCATAGCCCATGAGTTTGCTAACCCATTTCTGTTGTGCCAAGGAGGAGACGCGTTGGTCCAAGAAATATTTCAGACTCTGGTGATCAGTCTTGATGCAGAAATGATTCCCTAATAGGTATGGCCGCCACTTCTGTACTGCATGCAAAATAACCATCATTTCCTTCTCATAGCTAGGGGCAGCTAGATTCTTACCTGAAAGGGCTTTGCTGGTGAACGCAATGGGGTGTTCATATTGAAGGAGAATAGCACCAAGTCCATTGCCACAAGCATCACTCTCAATAGTGAAGGGCTTGGAAAAATCGGGCATAGCTAGCACAGGTGTAGTACACATAGCTTGTTTTAGTTTGTCAAATGTACATTGAGCAGCAGGTGTCCATGTGAAGGCATCCTTTTTCAATAGAGCAGTTAATGGAGCTGCAATCTTCCCATAATCCTTGACAAACTTGCGGTAGTAGCCAGTCAACCCCAAAAAACCACGAAGGCTCTTGGGTGTCTGAGGCTGCGGCCAATTGTTCATGACATCGATTTTGGCAGGATCCACACGAACCCCTTGTGCTGAGATAATGTGCCCGAGATACTCAACTTCCTTTTGTCCAAAAACAAATTTAGACTGCTTGGCATGGAGATGATGGTCAGAGAAAAGTTGCATGACAAGATCCAAATGCTGGAGGTGTTCATCCCATGTTTTACTGTAGATGAGGATATCATCAAAGAATACCAGAATGAATTTCCGCAAGTAGGGTCGAAATATTTTATTCATTAAGGCCTGGAATGTGGAAGGAGCATTAGTGACGCCAAAGGGCATGACCAAAAACTCATAATGGCCATCATGTGTGGGGAAAGATGTTTTAGTGATATCATCCGCATGAACCCGAATTTGATGATACCCAGAACGAAGATCCAACTTGGAGAAAAAGTGAGCCCCATGAAGCTCATCAACAACAGGAATTGGAAACTTATCCTTTATGGTGAGGTGATTAAGTGCTCGGAAGTCAATGCAGAGGCGCCATGACCCATATTTTTTGCGGACAAGAATAACTGGAGAAGAAAAGGAACTAGTGCTTGGGCGAATAATACCTTGCTTCAATAAGTCCCGAACGAGCATTTCAATATCCATTTTTTGGTGAAATGGGTAGCGATAGGGCCTGATGTTGGGAGGAACACTGCCAGGAAGGAGCTGAATACGATGGTCTTCTGGCCTGGAAGGTGGCAATCCCACTGGTTCAGCAAAGACACCTGTATATCGATCCAGAATTTGTTGTAGATCTAAAGGAGTATTGGAGACCGCTGATGGTTGCATCTGGATGGAATGGATCTGAGCGATGACACCATGTGAATTCTTCTTGAGAAGTTTTTCCATGCGATGTAAACTGATGATGCTGAGATAACCTGGTTGTAATCCTGTCAATGTGTGTTTGTGTCCATTGAGGGAAAACTGCATCCAAAGTTCAGCAAAATCCCATAAGATAGGGCCAACTGTGCGTAGCCATTGAGCGCCCAAAACCACATCACATCCGCCTAAGGGAAAGGAAAACATGTCAGAGCGCAAGGTATAATCTCCCATAGAGATACGCACATTTCGACACTTCCCTTTGCAAGGTAAGGTGCCCCCATTGGCAATCATGACTTCAAAGTTGGAGCAAGGATGTATAAAACAATCATCTTGTTTGGCGATCCGAGGGTCAATGAAATTATGAGTGCTACTAGAATCAATGAGTATTGTAAGAGGAAGCTTCTTGAAGTAACCCCTGACCCGCATTGTTTGGGGGGTGGTGATTCCCGCTAAAGCATGGAGAGATATCTCTGGCTAGTCATCCTGAGACGGAGGGTCAATAGGCGGTTCCTGAATGTCGACCGGAGCATCCAGTGTTTCTGGATCTTCGTCACCAATTTCTGAGGCAGGCTGAGACTCCACATCCAAGAGATAGAGCTTTTGCTTAACACATCTATGTCACCGAGTGAATTTCTCATCAAAATTATAGCAAAGCCCCTTTTCTCTACGTGCTTGCATCTCTGTTTTAGACAAACGCTTGATAGGAGTCGGTAGAGGAGCCTGCGGTATAGGTGGTCGCTGAGAACCCATATTTCGGAAGGGAACAAAAATGGGTTTGGAGCGTTGTTGGGCTGCAATCTTGTCTTCTGCCAATTTAGCCAACCCTAGTGCTTCCATCATTGTGTTGGGATAAAACATTTTGACCTCAGAGTGGATGGCATCCTTTAGACCACTGATAAAACAACTCCGGTAAAAGTCATCAGACAATCCTTCGGTGTGGTTAGCTAGATTTTCAAATTCGGTTTGATACTCTCTCACAGTGCCAGTTTGGAAAAGTTTAGTGAGGGCTCCTGTGAAGTCATCAAAAGCACTAGGACCAAATCGTTGCAAAAGGAGCTGGCAAAAGTCTGGCCATGTGGGCTCGGGATGAGCCTTGATGTACCAACGGTACCATTGAAGAGCTTCCTGTTCCAAATGAAAGGATGCCAACGGAACTTTGTTGACATCAAAAGTATTATGCAGACTGAAATACTATTATGCACGATAGATCCATCCAGTTGGATCGGTACCATTGAAGCGAGGAAAATCAAGCTTCGGACCATGGAAATTGCTGGAAGAAGAGAACCCATTGTCTACTGAAGACTTGGACTGCCATTTGTTGTTCATAGCTGAATGTTCAAGATGGAGACCGAGAAATTTTTCATCCAGATCTTGGAGTTTGGCTTGGATGGCAGCAAGTGCTTCCTCCATGGTTTTTGCTCCTGCACGGGTGACAACCATAACCAGGAATTTTTATTTTTTATTTTTTTTTATTTTTTTTATTTATTTATTTTTATTTTTATTTTTATTTTTATTTTTTATTATTATTATTATTATTATTTTTTCTGACTGGGTAGGAAAACAAAAACAGGAACTACTTCAGTAAGGGAAAATTTGGATTTGGGAAAAAATCAGAAGGGTAATTGGGGTTTGACTAGGTTTTGAACACTGTTGGATAGACAGGGAAGCAAAAATGAGTATTTCAGAAGCGGGGTGAAAGAATGGGAAAATTTGGCAGAGGGGAACAAAGAAGCAGAATTCAGAAAGGAACTCTATGGTAAAATTTGAAGGTGATCGGGTAAAATATGAGGAAGTTATGGCAAAACCCTAAAAATAGACAAATGTGGGATTTCGGGCTTTGGGAAAGGGAATTGGGGATATGGTCCTCAGGACTGAAATATGCAGAATGGGATGACAGGGGTTCCCTAAAAATTTCAAGGGAAACAGAGTGAAAATAAAGGAGATATGGAGAAAAAACTGATTTTTTTTTTTTCCAGACTGGAGCGGCTATGGCTCGAAAGAGATCTGGAACAGCGACGAATGGATTGAAAATGGATGAATCTGGAACGACCTGCAAAATGGATCTGAAATGGCGCAGTAGTGATCAACAATAGTTCAGCTGAAAGTAGATATGGACCCCAGGTATGTGCGGCTTCCTAACAGTTCAGGGGTTTCACTCGGCCACCAATGTTGTCTGACGGCTTGTGTATTGGGGCAATACCCCTCACTCCATGGCTCAGGTAAAACTGATAACCGCTTTGCCACAAACGACAGCTCTTGGTTTACCTCACGGGTGGGAACTAGTCAATCAGGTAGGGGTCGTTGCCCTTTTCGATGGTAGGTCCTCTCAATGGGCCAGCTACTTCGGGGTTCCTGTGGTACTCCTCACAATGAGTTTTAGGGCTTATGCCCAAGTACTTCCCACAGTTAAGCGTATAGGGATTATTCCCAAATCCGAACCTGCAACAGATGCGAAAAAAAAAAATTGGCAGAAATTTCACCCAGCGAGCCCAAGAAAGTGCTCTGATACCAAATGTGAGGCACCTGCAACAATTAATTAACAAGAATACGTGAAATAGCAGAAATGACAGAACGCAGAATCACTTTTGTATTGATCACAGGCCACTTCGAGGGGGCAACCTCCTTTGAGCAAGCTCAATACAAATAACTTCACGGTGCCTTCATAGGTCTCAACACACACTTATATACTAATTCTAGGCGCCAATACTATGGGTCGAAACCATGGGCCATTACAAACTATGGATCAACAATACTACGGGCAACTTACAAAGCATATGCGCCAACAACAATAATATAAACTATTGATCAACAAATACTACGAGACGACTTACAAAGCATATGCGTCCAACAACAACATACTAACAAAGTAAAGACATGGGTTCCTAACACAAGTTTGGTGGAATAGTCATGACTACTTAACCAAGATTTTCCATCACAAATATGTGGGTGCAATTCCTTTGTTGATTTAATCAATTCAAAAAATTCATCTCCCAAGACTATTAAAGAAGAACAAGAAGAAAACTCTACTAATTGTAGGGAGAAAAATAAATATAGAAACTCAAGTAGTAGAGGAAAAAACTGTAAGTAAGAAGAAGTGGCAATTGCTATCGTCATCTGAGATATGGATGGAAATCTCCACCCGAAGAACCCCTCTGATAATGTTCCTCCTTTCCATGTCCATGTTGAGCATATTTTGAAATCATTGCATTCCATGAGACCGTATTTCGCTTTGGCACTTGGTCAAACACTTTATGTGCATCCTCCAAACACCCACATTTAGAATATGTATCTACAAGATCCACTCGGCTTTGGTTGGATATGAAGGCATCATTAAGGCCACTACCATTTGGTATTGAGACCAAAACTTGAAATAGAGCAATTGAAATCAAAATTTGAAGAAGCCTTGAACTCGGAACTAACAAGCAGACTACCATTCAATATGTTTTATAAATCAATGAAATATTCGCCAAATTTTTACAAAAAATTTATAATTCAGTGAAATATTCGCCAAGTTTTTACAATATTTTATAATTCAGTGAATTATTCGCCAAGATTTTACAATATATTATAATTTAGTGAAATATTTTCCAATATTTTACAACATCATATAATAAAATGAAAGATTCACCAAAAAATGATATATACATATTATATTATTGATAAAATCGCCTTCAATTTTTCCTATATATTGGGGAGATTCACCCATTTTTTATACATAAAATTTGGAGGGGGGGGTCTTAAAATCATCCCTGCCAATCACATGCACAATCAGCTTGGAAGGCATTTCGATACTCACATTATTAAGATAATGATACCTAGGATTGATTTGGAAAATGCACGAGTCTAGTTTGATACAAAATTAGTCATACTACTACATAAGGGGGTGTTTTAAGACAATATTTAAGACATTTTTTGACTAAATTGTCTTAACTTGAGACAAAAATAAACTTGCGTATTGTCTTTAAGCGAGTGTCTCAAATTATTGTCTTAAAAAATCATCTCTTTAAAGACAATAACTGACACTAAATACATATTCTCTCTATAGAGACCATATTTCTTTAATTCCAACTGTTGTCTATTTAAAGACGATTTGAAAAAAATTATTAAAAGATATTTTGTTTCTCTATAACACAAACATCATCATTATCATGATTGTACAGCAAGGGAAGATATTAGACATATGCATATGTCCATTTTAGCATATGCCCGCATTCTACTATCTGTAACCATGCATCTTCAACACATTTGAACGATGTTAGGCCAGGTCGACTCATTCTGGTCAGGAGACAGTCACTCAATTTATTAAACTCTACCTCTTGAAAACTCTTTAGACAAGATAATGCCTCTTTCTGAGAGTTATCATTTGCATGCCATCTTTCAAGATAAATTCCTAATCTCTCCCTGTCATCTCTTCCTGATCATGCAGCCTCATCAATCATTTGTTCCGATTGGGATTGATTCTCATCATATCCTCCTAACCTCGCACCCTCATCAATTGTCTCTTCTTGATAGGAATTGTTTCCCGTCATCTCATCGTGATATTGGCTGCAACGAAGCATAGAGGAAGAATCATGGTTATTCCAATCACAAAGGCATATCCAACAAAATTCAAACCCACATGGCAGCGTGCAATGCATATGGATACACCCTCTATTCTTCTCTATTGGTTGTTTACACATTGGAAAAGGCTTGGTACTATGGAGTTTCCAGAGAATGCTGAGCAATTCGCCATGATCACTAATCCAAGCATCCCACTTTCTGATTGTGTCACACTAAATTGGACTATGAGACTCCTATAAATAGTTCCAGCAAAATTTATAGGAGCATTTGCAGACAACCTCCAGAGTTGCATCAACAACAACATCAACCTCCACAACGCACTCACAGTTGGGAGTTGAACACCATTTAACTTTACTATTTTTTTGATCAACATATGAGTTCACAAGATATGATATGTACTTGTCATTGTCTTGGGAATATAAGCCCAAAGAAAAAATCATATCTTCACTCACAATAGCACGACAACGTGGATCTGGATGTGGACATCGAGGTATCCCTCGAAGCATGTTTCATGATATGCTCTGACGCTGCATAGGGCGTGCATGTTAGCAAGCGCAATCCAACCACAGTTGAGGAGGCAGGTTGGCAGCCGAGCGTTGCAAGGTGGAATGGCAGTGCAGATGGCGTCAGAATCGAAGGTAATGGCTGGAAATCTCTTCAATGTGTGATAAATTTAACATTCCCAGTTTATATTTCTTTTAGAACGGTTAGTGAAAGAGATGGGATGAGTGTATGATTGAAGTTGAAATTGTACTGTCAATTTGCTACACGCGGTGCATGTGGATATAGTAGTCTTGTGAAACAGTTTCCTTTTGACTCAAAAGTGGCTTCGGCAAGTCTAGATCTATTCAAAGGAGGAAAAGGTTGTGTATCATGCTATCATGAATGAAATGGATTAGTGATAAAATGCATGGTTATACATAAAGCATGAGTAGGAGGAACAACCTAGATTTACATTGAAATTACATATAAATAAAACTGGACACAAAGATTATAAATAAATTATAAGATAGTTGTTTTATTATCCAAAGGATTTTGTAAGAAACTATAGTGAAGATTTCACCAAAAATTGCCAATTTAAATCCATACTATACATCATGAGAAAACATCATTATTGACAGGACCACGCCCATAACTAAATGTTTATAAAATATGAATTACTATAAGATACCCTATTGAAATTGAGATTTAAACTACTACTAGAAACAAATCCTCAAAGTACTGTGTATAAAAAAAATGTTTTATACATGAGATAACAGGCCAGGTATTGAAACCCATAGCCTTAGATTTAGTCATGCCACTATGAAAACTAAGAAATGCAGAAATGTTCTAAATACCTATGACCTATAGGTCACATAATTATACCAATCACGAGTATCTGTTACCTTGAACTCCTCTAGTCTCACTTAAACATAACTCAAAATAGAATTCATTATTAAATGGAAAGGGTTAGCGAGCTTA
Source organism: Larix kaempferi (assembly GCA_027924585.1). Classification (NCBI taxonomy): domain Eukaryota; kingdom Viridiplantae; phylum Streptophyta; class Pinopsida; order Pinales; family Pinaceae; genus Larix; species Larix kaempferi. The sequence continues at coordinate 12,367,047 of BSBM01000437.1, forward strand.
ATTTATTCTTGCTTAAGAAATGAAAAGTAGGGAGTAAGGATTTGTGAGAACATTCATTGATTTTCCCCATAAATAAAGGTTAATCAAGAAGAGGGGAGTCAAGAAAATTACCTTCAAAGTATCATGTTCCTGCAAGCACCCAAGACCTGCAATCACTTCAGATAGAGTAAAATCACTTCATGCCTTAATAGTGTTCTCCCCAACCCTATTCTTTCTATATTGTAGTGAGCTAGCTACCAGGTAGATGCTAGCCTAAAAGTGAACACTTATGCATTTGACCAACTATCTTTATAATGGATTATTTTGAATCGAACCCAATCTTCATTCAAGCATAACTAATAAACAAAGGTATGTAATGATCTATAAAAAAAAAAACTTGGAACATTGACTGGAAATGAGCATTACCCTATAATGGCCATTTAACAAAAAAAAATATAATTTGAAGAAATGAAAAGTGAATTTGGGGATTCCCTTGAATGCCTGGACAACATATGTAGATCCTAAGTGAACTAGCCATATTTGAATCTAGAAATACTTTGCAAATCCAAATAGAATGAAGCATAAGCTATTCTAGAACTCGACATAATGGAAAAATATTTAGAACAATAGAAATACATAATATAAAGAAACATAACTATTCATTGAACATGTATGATGATATATAAATTAGGTTTATAATAGCAACGAACTGAATAGAGACACAAGAAGAAAATATGTGTTTTGGTTCGATCCAAGGAAGCACACATATATTTGCTGAAAATACAGTCATGCCATTGAAAATGTAAGTAATCATCTCATCCTCGATCCAAGGTAGCACAGTTATATTTGCTGAAGAAACATGACTATTCATTGAACAAGTATGATGATATATAAAATAGGTTTATAATAGCAATAAAAAATGAACAAAGGTACAAGAAGCAAGAAAATATCTCTTTTGTTCATTTGTTTATGTCCATGCTCTTCCTTTGTGTCCTCTTTCTACGAGGCACAATTCTAACTTGTTAAATTTTCAGAATTCAATTCAATCTGATCTATGATCTTAACTGAGAGAACAACATGTACAACATATCTACAACATATTAATCATGGAGACAATAATGCAAGCACACAAGAGACACAAAGATTTACTTGGGGAAAACCATAAAGGTGAAAAACCCCAATAACTTCCTCAGAGATAGATAGAGCAATGATACAACCCAAGCATGAGAGATAGACATAACCTAGCAGCAGATCCTCCTCCTCCATAAGTGCGCCACTCCTCCTTGAGTGCATGAGTGAGAAGTGAGTGATCAAATAGAGTGCCTCCCGCACTCTATTTATACTTGACTTGACTTGCCTTTTACATAAATCATGTAGGCTCGAACTTAACCACATAACATAATGCTGACTCAATCGACCCCCAATAGGGTGGTCTAATAACCATTTGACCCACATGGACGACCCCCAATAGGGTGGTCTAATAACCCTTTGACCCACATGACTTATACAGGGCCGACCCCAACAAGGTGGTCTAATAACCCATCAAGTATAAGTTACGACATTTACAATATAAATGACAACACTTCCATATAGAGGAATAATACCATCTCTATAGGAGTACATACAACATACATATATGAAATACATTCCAAAGTTACATATACATAAACACTCCCTCTTAACTAGGAAGGTATTTCTCAGCACAGGTCTTCTAGCACAAGTCATCTTCTCTGGATCATCGTCACTGGATAATCATCACCAAGTCATCATCATTGTCACTGCTGCTGCTATCTCAATCAATCTCTGAATCTACTCGTCATAGGAAGTTCTACAGAGCCAGTCCTTTTTCATACTGGATGTAGGCCCACCACCTGCAGGTCTTCGTCATCACTGGCCATACTGTGCAATCCTCAGGACTTATTACGTGCGTCACAAAACCTGGCTGCAGCATCCCATGCTATTGCGAGCACACAACTATACCTGTAGGATCTCCCAGGAGCACATTACATGTGAACCATCACAAAACCTGGCTGAAGCATCCCAGGCTGTTACGAGCACACGACTCTACCTGTCGGATCTCCTAGGAGCACATTATATGTGATCTCACCACAAGACCTAGCTGAAGCATCCCAGGCTGTTAAGAGCACAAAGCTCTACCTGTCGGATCTCCCAGGAGCACATTACATGTGGTCCACCATAAAACCTGGCTGAAGCATCTGAGGCCTTTTTCATCCTGTCCAGATCTCCCAGGAGAAAATTACATGTGGTCATGGTAAAACCTGGCTGAAGCATCTGAGGCCTTTTTCATCCTGTCCAGATCTCCCAGGAGCAAATTACATGCCATAGGACAAAACCTCGCAAGAGAATCTGCCAGATATCCCAGGGCACCGAATTACATGCCATAGGAAAAACCTCGAAAGACTATCTGCAGATCTCCCAGGGCACAAATTATATGTCCTCCCAAGAAAAACCTCAAAAGAGCATTTTCCAGATGTCCCAGGGCACCGAATTACATGCCATAGGCAAAACCTCGAAAGACCATCTGCAAATCTCCAAGGGCACAAATTACATGCTTACCTGCACAACCCGATCCATGGCCACAAAGTATCATCTGATACTCATCATACATCATCCTGATGTACACATGATCACCCTGATCATCATCACTGCAACATCCTGCTGCATGTCATCTGGAGAAGCTCGTCATCCATGATCATCCTGATCATACAATGCATCCATCTGATGCACACCAAGTATCTACCTGATACATATCATCATACATAGCATATCCACCTGATACATAGATACATGATCCACACAATCTATCCATCAACATACATGATCTACCTGATCATACCTGATACATATAAATATACATGATCTACCTGATCATACAATGTATCCACCTGAAACATATACAGATACATGGTCCAAGCATCCAACATGATGCTTATACAAAATACATACACATGATCCAACCGATCATATCCAACATCCAACATGATGCATACATACATACATAAAAATGATCCAATTGATCATATCCAGCATCCAACATGATGCATACATACATATAAAAATGATCCAACTGATCATATCCAAGCAGAAACCAGAACATCATCCTGATGCTCGTCATCCAGCGCTTGCATCCACAGCCATGTGAAGGATCCTCCTTCCAACATGCTTGGAATGGCTTCAGCAAATGTTTCCATCACTTCTTCCTCGAAGTGTCCTCGATCTGAAGAATGCCAAGCCTCTCTCGGAAGTACTCGAACTTCACTCTGGCTAGTGGCTTCGTCAGCACATCTACAATCTGCTCGTCCATCACAACATATAGGAGCTTCACAGCTCCTCTCAGCACCATATCCCTGATATAGTGATATTTGATCTCTATGTGTTTCGACCTATCATGAAACACTGGGTTCTCAGACAGCTTTACACAACTCTAGTTATCACAGAAGATACCAGTAGCATCCAACGGGAGATCAAATAACTCAGACAGTAGCTTCCATAGCCATACTGCCTCACAACTAGCTGAACAGGCTGCAACATACTCTGCCTCAGCTGTACTTAGTGCCACGCAGGACTGCTTCCTGCTAAACCATGAGATCACACCTGATCCCATACTAAAGCAACACCCAAATGTGCTCTTCCTATCTGCAGCACTGCCAGCCCAATCTGAATCAACATAACCCTGCAGGTTAAACTTTTGATTCGCCTCATACTTGAGCCCATAATCCACTGTACCCTTCAGGTACCTCAGAACATGCTTTACAACAACCAAGTGAACACTCCTCGGATCTGACTCAATGTGTTCATAGCAAAGCAAATGTTTGGTCTCATGTTCGTCAGGTACATCAAGGACCCAATCATCTGACGATACATAGAGACGTCAACTGGCTCAGATGAAGGATCACATAGAAGCTTTAGATTCGATGCCATAGGTGTGGCCATGGCCTTGCAATCCATCATCCCGAACCTCTTCAGGATCTCTACTGCATACTTCCCTTGTCCAAGGAAGATTCCATCTGCACTCTGCCACACCTCCATACCAAAAACAAATAGTGCATCATCCCCAAGTTCTTCATCTCGAACTCGGCAGCAAGCTTCCGCTGCGTGTCGGCAATCAATCTATCTTCACCTGTAACAAACAGGTTATCCGCATACAAAAGTAGTATCACTGGATTTCCTTCCTCAACCTTGTAGTAAAGGTTGGAATTCGCTTTATTCTTGGTAAAACCCAAACTGGATAGAAAGCTGTCTATCCTACCATACCAAGTTCTGCACACATATATGACTACACCATGCTGTCTTGAAATTCATCTGGTGTATCTTCTATTTCATCACTTTTATATTTCTCTATGCTTCCATCTGCAACATGCTTGATCTGATAGTTCCATTTGGAAGTCACAACAGACTTCCCTTCAGCTCTTGGGACCGCATCCCAAACATCGTTCTTCATGATCGACGAATCATGGCATTCTTCCCGTATCCTAGGAACTTCAATATCTTCAATAAATAATTTTGTTGCTGAACAAATGTTGTAGTTCTTCTTTTGTAGGAGATGGCATACGATCTTTCCTACACAACAAATTAAATTGCATGATTAGAAAACATCTCACAGTTTTCAGAACAAATTCTTACACATAAAGAAATATGTCATACAGTCATGCAATTATCTTAGCCAATACAACATTTATCCATATCCCGTAACTTTCTAGATTCCTTCCAATCTCTACCAGAACATTGTTAAGAGTGTGCACAACTCCCAACATTTCAGCAAAGAGGTTTCATTCTAGATAAGTAGCAATGGAATATTGTACAGTGCCATAGGCCACTTACCCATGTATATTAGTAGTATACTGTTCATTAATGCAACTATTCTAATATGCACAATACATATCCTAAGTCTAGGAACATGAGCATATACATCATTCAACACTTTTATTTAAACAAACAAATATGCAAGAAATGATAATTAAAATACTTATCTTTGTTTGTTCGTTGGGTGGACTCCCTCTGAGTCTTTGCTTCCTTGCAGGAGTTGCTGGAGTCCTAATCTGAAGTAGCTTCTTCTACACCTTTCTGTTGTGGAATGTAGAGAGATGGTCAACTCCCTCTGAATATTTGCATCCTTGCATAAACCACTGGAGTGTACTCCCTCTTGATCTTTGCTTCTTGGATTACCTGTTTTGAACTCATATTCATCCTTGGTCCCTATGCATACTTATTAGTATCAGGATTGTGTTATCCTTGTGATCTCATACAAAATCATACATTCATTAGTATACTATTAAAACACAATAATCTCAAGCATGTATATTCATGATCATTTCAAACAGAAATAATAAGCATTAGCATTCAAGGTTTATGTAGGATTCTTATGGTTAGTCAAATCATAAGAAACATAACATGTCTAAACCTATAATTACTCAAACCTATGATTCTTCGGGTTAGTCATATCATTAATTAAGGTAAGACACATAATATGCATATACCCATGATTATTCAAACTTATGACTTCATGAATAATCATTATCAACAACACAACAATATAAGATCCTAACCCAAGGTAGGATTCTAGCTTGATATAGGAAAAAATACCTGGATTAGCATGCTAGCTAGTTATGTCTAATATACTCACATGATGTCTTTTGGTTCTCTTCAGTGACTTGTGTTAGTAACCTGCATGTCTCATAAGTTAACCATTGTAGAAACAAGTTATACATACCTCGAGAGTAGATCTTCTATGTGATCCATGACAATGGATGAATCCTTGTCTTCATGTCACCATGATCATACGTTCTTGAAGTAGAACATGATTTGTCTTTCTTGGTGTACCTTTTTGTGTTAGTAGACAACATAAACCTCATACAACACCATAATGCATTAGTATAATCATAAGTGTCAACACCCTAACCAATGAATATCTTCTATCATGCATTCATAATTTTGTTAAGGTGATATGACAAGTCTAAAATCAAGATTGTACTAACCGTAATAACATGAAGACAAACATACCATAAACTTAATCATGAACAAATATCGAAACATACCTCAATGAGTCATACCTGTCGAGATCGCTTGTAATATTCTTATGTAAGGCCTTATCCTCATCTCCCTCTGAAACAGGAACTTCTTCACTTATGCAGGTGACCAATCCATCTTCTTCTAGGATTAACCCAATCCACTTGATTTGCAAGAACTGGCTCTGGAGCTAGATATGGGTTTGTCAGAGAAACCCCAAAAATTTAAACTTTGAATTTCAAACTTCCGAAAGGATATAAATATGCATCTTGATGAGCTGATCAAGCTGGTATATTCAGAATTTGAAAATTGTAAAGTTTCACTCCTCAAATTTGCCTTTGAAAATTTTGGATTCACTGGACGTGACCCTGAACTGGGGTTTGATGAAGCCCACTCTTCTTCCCAATCAAAAGGTTTGATCCAAATCTCTAAGCTTCTATTTTTCTAAGGAGCTTCCAGACGTGGTCACAGATTTCAAAAATTCCCATTTTTACAGAACCCCTAATCTTCCACTTTTCTTATCAAAGTCCCGAACTAGGGTCTGATCAAGCCCGGCCTTCTGCCCAACCAAAAATTCTGATCTTGGTCTCTAAATTTTTATTTTTATGAGTAGCATTCAGCCGTGGTCTCTGATTACAAAAATTCCAACTTTTTCCGAAGCCCTAAATTACGGAAGCCATGAATGAAGGTACTCAAAAAATAATTCTGTTTTGACAGAAATATGTACCTGATTTTTTCTGGTGTAACTCTGAACTTTTCGATCCACAAGGTCTGAAAACGTTTCCTGAGATATCCTGACCTGTTATCTTTCCATCCTGACAGGTCTGATCTCAATTGGATTCTTTGAGAGAGAGTTATGCCAAGTGTCGCAACGTGACCTGTTTATGGGATAATACAGGAGAGCAAACTTGTACGGAGTGCCACGTGTCACTGGTGCAACTTCGGCCTCTGCAAAATTGTCCTGAGATAGCTCTCCCTGTTATATTTCCATCCTGATAGGTCTGACCTCAATTGGACTCTGAGAGAGAGAGTTATGTCAAGTGTCGCAACATGACCTGTTTATGGGATAATACAGGAGAGCGAACTTGTACGGCATGCCACGTGTCACTGGTTCAACTTCGGCCTCTGAACAAATTTTCTGAGATAGTAAAGTATGTGTAATACCTATCACTTTTTACGAAATTTCATTTGGAGCTTCCTAGCCCAATTTATGACCTTTTTCCCAAGGTCACCTGATTTTGACTCAGATCTAGAAGAGGCAGAAACCCTATATTCTACAGATCATAAATCACAAAGTACAATGCATTAGAGGTTGTCCTTTGGAAACAAGGTACATGGGGATTTATAGCAAAAGTGCTACGATGACTGGTTTTTGCTATATCAAGCCCTAGCATCATAAGTGCAACAAGTGTCATACATGCCATATCATGCCTTCTTTCAGGCTAGCTCTGATACCATGTTAAATTTTCAGAATTTAATTCAATCTGATCTAGGATCTTAACTGAGAGAACAACATGTACAGCATATCTACAGCATATCAATCATGGAGACAATAATGCAAGCACACAAGAGACACAAAGATTTACTTGGGGAAAACCATAAAAGTGAAAAACCCAAATAACTTCCTCAGAGATAGATAGAGCAATGATACAACCCAAGCATGAGAGATAGACATAACCTAGCAGCAGATCCTCCTCCTCCATAAGTGCGCCACTCCTCCTTGAGTGCATGAGTGAGAAGTGAGTGATCAAATAGAGTGCCTCCCGCACTCTATTTATACTTGACTTGACTTGCCTTTTACATAAATCATGTAGGCTCGAACTTAACCACAGAACATAATGCTGACTTGGCCAACCCCCAATAGGGTGGTCTAATAACCATTTGACCCACATGGCCGACCCCCAATAGGGTGGTCTAATAACCCTTTGACCCACATGACTTATACAAGGCCGACCCCAACAAGGTGGTCTAATAAACCATCAAGTATAAGTTACGACATTTACAATATAAATGACAACACTTCCGTATAGAGGAATAATACCATCTCTATAGGAGTACATACAACATACATATATGAAATACATTCCGAAGTTACATATACATCAACATAACTATGGGTGTGGATTGCTCATCACATTGAAGAACCTCCACATTATTCTTGTCTCCTATTTGTTGGAATTCAAGGATGGTTTCCTGTCAAGGTTTAGGGATGACAATTGGGCCATTGTGTGCAAGAAACGATTCATCATGTGCCTCTATCTCCTCTTCATGATCACTACCAGACACTTCAGCTGATGAGTTTGATTGTTGGGATTCCTATACACAATAGAATTTAAATTATTAAAATAACATAATACCTCCAATTAAATTATTGCAGAAGTCATAAACTATTATAAAGAACTTACCTCAGATTCACGACCGGTGATTAGATTCTCCCATCGATCTAGCATATGTTGTCGAAGGCCTTGGGAACCATGTAGTAAATCATTTTTTAGGTCCTCCTCTGAAGCTTCCTTTTGAAATTGGTGAACCTACATAAACAAAGATAACCAAATTTATAAGGTATAATGACTCATAAGATACAATTAAATCACATCCTTGTCATGATTTTTCTTCTAAAATAAAATAAAAATATAGTAGATGAAAATATTCACTTACTAAGCCACCACGAATGCTATTGTACCCACCAAATCCTAATTTATGGGATCCAATACTTTACAGCCTATCTTGGGTTGCTTTTGTTGTATCTCGACGTCTTTCAGCTCCTCCTCGTGAGGATAGCCTATAGTTTGGATTATTCTGGGTCTTCCTCTTAAAATTGCATCTTTCATAAGTTCATCCCATGTCACTTGGTTTGTGATCCATGCTAGACGTGGATATCTCAAGTCTTTTGTCAGCTTTGACCTTAAATTGTCTTGTTTAGAGTGAATGTATTTCCGTGCAATATCCAAAATAATTTCCTTATTAAAACTCAGATTTCCAAATGCTATTATGACATCTTTAAAGAGTTCTTCTTTCTTAGCATTGGCTTGCTTCCTCCAATGCATTTGGATGGTATTTCCAAATAATTGTTCTGCATGACAAAAAATAATGTGAAAAAATTTCAACCCCATTTCATCCTCCAAGACATTTCCTTCTAAGGTGAGAAAAAATGTAACTTCTTGCATTCCTTTTGTAGTCATTGAGGATATTGTTGTAGTCTTAGGGGCTGAGGTAGACTCTCCTATAGGCACATCAATCACTTTGTCATATATATCCTGTATTTTCAATGAGATTGTGAAATTGTTAGAAACCCAACCAAAATCTGAAACTATTTTAAATTCCAAGATAACTATCATAAACACCAAATACGAAACTAAAAAAATGAATAAAACTTAGAACTTAAAAATATTTTGAACTACAGTAATAGTAAAAACTCCAAAACTATGAAAACTCAAATCTATAACGCTGAAGAAAAATATAAAAAAGGACAAGAATAATACTAGAATCTCTCTAGATACTATAAAAGGATACTATAAGTGGGCCTAGTAGCCCTTATTGTTTGGTCAAAAGCACTCATGTTGAGCATAATTTGTTGAGTATAGTTGTGGATAGTAATCTCCTTTTGTGGAAATAATTTGAGAACACATTATGGCATCATCATTTGGAGCAGTTTTATGTGAAAATTTTAAAGTAGAATTTCCCATAACTAAATACAAAAATGTCATATTCCTTGACTAAGTTCATCTTGATTTGGGGGTAGCATTACCTAATTTTGATGGGCTAATGTGGACATAGTAAGGATTTCCATATGAATTGATTGAATGACTGATATTTGTGCATGTCAAGGGCTATTGCATAAAGTAGTTAAAGGTTGTATTTAAATGATCAATTTGGTTACTGAGGATTGTAGTTGCCATGGTAAGAAAGTCTTTAAGCAGCTTGATGATCAGACTATTAGCAGTCAAGAATCTGATTTAGGTTCAGATTTGTTGTAAATAGGAGCTGATGTAAACATATGACTAGGAAAGTTGCATTTAATGTCTCGAAAGAATCCTTGAAGAGTTGATTTAAAGGAATCTAGCATGATGCACAATATACAACTGTAACTTTTAGTGCTGAAGATTATTATGATATATTGTTGAATAAGAATAAAGATGATGCGTTGGAACATATTTGGGATAAATTCCAAGGATGGCTGGAAGTTCAAGTTAGAGACTATGGAATAAGAACACATGATGTATGATGATCTGAAACTTGATTGATCTATCATGCAAAGCCTTGTGAAGAATGAGGTGTGAAGAATGTTGATGTATCATAATAACAAGAACATGAAATGTCTTGATGTCAAATTCTACAAACAAACCTTCTTGAAGCGATGCAATGTTAAAATATTGAAGAGCATTTGAAACTCTTGGAAGCAGTAATGAAGCATCAAAATAAATCAAGAGATCACAACAATGCCTATAATGGTCAACAAAATTATGAACTAGACAAGAAAAATAATATAGTATCTCTAGATAATTTTACCTGTTCATCTGAAGTAAGCCCCAATGCCCTCTCCGATAACTGAATTTGTTTAAGTATTTCCTTCCTAATTTCAACATTTTCAAGAGTATTTGAAAGGATCATTATTGTTCTTGATTGTGATTCTATGAGAATCCTCAAGGAAGCTTGTTCAGGTGTTGGTGGGAGAATTATGACTGAACGAAGAATTGAAGGATTATTCATTAACTGTAATGTACTCCTAATAGGGGCATGCATGTCCATTTCAATGGGCATACTAGGAACATCCACATTTGATGCCACTCTTGTGATAGGTGTTTCTGGTCTAGATGTAGAGGGCATGAAATGACCCTCTATACCAATAGATTGCACGCTTGTTGGAGTGATTCTTGAAACATCCTACAAGGCACAAATTAAATATTAAAATGGTAAAAGGTGAATTAAGTCAATTAAATGCATAAGATAATTTAGATTAAATCTTACCACCGGCATAATACTAGATGTATTAAAAGGTGTAATGAGGGTTGGAATGACTTTAGAGATAGCCTGCATTCCACAAACATAAATTAACAAAATATAATAGGGAAAATAAGATAATTCAACCTATGAAAGACAATTTCAAGCTTACCTCATGCACCATCATAACAAGTAAAGCATTTAACATCAGTGGATCCCCCATAGTAGAATCGGGAGAATCCATAGACATATTCTTAAAGAAACACATAATGACATAAAATGAGCAAATATTGATTAGAGAACATATGCAAGTGACATTAGTAACATAAATCAAATTCATTAGCACATAAACAATAACATACACAATTTTCATTATGTTTCAATACATAAGAAAAACATAAACAATGCTCAACTTCCAAAGGTATTTTATCTTTATGGTATTCTGTTTCTCTTTCCTAGGTGTTGATTGCATAAAGTGCCTAAGTGTTGATTGTGTAGAGCTTCTCAACATTTCAATTAAGGAATTGGGGTGTGGTAGATCCCCTACCTCCACCAAACACAAAAAATTATTTCAAGTAAATTGTTAAAGAAGTAAAAAAATAAAATGAAACAAAAATAAAATTGCAAGTTATATGTAACGAACCAATATCCATGATAGCAGTTTTGGGATATGGGGCAAAAAAAAATTATTTTAACAAGCATCAACACTTCAGGGTATAAAACATACATTCTAGGTAACTACTATAACCAAGAGTGTATGCTTGTTATACATAAGAATACATCCTTCTATAATATTATATTATGTCTCATTCTTGTTTAACCACAAAGGGATCCTCTTTCTTACATTATGTACTTTAGCTTAGTAATGCGTTTATTATAAAATTAGGGTTAACCATCTGAATTAAATGTCATGAAAGGAATATCTATTATCCACATCATATAGAGAGACAGTTATAACAATAAGCTCATTATATGAAACCATAACATTTTCACTATGAAGATATGTGTAATGAAACATTCCTTTAGGCATACTTTAGGCCTTATACTAGCTTGTAGTCGAATGTTTATACCATAGATTTATTAGGTGTGAAAATCCTCATAGCAGATCTAAGAGCTGATGTATACCTCACAATGAAAGAATTTAGGAATAAGATTAAGAGTGAATAATGCAGTAAGAGAGCAACAAAATAATACAGTAGAACTCGGATATAAACAAAATAACTTCACACACACTAATTCATTAATCACAAATGGACAAATAAATAATACAATGCATGAGGATTCGAATGCCAAGGTGGAAATTCGAATTAGCATTCATGGAGTGATCAAAAGATCACTGGAATGTCATCGGAGCACAACTAGAAGTCTTCGTCATCATCAATGGAGTCATCAGTGCTCAAGTAACTGTCTACCATCAGTCAAACTGAGTCTAACTGAGTGTGGTAAGTGTAACTGAGTGTAACTGGCACTAACTGAATGAAGGAGGCTCAGTGGAGGGCACATGAGGAGCTAATTGGAGTCAGAATGGGCAGTCTAGTCTCACTGGACGTCCATCGGAGTGATACAGTCAGTTGAGAGTCAATCTTTCCTTAAGTCAAGGAAAGAACTAAAGATAACTGAAGTGCAACTGAGTGGTAGGTGAGAGAGGATGAGTGGCTTCCTAAAATCAAGGAAGATGGGTGCACTAATGGAGTATAGGAATATCCTAACATTAGGCACCCAGATGATATTATCTATATCAATAATAAATATAATCTATTATAATCCAATTACTAACAGCATAAACAATATAGTAATTCTTAAACAATTACCATTATACTTACAACCATTAATGCACACCAACTTCATATGATTTACCACTACATAATGTAATAACACATTCAAGTTAATAACACGGTCACAATATGATTTCCATTATATTTTGTGTACAATAAAAAAACACAATACTTAACCTATAAATATATAATTATATTGTAATGAATCCTCACAACCATATTAAAGTGAACTTGATGATCAAACGACGTCATCATCACATGAAATTTCCCAATCTGATGGCATAAATACACCATCATTAATGGGCCCTAAATCCACAAAAAAATTAATACCATAGTTTTCATGGTCTTCATCACCTTCAATTACAGGTAAATGATAATCAATAAATTCATCATCTTCATGGACTTGATTCTCATGTGGTTTCTCATGTCCTTCGAGCACTTGATTGAACTCATCATGATCTTCATCTTGGTCATATTCATCATCAACAATCATGTTTTCATCATCTTCATCTAGGTCAACCATGTCTTCAGGGGGGGTTTCTGCATATTCAAGTAAATCATGTTCCTCTACATCTTGAACAAATGTTACTATTCATCCTCTTGGATCATAATCAATGACAAATGACCAACCTAGTTGTTCTAAATTTGGAATAAGAAATATTTGGTCACATTGATTTGGAAACACATAAGGTTCATAAATGGCTTCAAACCTAGATGTATTGATCATTTCAAATCCATTCAAGTGTAGAAAGATAGTTTTTTCCTCGCCCACTTTGATAAGCTTGTACCATTCAACACAAAAGATAACTTTTTTGAAAGACATAAAATCAAGATCTATAATATCCTCCAACACTCCATAATACCGAAGTGTGCTTGTGATTGGTTGTATATCATTTGCATGTGAATGACAATCCACCTCAAATGATGCCGAAATTCCACAATCATAAGTTTGTCGCTTGTCATCAACCTTTTTTATGCGAAAATGATGACCATTATTCCACATTCCTTTGTAATATGTTACCTAAATTCATATAAATATTAACTAATTAGATTCAAGGATACAAAATTTAAAAGACAATTTAATAAATACCTAATATGTTAATATATATGTATCACCTCTCCATTTTTAGATCCTTTAACGAAATTCAATTGTTGTTTTGTTACTCTATTCCTCCCCTTTGTTTCCTCATGTTCAATATTGGTCTTTAGCCAATTCCATGAGCATCTCTCTCGCCATTTTATTTTATGGCTTGTAGGAAGTCCTCGAGTAGTGTTTTGGCCATTTCTATTATATATATTGGCCAATGCCTTTTCATCCTCTAATTTATTTTGTTCAGTGTACTTCTGCATCCATTCCAACATAAAGTCAGAATTATATGCAACATACAAATGTAATGAATCCCACTCCTTAGCGTATACAATGAATAATAGAATTGTTCAATGAATTACTAATTATTTAAATCCATGTCTTATAAAATTTAAGATAAAAAAAACTAAGAATAACATTTTTATATACCTTTTATCCTCTTTGAAGTCCCTTTACCCTCTATTTTTTCTCCTTCAAATGATTGTGGTTGGTTACAATCCCATAATCGTGGTGCTTCAAGATGCAATGGAGGTAAGTACTCACTCAAATGAACGATTTTTTGGAAAATCATGTACCCCTCAACCATTGACCCTTCTGGTCGAGCCTTTTGCCTCACAAATTGTTTTAGAACCTTCATATATCTCTCCACAAGCCACATTGTCCGAATATGGATAGGACCACACTGTTCAATCTCTTCTACTAGGTGTACAAGGTAGTGTTCTTGAGAATTGAAGAAGCTTGGAGGGAAGTACATTTGAATATCACACATCAAAAGTGAAGCATTCCTTTTCCAATACTTCAATTCATCCTCGTGTATCTATTTAGATGAGACCCACCTACATATATTAACATGTATCACAATAAAGACTAATGATTTCTTCAAAACTATATGTATAAACTAATCTAAATGAATTACCAATGATACGCTTCAAAGGATAAGTGTCATCGAAGAGTATGGATGAAGGATTCAAAATACCTCAAATATTTGGATAATTTGTAAATAGTTAACGTGACATCACGATCAAAAGTGATTGGTATTTATGCATGCAACACATATTACATGACCAGTAACAAAAATCCATGTTAAAATATGCATCAACTTCTATTGTCAGTAAGATATACAAATTTATAATTATATTGCAACAAATCTGATGTACTACATAGTTACCTTTATCTAGTTGTGCCAATCATGTGTTTTTAGGCCTGTAAACTCTGACGCATCTCTGGTGAATAAGTTTTTTAATCTTGCCCAAAACTAGAAGGAAATCTTATGCTTTTCATTGTATCAATGATGTTTGGTTTCTCCTCTGGTGTAAAAATCCACGGAGCATGAACGTATGAGTTATTTTCATGCAACCACATGTTCGGCATGATATTGGCAACTTGGAGGTCCTTTCGTAACTTTATTTGCGCTTCATGGTTGGTTCCATTTACATGTTTCCACAAGCACTCTGCCACATTTTTCCCGATGTGCATAGTATCAAATAGGTGGGATATTGGCAAGTTCTTATAATACTCTAATTTATAGAAAATAGAGAGTCTTTTCATTCCTAGTGGAAAGCCCGCCCCTTCTTTTTTGTCATACAGTGCTTTCCACCTAGAAGGATTCATCTTTCTTGGCTTCCTCATTTCCACTTCCATTCCATTGAACTTATTTTTCTCACGCACTCGATAGCGATGATTTTGTGATAAGAATTGTCTATACTCATCATACACAGTGTTATTAAGATCCTTTGAGTACCTATACAACATTTTTGGCCCACATGATGGACAACCATGTTTCCCCTTTGTTTGTAGCCCTGAAATAAGTATGGAACACATATTGAGTAAATGGTAAAATGAACAAAATAAATACAAATTTAATTTATAATATATTAGCACAACAAATAGAGAGTCTCGGGGTATCATGAATTGTCCAAATAAGGATCGCATGAAAGAGGAAGTTTCTATCATTGACAGGTCTTGATACATCATACATATTTACACCATCCCATAATTCACGAAGCTCATCAATGAGGGGCTCCATGTATACATCCATATCCTTTACCTGATACTTCCCTAAGTAAACAAAAAGTTTTGTATTAGGGTTTAGCTGATTTGAATGCTTTTGTATATAATCTTCAAGAAAGCATTGCATTAATATTTTCTAGTACCCGGTATGATGAGAGTTAACATTGCATGCTCCTTTTTCATTGCCATCCAAGGGGGGAGATTGTTGTTAATAATTAAAACTGGCCAAACAGAATATGTTGTTCTAAGATCTCCAAATGGATTGACACCATCCATTGCTAGAGAAATTCTTGCATTCCTTGGCTCATTTCTTAAATGTGGCCATTTTTCCTCAAATATATTTCCAATATTTGCTATCCGTGGCCATATGCATGACACCATCTTGGCTCCTCCCTTGTGCATGATAATCCATATATTTTTCCAACTCCTTGCATTTGAACATCCTCTTTATGATACATATCTGTGTGACAGACTGGGCATTGTTGCAAATTTGCATTCTTTCCATAGTACAATATATGGTCATTTGGACATGCATCATATGTATTGTACTCCATTCCAATGTCTTTCATT
Organism: Larix kaempferi; assembly: GCA_027924585.1. Classification (NCBI taxonomy): domain Eukaryota; kingdom Viridiplantae; phylum Streptophyta; class Pinopsida; order Pinales; family Pinaceae; genus Larix; species Larix kaempferi. The sequence continues at coordinate 12,383,436 of BSBM01000437.1, forward strand.
ACTGAGGATACTTCTCTATGAGAATGAGGAAAATTATTGTCCTTTGGAAGTATCCTGTTTGCCAAAAGTCTACATGATGCAACAAATGATTTTATAACATAAGTATACACAATATTCAAAACTTTTAAGACATTTAGATCATTAATTTATAGGAATATCAAATCCTACCTTAATATATCGGTAAAGCATGTGTTTTTCAATCCATGTGTAACCTTCAAATTCAACAACAACATAAGTGTCACCAATATAGAAGTATCTGCATTTGGGAAAAGAGACGTCCTAGCCAAATGAGCTAGGGGTGAATCAATAAATTATTCAGAAGATGTGTAGAAGTATTGGATAAATTCATTAACACTAGCCTCATTTATCTGCGAATTAGTTTCATCTATAAATGTGTCTTGTTCTTCATGTTGAGAATGGCTATCATCAGTGATATCTGTCGGTTCTCCAGGAACATTGGGAACTGCAAGCGGCTTTTCATCAAAAAATCATTTGAAATGATCAATAATAATGTATTAAATAATGTGCATATTTATTTATTATAAGAATAAAAATTTGTTAATTTTATAGTGTACCTCTTCTATATAAACTCCATAGTTCAATCTATGGATACCAACTAGTCATCGCTTCTTTAGTTTCCTGTTTTGGCACCTTTTGCAAGTGCAATATATCATTTCATCGAAGGATTCATTTGTCCCTGGAGCAGGTATTGGTGCTCGTTCATCTGAATATTCAGATGATGATGTGTTATTTCCTTGAATGCACCATGTATTATAAAAAATAAGGGTGAAACTTTTAGTACAAGTAAATTACATCTTTCCCGAAAGAACATGACTCTTAGGTGCATGATATGGTATAGCTTAAGAAATTTGCAAGAGGTGAACTATAGAGGAGTATGTTTTGGATATTATTTTTTAGATGGTTTAGAGGATTAATGCAATGAAGTTATGTTTATTTGCAAGAGATCAAACATTTAGAGTGAAAGTCATATCTGACAATCCAACATTTGTACATATCTTACTTAGTTGGATATCATGCTATTTAGTTGTGATTCTTGAAAATGAATAATGGTAAGGGAGTACTAAAAAAGATGAGGATTTCAGAAGACTAATGTCATTTTTTCCTTGAATGATTTCTAATATGAAAACAAGGTGATCAGTCAAGCCTTAAGGCTTGGCATTAATTATTGGCAAAATTTACAGGTTTAAAAGAGGAACAACATTCGTATTTCCTTCAGAAGTGACAACCAATTAGATGAGGTTACAAGGAACCCAAAGTTCCTTTTAACCTCACCTAAATTGAATAATGAATTCTCTATAGGGGCGATTACTAATTGGTAACTTTTTGTGTATGAGAAAATTGTTTTCAATTTTTTTGTGAAAATCAACTTAATGTGCAAAGGAAATGGTGACAACAGTAGCAAAACCAAACAAGAATCCATCAACAACAATAAAATGTATGAAGAAGCCAACAACAACAACAAAGATAATTATTATGAAGATGGGTAACTATTCTTGGCCAAATATGACGGTGAAAAATGGAAATTTTACCCATGTATTAAATTGAAGCCCTCGAAACTCATACTTGCCACATGAATTTTGACATGCGGTTGAAAAACGAAATGTAGATAATTATGTTGGCTTTCCAATGATATTTTTTTTTGAAATATACCAATGCCATATATTGTGTCGAATTTTCATTTAATGAAACGTGTGTACTTAAAAATTTGAAGAGCAATTAACAAGTAGTTTGTGTGCGTGCACAATAAATTAATGTTAAAGTAATAATTTAAAAAAATGAAATATTTGAACATGACCTAGATAAAGTGCACTAGGGCTTATATATTTTTCTTTTAATTTTTCTCAAAAAATTATATTTATTATTATTTTTTGAAACTTACTAATGAATATTTAATTCGCATTTTGCACACATGTGTGTGCGTGCACGAAATCTTTTGATTTTTTACATAATTTGAAAAACTAAAAATACCTTTTTAAAGAGGATGCATTTATCTGGGGCTTGTGTATTTTTTCAAATTTTTTGGATGTGTATTTGGAATGTTGTCGATTTATCTTTGAGCTGAATCGAAGTTGTTGGTAGGGTTTTTTAGGGCAAGTTTTAGTAGAAATTTAAAAACAAAAGACATATGAAGATAAAAATTCGTAAATTTTATATATCTGGATAGAGGATTCGTTGATGAATCCAATGGTATCAAGTCCGCTCATAAATGAGCATTTAATGACATGGTTTATCTATGTGGAAGGCAGACAAAACTTTCATTATGCAGTGAAAAGGGCTCTCGACCTATTTTTTAAGCCCTTCATTGAGCTATTTGCTCGATCGAGGGTTTTAAAATACCTTGATAGAGGGTTTTAACATACCTTGATCGAGTTTTTAACAACACCTTGATCAAGGGTTTAACAATATCTCGATTGAGGTATTTTAAAACCCTCGATCCAGGTATTTGTTCGATCGAGGGCCTAAAACGAGCCTTTTTATGTTTTTGAAAAGCTAGATCGAGCTTTTCAAAATTTAGATCGAGCTTTTCGAAAGCTTGATCAAGCAAAAGATAGATCGGGCTTTTCAAAATCTAGATCGAGCTTTTCAAAAGCTAGATCAAGCAAAAGCTAGAAAGAGCTTTCCAAAAGCTAGATCGAGCTTTTGAAAAGCTAGATCGAGGTCTTGTTTCAACCCTCGATCGAGCTTTTTTAAAACCCTCAATCAAGGGCTCTAAAATACCTCGATCAAGGGTCCAAAAAACAATTTTTTTCCATTCCATCCGCCAAATATGGTAAACCACCTTCGTGGAATCACCCCAAAACCAAACAAAAACCCAGGATGAAATTAGCTCTCATGAAATACCTGGTCTGCCATTTCGTATAGGCACCAATTAAATGGCATAAAATAAATCTACAAAGAAAAGTGTGCGAATGCTAGTTAGGATCATTACATAAATAGTTGTTGAAATATATGAAAACATGTATCTTAAAAAAAATTCCAAACATTATTCTAAAAGGTATCTTGAGCACTAAAAAAAAGTCAAACATGGTTTAAAACGAAGTGGTTCATAAGAATATATAGACATTGTATTTTGACTTGAACTAGGAAAATATTATGCATCATCTTGTATGTTCCTTGATAATTTTCTGCATTAAGTTCCATCCATATTAAGCTTGTTGTAGTATGCATTCTGCAGCTTGAATTGTGATGATAACATTGTCAAAATTTCCCTCTAAATCTGTCTTGTTGACCCCATTTTCCCAATCCAGAATCTAGGCACTTGTCCTCTCTTTCAACCACCTCAAAACATTCAGAATCATTCATTTAATTTTTGGTTTACAAATTTAGAATTCATTGTTGTAATTTAATAGAAATCATATTTTCCCAAGTCCTAGATGAAATGGAGTATGGAGTATGGAATCTCCATAAGAGAAGCTAAAAATTTGGTTAAATGGTAGGTGGGGCTTGTATCATTTGGTATCAGAGCAAGATACTGTTTTTTGAATTTAAGATAGCTTAACCTAAGGATGGTTTAACCTCGTGTAAATCAACATTCTAGTCGGATAACTATTACTAAATGTTTGTTGTGGATGGGAAACCCTGGATAATTGAGGGTTTTCTAGGTTGATAAGCTCCAACCTAAAGTTTTGTCTAGTAGATGCCAAAATTCACACATGATATGTAGTTCTGAAATGCGCTTTTGATTTACTTCAAAATAACATGTACAAGTTATACTTTTATCTCCTACAATTTTCGTCACATTCAAAATGTTCATCTATAAAGAACCAAAAGAATATAGATTGGGTTTGTACATGCATAAGTGTAATGTAGTTACTAACAATATAAAACATATGTTCGCTCCATATTCGTATTATGAGGAACAATAACACAATCATGGAAGATATGCAAGCAAGGACAAAAAAAGTTATTTGTCATTTATAAACATTATGTGTCTATGCAAGTATCAAATTGGGCATCACAATTAGTTCATTCTATAAGAATAAGGAGGCTATTAAAAAGAATCATTTAATGTATTAATGCATTGGTTAGGCCTTTCATTTCTTTAAATGCATTGAGGGTCTGCACAAATAAGAAGTATGATAAAATAGAGTTGTAGTGGTATTGTCAATAAGTCGATCTAGAGAACAAGGTTAGCTCACTTATGTTCTGGTTTGCTAAAATTCTTAATATATGTCCCATTTTCTACCTATTGAGTTCTGCAAGGTAAGGACAATGGTGGGAGGGGTTTATTTGATTTCTTTTATGGAATCATGGATAGGTTTTATTTGATCCTCTTTTATGACATAATGAGCTACCAAGGTTTTGTTTCCTCTTCACTTTCTGAATGCATCACTCTTTAATGTGGGTTTCTACAGGATAACCCCAAGAGTCTTATCAACTATGTTGCATGGTAAGTAGCCCTTTTATTCATGCATGCTCCATCTTTAGGGCGGGAAGGAATATATATTTTTGTACATACCCTCGATCTAGTGCCCTATCGATTACTTCCTTTTTTAACTTAGCGTTAGCGTCACACCCTCCCAAAAAACTAAGCTCATTTCAATTTCAAACAAAATCCAAGATAGCATTTGGGAAACTATCATTAACCCTAATTATGATTGGAAATTATGTAACTAATCGTCCACTCTTAACCATACAAATCATATCCTCAATAAACACCTCATTATCCTACATAACCCTCCATAAATTGGGCCCCTACCACCCCTTAAAACCCATCCCCAACCCCTTAACACCCCCTCTCCAACTTCCTTACTCCCTAACATCCCCTCTCCAACTCCCCAACATCCCCTCTCCAACTCCCTAACACCCCCTGCCCCTAATCACCCACACCCACTCTCCAACTCCCTAACACCCCCCAACCCCATAATACAACAACCCAACCCCCTAACACCCTCTTTCTAACTCCCTAACACACCCCTACCCCTAATCACCAACACCCTCAACCTAACCCTGTCTACCCCCACATTCCCCTAACACCCCCCTCCCTACTCTCTTGCTATCCCTCACCCCTTTCCTCCTCTCTCTAATGCTTACTAACCCATTATCTCACTTTCTTTATCCCCTATTCCACTTACCCCCAATCTCTAAACACCCCCATATGTCCTTACCTATAACCCCTTAACTACTCTCTTCTCTCTCTACCTCTAACTCCTTACGACCCCCCCCCCCCCTCTCTCTCTCCCCCCAACTCTTACTAACCGCCTCTCTCACTCTCTCTCACTCTTGTACTCCTCCACATATGTTAGGATATTTAGACACTTAGGAGTTAGTTAAGATCAGCTTGTGTAATATATCCATTAGAGATAGTGTGTTTCTTTAGTATGCATTAGTATGCATTTGTAAATACTTAATCCGACGGTCACAATATGTTCCCGACATAGAGTGATCTGACGGCTCAACTTCTCTTAGATTAAACCTAACCTTGATCTGTGGCTTAGCACCCGATTGGTCCATGATCTCTATTTAAAGAGCATGGAAGGTCATTGTTTAGTTGATCGATTATGAGAAGCTCATTTGTAACTTTCTTTTTTTGCATAATAAATTGTCCCGTAGAAGCTATTTGGCCGGGGCCATGGAGTGTTTCCCTCAAGAGGGTTTAAACCATGTCAAAGCATCGGTGTGTTGATCTGTGATATGTTTGTGTGAAGTGGCTGCTCTTGGTGTTCGGTGCTTTGGTAGTACCCTGTGTACATGAACATGGTATCAGAGCTTTTATGAAGTGTCGCTTCCGGTTATGATCTAGATCTTCAACTGCTGTTGCCGAAACTTGAAAGGGTTTCTAAATCTGGTATTTATGTGCATTTCTGGGCTGTGGGAGGTGTTCCATTGCATCCAGAGCGTCGTTTCCATTGGAAAAAAGTTTTCCTTTGATCGAAAATGGTTCCCGGTTGCTCCAGAAACGCATATTTCATCAGATCTGAAGGTATAATGTTACAGTGACGCATTTTTTTATTTCCTTTTTTAAAAAGAAAAAATCTCATATTTCATCTTTTTTTACTGTTAGATTTTTTTTGGGTTCAGATTGTTGCTTTCCCGTCTGCGTATGCTCTTTGCCGTGCACCTTGAGCGATCTCGGCAAATCAGAAACAGAAAGGGAAAGGGTTTTTCTCGGATGCGTATGCTCTTTGCCATCCACCTTGCGCGATCTCGGCAAATCAGAAACAGAGAGAAAACGTAGACTTTCCGGGCAAGCTAAGAAGATCTAACTCCAGAAGTGTGGAAAAGATTTTTTTGTTTCGATTTGTGGTGTGTTTTGCAGGAAAAAGGGCAAGCACGCAAACCGAGCAAGAAGAGTAAAAAAAAAAAGCCTCCTTCCTCATTCCCATATTTTACATGCCTTTTAATCTAACTCACTTGGTTCAAAGTTGCTTTATACCTTAATAGGTCTTGAGTTCAAGTCTTAGGAAGTTACCTTTAAAAGAAAAAGTGTATGCAATTTATATTTTCAAGTTATTTTATTGTAAAAGTGCATCTCACTTAAATAATAAAAAATAAAAATACAAGTGAGTCACTTAAGTTTTTTTTATTGTTGCACTATTTAAAAGTAATATCATTGTAAAAGTAAAATCACTTATTTTACAAAAGTAATTAACTTAAAGCAACTTTATTGTAAAGTGATTGTCAAAAGGTTCATCTTGGGAAGAGGGGGGTTCTTTTTTTTTGTTGGACATTCTCTAGCTGCCACGTCACTATTGGGGACATCTTCAACAGTTTCTTTGTTCAAGCATAACTTCATCATATAGAGTCAGTTTTCAGTGCCGTTTGTTTTGAAACCACCTATTTTTTCGAGCTCTTCACATCCAGACTATTGGTTTCTACTTTTACAACCACTAATTTACAAATATGGCTTCCCCTTGTGATATTCTACTTAACAGTTCCAACTATTTCTCATGGAAATATCGTATGGAGGATGTTCTACGAAGTAGGGGACTTTTCAGAATTACCTCAGGGAAAGAAACAGAACCCACTGATGATGATAAGAAAATAAAATGGGCAAATATATGTGATGAATCTCGTGGATTGATTGGGATGTCAATCTCTACTAATTTGCAATTCCACATATCTAGAATTGATAAACCTGATGCTGCTTGGGACAAGTTGGAATCTATGTTTGGTAAACACAATGAAATTCGAGGTCACCAACTCGAAAATGAGTTGATTTCTTTAAATCCAAGTGAATTTTCATGCATTCAAGATTATTTATTTAAGTACAAAACTCTTAAACTCTTATGTGCAGAATGTAAGATTGAGAGGAAAGACAAACAATGCATTTATCATATTCTTTCCAAACTTAGACCTGCATATTCTGTTTTTGTATCTACATTTTACTCCATGAAAGCATCCTTGAATGCAGCTAGCTATCAAGAGCCTACTCTTGAATCCTTTTGTGATTTCTTGATTAGAGAACAAGATAAACTCATTCATCTTGGAATAATCAATAATGCAAATACATCTCGGAAAGCCTTATTGTCCCAACAGAAAGAAAAGTCCAAGCATCCCAAGAAACAAAATTTTCACAATAATAAGTCAAACAAGGGTCCCAAACCCTCTCAGTCAGCTCATTCTTTAAAACATGACAAAGGATCCAAGCCAAAAGGCAAGAAGACTCAGCGTCATTGCAACTATTGTGGGAAAGATAATCATGATGAATCTAAGTGTTTTAAGAAGATGGCAGCCTTGGAAGCAGCAATGAAGAAGCACCACATCAGCCTAGATTCATCTTCAGAATCTACCTCTCATGGACATGCACTTTGTGCTTCTGGTTATTCTTATAATGCATCTTCTTCTTCTACTTCAAATGAATGGCTCATTGATTCTGGAGCATCTTATCATATGGCTAAGGATCAAGCCATCTTTTTTACTATGCATGAATGTAACACCAAACAAATATTTGTTGGTGATGATAGATCTCTAAGTTTTGTAGGAGCTGGAATAGTTCCAGTAGATAATGGTCATTTTAGTGATGTACTATGTGTTCCAAGAATATCCTGCAATTTGTTATCAGTCTATAAGATCACTCATTCTAGTGAAGGTAAAACTGTGACCTTTACACCTCACCAAGTTGTAATCAAGGATTTTAAAGATCCTCAACAGGTCCTAGCTAGAGATAGTGTGTTTATTTAGTAGGCATTTGTAAATACTTAATCCGACGGTCACGATATGTTCCCAACATAGAGTGATCCGACGGCTCAACTTCTCTTAGATTAAACCTAACCTTGATCCATGGCTTAACACCCGATTGGTCCATGATCTCTATTTAAAGAGTATGGAGGGTCATTGTTTAGTTGATCAATTATGAGAAGCTCATTTGTAACTTTCTTTCTTTGCATAATAAATTGTCCCATAGAAGCTATTTGGCTGGGGCTGTGGAGTGTTTCCCTCAAGAGGGTTTAAACCATGTCAAAACATCGGTGTGTTGATATGTGATCTGTTTGTCTGAAGTGGTTTCTCTTGGTGTTCAGTCCTTTGGTAGTACCCTGTGTACCCGAACAACATACACCTAACTCCCAACCCCTCTCTCTCTCCCCCAACCCCCTAAAACATCACCAGCCCACTGTCTCTCTCTCTCTCTCTCTCTCTCTCTCACACACACACACACACACACCTCTATGCCTCCCTTACCACTAACTGCCCTCTCTCTCTCTCTAACCTTTACTAACCTTTTCTCTCACACTCTTTCTCCCCATGCTCCACATAACCCCAATATCATAAAACCCCCCTCTTCCTCTACCTATAACCCCTTAACACCCTCTTTTCCCTATACATGTAACCCCTTACCACCCCCAATGTATATCCCTCTCCCTGTCCCTCTCTCTCGCTCTCTGTGTCTAACCCCAACACCAACACTCCTCACGTATAGCCCCCTTTCTCTCTAAATATATCCCTACTCCTACCAAAACCCCTAACGTCATTGATCTCTCTCTCTCTCTCTCTCTCTCTCTCTCTCTCTCTCTATCTGTCTCTCTCTCAAACCCCAACACCCACACTCCTCACCTATACCCTCCTTTCTCTCTAATCGCCCTACACATCCTGAAACCCCTAACTTGCCCCCCCCTCTCTCTCTACTCCTCTCTTTCTCTATCTCCCCCCCTCCCCCTTAACCTTTACTCATCTTTATTGTCATTCTATATACCTATCCATCCAAATATTTTTCATATTAAATCATCACCAAGCCAACTCCTACCCCTCTCCCTCTCGGTCACTCTCTTTCTCCCATACTCCTCCACCTCACCATAACTCCTAACCCTTTGTAGATCTCCCCCAATCCCCTAAAACCCCCATTCTCTCTCCTCCCTCACCCCCTACTCCTCTCCCTACCTCTAACCTCCCCTCTCTCTCTCTCTCTAACCCCCTCTCTCACTACAACTCCTCATCTCTCTCTCTCTTTCTCTATCATGTTCCTCCTAACCTTTACTAACCCCCTCTTTCCCTCTCTCTCTCCCCTACTCCTGCACCTACACCTAACCCCCACCCCTCTCTCTTCTCCAACCCCTTAAAACCACCCGCTCTCTCTCACATTCTCCCTATCCCTAATGCTCAGCTCTCTCTCCCTGACCCCCTCCCTACTCTCCCTGCCCATAACCACCCCATCTACCCCCCCTCTCTCTCTCCCTCCCCTAATCCCCCTCCCGCTACCACTTATCACCCCCTATATCTCTCTCTCTCTCTACACCCACCCTATACCCCCCCTTCTATTTAACATCCATAATCCTCTCTAAATACCTACCCCCCCCACCACAATATCTACCTTTGTCTCTCCCCCAAAACACTTCCTCCCCTACCCCTAATCACCCACACCCTTCCCCCTTGACCCTTAACTCTCTCTCAACTTTCACTCTCTCTCTCTATCTCTCTCCCTCTCTCTCTAACACACACACACCTTCCTATTACTCCACCTAAACCTAATCCCCACCTCCCTAACACCTCTCTCTCTCTCTAACACACACACACACACACCCACCTACTCCTCCACCTAACCCTAATCCCCACCTCTTTCTCTCTCTCTCTCTTTGTCTCTCTCTCTCTCTCTCTCTCTCTCTCTCTCTCTCCACACACACACACACACACACACACACACATGCACACACACACACACACACACCTGTAATGTACCCAAATTCCACATTATAACCAAATACGTTTGTGCATTGTTTATATGTCATGATAAAATATTGATAAAATAAATTTCTTTATTTTAACATTCTTTATCATTAAATAAGTCAAGACTCGTGACTTTTAAGGTTATATTATCACATTAGAGTGTGTCTTCTCTAATAATAATCCTCATCAAAACTTAGACAATGGCACAAGGTCTTGACAATTAATTATACTTATCCATTTAACCATTTTAGGATTATGGCTACACCATGACTATAATAGTCATTAAAGCTTTCACTTTAATGTAGCAGATAGTATAAGTACAACTATGCATTGGAATCATTGTAATTAATCTACCATGATAATAAAACTTTTTTTAAGTTAACCATTAATTTCAAGAAAATACATGACAAGAAAATACATGAACCTATTATCTTAAAAGGAATTACAACAATATAATAGCTATTATTTTACTAGTATAAGGACATCCCTTCTAAATTCAACTAGTATTTACTTTATACAAGCTCTCACTTTATTATAAATTCATCATATAGAGCATGACATGCATCCTTTAGAAATCCAAACATAGTCACTAGTACCTTATCAATAAATTACCACATTAATTTAGCTTAACCATGAAGACATGTAACTTATGTGAAACTATTAGACCAACTCATTCAGTAGAATCACTCTTTTCACATAGTTAGTATCTCTATACGTTTATCCTCAAGTACAACAACTTCTTTAGAAGTTAACAACTATAATACAATAGTATAAATATTTCATATATGGTATGAAACATGCTATCATTCCCCATATTAATGGTTGTGTAAGGATTTCTTCTAACCTATTAAATGAAACAATTCAACATGTTATTTGTATTTAACATCATGCTAACCAAATAAATACAAGGCATACATCATTCTCTTACTCAATATTGGTATTCTCCTTTTTCTCTATTGTGTCTTATTGAGTGAGCCATAATGACTAATTCATAAGCTAAACATGATATGTGATATATCTAACTCATTTTCACTTCTAATCTTGCATCTCAACAATATTATCTAACTAACTAGTGTCATTATAAACAACAAAATAACTGTTTAAAACTTTCTTCTGTAAGAAATCATAACATTTTTTTTCCATGGATACCAATCAATGTAAACAACTCCAAATATAAAAGCAGTGAATCCACTAAGGTGGAGAATCATTTTACTAAGAGCCCTAAGCTTGTTCTCTTATATCTTGGCATCCTTAATATCTAACCAACCATATATTTCTTACTTAGATTTATAATTTAATGTACTTCAACGTCATGGCATTAGGGTTATGCCCTTCTTTCACCAAGTATACACATCATTTACACATTCTCTTTAAATTTTAAACCAAGGGCTACGTTCTCGCTAGTCATGCCCCAATAAATAAATAAATAAATAAATAAATATATATATATATATATATATATATATATATATATATGCAAATCATAGCATGATAATAATGGCTGCACCCTTGTTAACTCTGCCACATGTGGATAAAATATCATGCAGGTAGAAGGGCTACACCATCTCCCATAGAGGAGTAATCTAATAAAAGGAAACATTTAATAAAAACAGAATAGGAGATGCCCTTTCCTAAGGGGAGCGATCTTCTTAGGGCAGTTATCAAAACAAGAGGAACGTGTGTCCCAACGCTGAGGTTCTCTTCACGCAATAGAGTACATAAATTTAGGTATATATGGGTAACCCCCCCACGAGGCCTAGCTCTCCCCCAATGAGGCCGCATATTCCATATTCTACAACTGAGTTTTATATATATTATATAGACAATCCAAGCAATGCTTCAGACGCCCTTCTGAGAGGCATTTGAAAAAATGTAAATATATACCCAATATTTGCATAGAAAGAAAACCTCAAGAGCTTCTTGGCTCCCTTCATAGGCATACATACACTATACGCAAATATCTTATAAAGGTAAGAACTTCAAGGGCTTCACCCTTTTTATAGGTCAAGTTAAGAAACACTATTTGGAAAATAGCATTCCCAAAAGGAGTTATGATCCTTCTCTCCACTCACACTGAATGTAACAGAAAGTAAATACTACAACGCAATACAACCATAAAAAGGATTGCGCCCTCTTAATGATAACTATACAAGTTTATTCGTTACTAACGGATTGGCATCCTCTTCCCTACCAAATGCAGCAAAAATATTAGGCATGCTAAGGGATTACGCCCTTTTGGTTTTCCATCCAAAATGAACCCTCTCTCGTACAGGTCGAGCTATGACTGCGTCAACAACATGTATGTAATTTGAAATGTGTGATCTTTAACCAGTTATCAAAACCATAGACTAGTTATCCTCTTTCCACAGAAGGAAGCTATCACATTCAACAAATTACAACTACTCAAATAACAATCAATAATTAAGGAAGAGATGCACTCTCCTTTTTCACTGGTGCAAACAAATGATGGTTAATCCAAGGCTGCGCCCTCATCCTCTGGACCAAGTGCAAGTGCTAAGAAGTAATAAAGGTGTTGAAACACGCCAGATATGAGAGCTATGCTCTCTTTTCTCTACATGAAGTAAGCAAAAAAAACCATCACAAAAAAGAACTGCGTTCTCTCCTATCTTCCCAGAAGTAAGCGAACATGGACCTTACCAAAGAAGAAGATCCATTTCCCTTTCCTGAATTACATGCTTACAAAGAGTTTCGTGCAAATTGGCTTACGCCCCTCTTTTAATCTGTAGGTTGTTCCATTAAACTATTTAGTTTCTTCCTTAAGAACCCTAACTGTATGAATGAGTATGAATGAACCTTCTAACTGTTTATTAAAGTCTTTAAATTATTTGTTTTCCCTTTTTGTTAAAGTGTAATACATTTTCTTATATATAATCCTTCGAAGTGATCAGTAATAAAAGAACCATTCTATCATAGCCTAAGTTAGAATGCAAAATGGAAGGAAGAGTCTGGACGCATCGGCTTGGCCTAAGGTAGGGATCTTGGAAGCTTCCCTTACAATTTAAGAAGCGAACTAAGAGTGCAAAGAAAAGTAGCAGTAGAGCAAGCCAGAATTAAGCAATAATAAACATGTATAAGTCCAGAAGAGTGATTTTAATGGTAGATGCAAATAAGAATCCTAGAGGGTCAAAAACGGGACAACCACTTACATAAACCAGAATTGGAACAACAACTACATGATCAAAAGCTGGAACAACACCTATACGGGCCAAATCTAGCTAAACTACGTGCTAAACTACAACAGGCTAAAGATCTGTAACAACTACAAGCCATGGAAGCTTTTGGAAAAGATATCATAATTAAATATATGAAAGCTTTTGGAAAAGATGTCATATTTAAATATGTTTAGTGTATGAAAGCTTTTGAAAATAATATCATAATTAAATATTTTTAGTGTTTTAACATTGAGCTTTATTTTTTAATATAAATTTAATTTTAATTATTTTAAATTTAAGATGAGAAGGGGTACCATCTATACAGATTACAAAACAAAGTGAAGGAAAATATCATATAGATTTGAGATTGAATGAAAGGTTAACTTGTTTCCTAATGATTCCAACTTATCTATTGCATAATCCCAAAATAGGTTTTCACGGGAATAATATTTGTTAACTAAAAATCTAACCCTCTTCCAGGAAAATTAAGCTTTAACTTTATGTATATTATTTATAAATCCAATTCCATCTTGGAAATAATCTCTCCAACTATGTTGGTTGGATTGCTGCGATGCTTGTATTATAAACAATATTGCAGGGAACAATATTATTTTAAAATTTGTTTTATGCCACATTTATTGAAATGGGACACCTTCAAAGTGTGTAGTGAAACAATCTTTGTGCTAGAAGATATTACAATGATGTATGCAGTGTAATCAGTGATGGAAAGAGCGAATAGATTAAGTCACGAGAAGGGTTGATCCATGCTCACCAAGAAGGTTGTCGATGTTCAGTAGCTGTGAGATGAAGGGAAACAAATGTTTGAAATTCTATAGTTAAAAATATTAAATATTTTCACATGGAGGTAATTAATTCAAATCATTATTGCTTATTTGTGTTTGTGCCTCATGCTTGCTGGGGTATAAGTACACCTACTGATATAATGGTAGTAGAAGGGATTGGATCCCTTGACCCGATATCCTCATTCAAGTACCAAGTACCAACTCCATCCAAGTTTCCTATATCCTCACTCAAGTACCAACTCCATCCAAGTTTCCTATTCCGTAATTACACAATAAAATAAAATAAATAAAAAGCCCAAAAGCCGTAATATCATAAATAAATGATCAACCCTACATTATTGTCGATATCCAATATCGCATGCATGGCTGTTAATAAAGCAAAGGATAAATAAAATAATAAAAAAGTGGGGAAAGAAACGACCAGGAATGTGAAAGGTGACTGATTGTTTTCAAAGTTTTTTTATAACATTTAGAAATAGATAAAAAAACATGCATGGTCGATTTTTAGTTTTTTCTTTTATAAAACAAAAACTAGCCCTTTTTAAAACAAAATGTTACAGGCAAGAGGGCAGATCTGTATTAAAAGAATAGGAAATGAAAACCGATCACTTTGGCTATAGAAGGTCTGAAATTTGGAGAACCTTTTATAAATCTTGTGTGAGATTCATTATTGTTTAGTATCTATTATGAATATAATTTCTTTATATAAACTCAATGAAGTTCTTTGCTAGTATTAAATCTTAGATCCAAATATTTCAAGCAATGCGTTGAGCAATTATAACTGTAGAATATAATAGGTAATCAAGTAATTGATTACTGATTTTTTATTTCAAAACCTTACCCATAATGCTTTCTACACTGTCTATTTTTCAATATAGGAAAGAATTTAAAGACCCAAAAGTTTCAACAATATAAACACGTCTGGTTTTTTTCATTAGATGAAAAATATTGCAGAGATTTTTTTCGTCTGAATTTGGGTGGAACCGCACTCCATGGAGCATGATGGGAGTCGGATAACATTGTTTTCATGTATGTCTCAGCCCTCAAAATGTCAAATGGAATTAACCACAAACAAAAGCGTCCTTCCCAACCCGGACCGGTCAGGCAGGATATCAACTAAGTCACTTCAGACCAGTCATGTAACTAATGGAGCTATACATTAACTAATAGGTATAGGTGTAGGTCTTGGTTTTCTATTTAAATAGAATCAAAACCTAATAGTTATCTATTAGTTGTTATTTATGAGTAGTTTTGATCTCTAATATTCTTCCAGTGCCAGTTATCTATGTATTAGTTACAGTTATTCATGCATGGTCCACATGTTATCACCCACATCTTGTTGCATGTAAAAACTTCATATCTAAAAGAACAGTGTTTACTGAAGTATTTGAGGATGCTAAATCCATTGCATTCAAAAGCATGATTTGAAAAACAAACAATAATTTGAATTCAAAAAAAAATTGTGAAATTACATGTAGATAAACTATGGAAATCGTTAAACGTTTATACTCCTTATTAAAGATTTCAATGATTAACCTTGCTCCATGGCCTTTGGATGGACAAAATCGTCAGATTTCAATGATTAACCTCTGCTCAGAATCTGCAAGCTAAGATCATAATGGCTTCTTATCGCCTAGTGGTTTGTTTTACTCTTCTCTTTGTTTATTCACGGTAGGGGCATGTACGTGGCTCTTGTTATTTGTTCAAACCAAACCGAAAAACCAAAAAAAAGCGCCTATAGTTCTAAACAGCTACCACTTCGCACAGTACCCTAATTAGTAGCAACATTAGCAGCCCTTACATTTATTTAATATTGGGTGTCTGGTTTTATAATTATCCCTCACTTAGCTCACCACCAGGTCAAAATATCCAAATATTTGAGAGGCACTATTACCCTACCAGCACTATTACCCTACCAGTACTATTACCCTCCCACCATTACTATACCCGGAGAGGCACTATAAAATAATTTTTTTTAATTCGAAACCGTCATAACTTTGTATTACTATGTACAAAATGGAACACCCATAGCATGTCTATTCTCCAAAAATCAACCATCAAAGTGCATCTTTGTTCACCAAAATCATGGTTGAGCTAAGCTCGCAGTCCAAAATACGTAATAGACAAATTCATGATACCAGAGCGATATTGGAATACTGAAAAAACACTCACTATCCACCACCTGAAAAGCACAAGCTAGACACAAAATATATAAACCCTAATCATTCTACCTTGTCCTGTCTGCCCATAGCGAGCTCTTGATTGGTATCATTCCTGAAAACTAATACCCATATCAAAAACCACTATAAATTTATGAATTAGAGCACGTTGTAACATTGCTCCCTATGACTCCTTGGCTCAAAAAAAGATCCAGTATTAAATGGAACACTGCGTAGCGACATAGTCGCAAAACCATCCGCCAAATCTCCTCGTCCACCGAATACAACTAGGTGACTCCCCATTCCCTGGTGTCAATACTGCGAGGGATGGTGGCCCCTATTGCTTAGGATTCTTACACGGGTGTTCTCTCGAAAATAGCCCAGAGGCATCCCTCTTTGATGGGATCCCAGACAGCTCCCTCTTTAGTGGAGTCCTAGCTTGATCTTGGTTCCTGTTGTTCACCTCCCTCGAGATAAAAAAATTCTAGTACTATTACCCTCCCACCAGTACTATTACCCGGAGAGGCACTATTAATTATCATAATCTTCCTGCAGGTAGGGAGATACAACAATATATAAAACCCATAAGCAGAAAATGTTAGTTTCATTAAGCTAGCACTAATCGGCTACCTGTAGGTTATAGGCATTGGAGAAAACTCACAATATATACTGAGGTGGGAACTGCAATATAGTATTCATACTAAATATGAACTTAAAAAAACTCCATTACTGTTTCATGAGAAAAAATGGTCAAGGTCAATGAGTATCCGCATAAAGAAATTTATTTACCTCTTTGATGGCGGGCTACTGATTACAATATCCTTCAGGTGGTTTTGAATACCATGAGATTCAAGATGAGTTTTAATCTGAAACAAAAAACCACATAAAATGAGTTAGTATAGGCCGGTGTAGATAAAAACAACCCATAAAAAAGGCACCCACAAGCCGGTGTAGATAAAAACAACACATAAAAAAAATCACCCAACCCATAAAAGAAAACAATAGCTCACATGATTAGATAGAGGCGTTGGCACAGTATACTAGACTGTAATAGGAGATGGATTGATAAAAGACTCAGCCAACTGCCAAAACATAAAATGCAAGGTGAAACATTTTAATCATGGATCAGTAGATATTTCATAAGTAAAAAGCTTATTTTTAATTCCCGCCAGTTTCATACCTATCTCTTTTGAAAAATTTCACCTCCCGCTATCACAGAGTAGGTGAGACATTGATGAAACGGGCTGGCACGCGGGTTGATGAAGGTGGCCATTAATCAAGCCAATTCTTTTGAATGAATAGGAACCATGAATGTTGTCAATTAATGAGGTCTCCGTCAAAAAAAGACTTTTTTATTTTACTTTTAATTAAAGACATTTTGTTTTAAGACATTTTAAAAGGAAAATATATATATGTTAGGAACCCATGTCTTTACTTTGTTAGTATATTGTTGTTGGATTCATATGCTTTGTAAGTCATTCCGTAGTATTTGTTGATCCATAGTTTGTGTTATTGTTGTTAGCGCATATGCTTTGTAAGTCGCCCATAGTTTTGTTAATCCATAGTTTGTATTGGTCCATGGTTTTGACTCATAGTATTTAGCCCATGGTTTGTATTGACACATAGTATTGACCCATGGTATTGGCGCCTAGAATTAGTATATAAGTGTATGTTGAGGCCTATGAAAGCACCGTGAAGTTAATTGTATTGAGCTTGCTCAAAGGAGGTTGCCCCCTCGAAGTGGCTCGTGATCAATATAAAAGTGATTTTGAGTTCTATTATTTCTGATATCTCATGTATTTGCATTAATTAATTATTACAGGTTCTTCACATCTGGTATCAGAGCACTTTCTTGGGCTCGTTGGGTAGAATTTCTGCCAAATTTATTTTTTTTCGCATCTGTTGCAGCTTCGGATTTGGGAATAATCCCTATCCGCTTAACTGTGGGAAGTAGTTGGGCATAAGCCCTAAAAATCATTTTGAGGAGTACCACAGGAACCCCAAAGTAGCTGGCCCATTGAGAGGACCTACCAGTGAAAAGGGCAACGACCCCTACCTGATTGACTAGTTCCCACCCGTGAGGTAAACCAAGAGCTATCGCTTGTGGCAAAGCAGTTATCAGTTTTACCTGAGCTGTGGAGTGAGGGGTACTGCCCCAATACGCAAGCCGTGAGACAGCATTGGTGGCCGAGTGAAACATATGAACTCTTAGGAAGTCGTACATACCTGGGGTCCATATCTATTTTCGGCTGAACTGTTGCCGATCACTTCCGCTCCAGATCCAGCCGTTTCAGATCTATTCTGAAAGTCGTTCCAGATCCAGTCGCCGTTTCAGATCTAGACATTTTCAATCCCTTCCGCGTCGTTGCAGATCCATCTGTTGTAGATCCCTTCCGCGCCGCTGTTGCCGATCCATTTCTGCAAAAAAAAAAAAAAAAAAAAAAAGGTATAAAATTCTGTTTTTTGGCCATATCTCCCTTATTTCAACTCTGTTTTTCCTGAAACTTCACTGACATCCCTGTAATCCCATTCTGCATATGTCATTCCTGGAGACCCTATCCCAAATTCCACTTCCCAAGACCATAAATCCCACATTTGTCTATTTTTAGGGTTTGCCATAACTTCTTCAATTTTCACCCGATTGCCTTCAAATTTTACCATAGAGTTTCCGCTTCTGAAATCCCCATTCTTTGCTTCCCTATCCCTTAGAAAGTGTCGAAAACCTAGTCAAACCCCAATTACCCCTCCGATTTTTTCCCAAATCCAAATTTCCCCTTATTAAATAAGGTTGTGTTTGTGTTTTTCTATCCATTCCCCGTCCCCCCACAAAAAAAAAATCATGATTATGGTTGTCACTCGCACAGGAGCAAAAACCATGGAGGAAGCACTTGCAGCCATCCAAACCAAACTCCAAGATCTGGATGAAAAATTTCTCAGCCTCCAACTTCAGCATTCAACCATGAACAATAACCGACAGCCAGAATCTTTTGCAGCCACCGGGTTCTCTTTTTCCAGCAATTTTCGTGGGCCGAAGCTTGATTTTCCTTGCTTCAATGGTACTAATCCGACTAGATGGATATACTGAGCAAAACAATATTTCAGTATGCATAATACTTTTGATGTCCAGAAAGTTCCACTTGCATCCTTTCATTTGGAACAGGAATCCCTTCAATGGTACCGTTGGTACATCAAAGCTCATCCTGAGCCAAACTGGACAGATTTTTGCCAACTCCTTTTGTCACAATTTGGTCCTAGTTCTTTTGAAGACTTCATAGGAGCACTCACTAAACTTCATGATTTGGTCCTAGTTCTTTTTCCTCTCTGTCTTTCTTTGCCTGTCCAATTAAGTTCAACTGCATAGCCCTGTAGCTCAAAACTCTAGCTTTGAGCTCGTTCTGGTATTTCAAAGTATCATGCTGTTTCTGTGAGTCTTTGGCTCTATCTAGGACTTGAGAAAATGTGTCCACCCCTTAGTATATAAAATCATCTGGTATATAGGATACTGGAACTGTACATAGAAAACATCAAGGACATATGTGGAAAAGAAGAAATGTGGCTTCTTGTGAGCAAGAGCCTTCTGATAATTCTCTATTGCATTCTTTAATTCTGATGACAGGATGGATGCCCATGGGAAGGACTCACCGGTGGTTAACACATGATGTGCTATAGGTTCCCATTCAGCTTTGAAAAGAGAACAGTTGGGAAGACCAAAAAGCCTGCAAAGCATGGCTACCAACAGAGAGTAGGGTTCCTTGATCAAGAGATATCTGTGCGCCGTTTTGGATCGTGTGTTTTTTGACATGGTGGAAAGCTTGCAATTTCTGATAAATAAAGAAATAAAATCAAAATTCAATCCAAAATAACAAAATTGGAAAACCAAAACTAGAAATACAACAACAAACTTACGCGAAATAACTGAAGAACTGGTAAAAATTGACACCCTAACAGGAATGCGCAGTAAAATCCAAGCAACGGGGCAATTCTGAATAGTTAAAATGAAGAAAATAAAATAGAAAAAACCCTACTTATTTATATTTACCAGATTAAAATGTGACCGTAGGATCAAGATGAAGGGATGGCCGAGATGAACTGGAGCAAGATGCGGGATCGGGTTCACAATTTATTTGGAAAGTTTATTTAAGAATCTCGAAAGCTGAAACCCGAAAGTGTCGGGTTGCGGGTTTCGGGATTGCAAGAAAAACCAAAAGCGCAAAAGAATTCCCGAAAGCCGAATCCCGAAAGTGTCGGGTTGCGGGTTTTGGGAATGGGAAATGAAATCGCAATCGAAAATCTTTTCCCGAAAGCCACAACCCAAAAGTGTCGGGTTGCGGGTTTCGCGAACATGCAATAAAATCAAAGCTAGAAAGAAATATCGAAAGCCGAAAGCCGCAATTGCGAGTTTTGGGTTTCTAGAAAAAATTTCCCGATATTATTAACAAAGAAAACCAAAAACCCGCAACTGTCGGGTTGCGGGTTTCGGGATGACAAAACCATAAATTACAAAATGAAATTCTGCAACCCGCAACTGTTGGGTTGCGGGTTTCAGGTTTCCTAAACTCCGCGACAAACAAGCACATCTTGCAACCTGCAGCTGTCGGGCTATGGATGTTGGGTTTCGGGTTGGTGGAAGTAAATGACAAAATACTGAAAAAATGAACCTTCCTGCAAACCCGAAACACTTAGAAATTTAAGATGAAAAGGAAAACACACAGGACAAAAGTATGGGTAAGGGATCTTACGGTTAGAAGACCAAAATCTTATATTTTAGAAGAAAACTCACCCAATTACCTTTGTGTTTATTAGGAATGGGGCTCCCGTGCTTCAGCTACGCATGGGATCTGTTGTGGCCACAACAAATGGCAATTCGCTAGGACGAACCAGTTATGTCCACAATGAATTCAGCTAAAGAGAATATGTCAGCCAACCAATATTTTCAACCTGAATTTTAGAAAATGCTCAACACAAGGACAGTCAATGATCAAGAAACATAGGATTAATGTATCCCCAAACATGACCATTTTAAGGATAATGCCAATATGATACGGGGGTACAGGAAACAACCAGGTTTCTTTACCTTAATGTAATCATGGAAACCAGCTTGTGTTGAACCTTGAAATAGACTTAGAACCGCACATGGATATCCTAATTACACATCATCTTGGTTTGTCAATCCATTTATTCAGCTATATACAACAATCCTTGCTTTTTTTTCTCTTTTTTTTTTGAAAGATAGAATAGATCTTGCATATATAAGACCACTGCTCTGACTTGGTGATATCAGCAGTTCCATTCACAGACCTAATCCATAACCTGATCAAGCCAGCTCGGTAAAAGACTCCTTTTCTTCTAGTTGAAATACTGAAAGCAACTACCGTGGCTTGGTGACCACACTGTGGTAGTTTCAGTCCGAATCAAGCCCATGATCATGGCAGGGATGGCTTGTGATAAGACCCCCTTATTCTTACATAGAACATCGATCTTACTAAAAATATTTTATTGAATTGTAAATTACAAAGGCACTACCATGGCTTGGTAACCATATATTAGCAGTGCTACTCACCAGTGCTTTACAGATCATGAATGGACCGACCTGTGATAGGATATTCCAACTCCCAGTAAAAATGAAATTCATCTTCCAAGTGTGGTGGCTTGATGTGAAGATGTCATTCCACTAAGCACCTATGAACCTAATGGGCTGGCTTGATAAAAAGACCTCCCCACCTTGCAATTTACATTTATTAAGGGATTTATTACCAAGGTGATTGTAAAAGGATCCAGAGCAGAACAAGCTATGCAGGCTATTATGATATGCTCATTGAACCATGAAACACGAGATCATAAAACTTGGTTATCACCCAGACCTCAATTAGACAAATGAGACATGTATAAGATAATGATCATCATGGAAAGGTATTAATCCAAGTCCTGCAATCATTGACTGTGTTCCCTTTATTGAAGAAATTCTGACACAGGTCGCAAAAACTATGGTTGGCAGAAACTTCTAAAACCTCAGGTGAAATCATCTGTGAGAAAAACTGATTATTAATTATTACCAAATGTGCAGCAAATTAAACAACCGAATGAATAAAAGAAAACAATCTAAATCATGAAAACTAAGAAAAACGAAAAATAAAGAAATCAAAACTATATACAAATGCATCAGCTTGATCAGACGAAATACTTTTTGAGGAGTGAAACATTCACTGGATAAGTGTCTACAACTCCTTCCAGTGTCTGTAATCGAACAGTACCAGGACCCATCTTTTCTATAATAATGAAAGGTCCCAGCTAGAGGCGCTGAAACTTGGTATACTGGTTCTTATCTTTGTGTTGTTTGTCCCATCTTAAGACCAAGTCTCGAACAGAAAATTCCCTGCCAGATGAAGATTTTTCATCAAACCACCTTTTCACCATCTACTGATGATGATATAACTTGTTTCTAGTTGTTTCCCTATCTTCCTCCAGTTTAATTAGAGTGTCAATTCTCTGCTGGAGGGGAGAAGAATAATCTTCTTGGACAGACTGGGCTAACTGGAGTGAAGGGATGGTAAGATTAGAAGGAAGAATGGCTTCTTTTCCATACACTAGACAGTAGGGGGAATTCCCAATTGTTTCCTTTGGAGTAATTCGATCTGCCCAAAGAGCATTGTGGAGTTGTGTATGCCAATCTCTATGGTGAGAGGCTACAATCTTCTTCAGAATGTTGATCAAATTTTTGTTTGAAGACTCAGCCAACCCATTACCTTGTGGGTAGTAATTGGCAGAAAATTTGAGTTTCATCCCCTTTTCAAAAGCATACTCAGTTATGTCGATCGAGGAGAAATAGGATGCATTATCAAAGATTAGGTACTCTAGAGTGCCAAACCGTGAGAGTATCTGACTGTCTAAGAAAGAAATCACTTGGCTAGCATTACATTGCTTAAGTGGGACTGCCTCCACCCACCTGGTGAAGTAGTCAGTTGCTGTGAGAATGTACTTGTGTTGGAGGGATGAGGTAGGATTTATAGGTCCAACAAAATCCATCCCCCATTGCTGAAATGGAAACTGAACAGTGACTAGTTGCAAAGGGAAAGCATGTTTCTTGAACTTCCCTATGCATTTCTGGCATGGTTCACACCTCCTTACATAGGCATAAGCATATTTAAACAACATAGGCTTGTAATACCCATCTCTGAGAATCTTATGAGCTGTTGTCTCACCAGAAAAATGACCTATAGCTGGTCCTGCATGAAATTGAAAAAGAATGTCATCAGTCTGGTCCTTTTCGAGACATCTAAGGAAAACACCATCATAATATTTTCTAAACAAAACTTCATTTATAAACTGATAAGGAGCATCCTTTAATCTTAAAGACCTTCGTTTCTTAAAGTCCAAGGTTTCAGGGGCAAATCCATGGTTCAAAAAAAATTTGATGTGGTCATACCATTCCAATGTTGGGGTATCAATAGCATGTACAGAACCTGTTGGAGGATATTCCTCTTGCTCCCATTCAATTTGCTGCTAAACAAGGTCATTGGATTGGGCAGTAAGACGACAAAGGCCCCATCCTTTGACAATTTTGGCTGGTCTTATTTCTAGATCATACTCCTGCAGCGCAATCATCCAATGGGCCCTTTTTTCGCCCAACTCCTTCTGGATCAACACATTTCTAATAGCAGAATATGGGACAATGACCTTTGTTCGATATTTTAACAAATAAGGCCTGTAATGTTTGACGGATTTGTAAACTACATAGGCTTGTTTGTCAATTTGCAAATAATTGAGCTCGGTTCCTTTGAAGGTTGAGCTCATAAAAGAGATTGGAATCTCTGTATCACTGTCCTGTTTCTGTGTCAAAACAACTGCATAGGAAAAATCAGTGGCGAAAGTGTAGAGAATAAAATCTTTATCAAAATATGGGGACATAAGAGCAGGAGCTTCAACAATGGCCTTACGAATTTCAATGAATGCATCTTTTTGTTCTTGTGACCAGGTGAACTGTACATCTTTCTTAACTAAATGATGTAAAGGTTTAACTATCTGAGCAAAATTTGGGACAAACCTACATACAAAGTTGATCTTACCGAAGAAGGACTGCATTTCTTTACGTGAACCCGGTAAGCCAATTTTTTAAATAGCATCTGTGCATTCAGGGTCAATGATCATACCTTCTTTTGAAACAATGAATCCCAGAAGCTCCCCTTCTGTAACTGCAAAAATGGATTTCTTGGGGTTCAGGGAGATGCCAAATCTCTTGCAATGTTTGAAAACCTGCTTCAGAGCAAATGGATGTTCATGTCGTCTCTTTGAATATATCGTTATATCATCTAAATAGACCACGATAGAATTATGCATCAGACCTTGGAAAGCTATGTCCATAGCTCTCTGAAAAGTGGCCTCTGCATTGATCAAACCAAAAGGCATTCGCCTGTAGGAGAATGTGCCCCAAGGGGTTTTGAACGCCATTTTTAATTCGTCATCCGGGGCAACCATAACCTGGTTGTAACCCGAAAAACCATCCAGGAGACAGAACATTTATGACCGTGCTACTCTTTGGAGAATCTGTTCCATGGGTGGAACAGGGTAATTATCTTTTTCGGAAGCCCGATTCAAATTCCTGAAATCGACACACAGTCGGATTTCACCACTTTTCTTGCGTAGAGGCACCAAATTGGCTATCCATTACATATGCCTCACCGAACAAATAATCTGGGCTGTGAGTAGCTTTTCCAGTTCTTTTTTCACAGAAGACTCTGAAATGGGATGCATTTTTCGCAGTTTCTATTGAAAAGGTTTTACTTCCGGCTTCATGGGTATGTTATGGTAGATGACGCTTGTGTCAAACGTTTTCAATTCATCATAGGTCTAGGAAAAGACATCTTTATACTCTTTACACAGTTTAATGATAACTCTCCTTTCTTCTGGAGTACAATCAATTCCTAAATTGATAAAACGGGGTTCTTGCTCGGTGCCTAAATTGACTTGCTTGTAGTTCAGTGAAGAGCTCTGTGTTTTACAATTCGTTTTGTGTCTGAATTTGTCTTGCAAATCGTAGAACTTTTCCAAATTTATCACAGAGTTTGGGATGATGTTGGAGGAATCAAAGAGAGACTTTTCATGTTCATCCTCGTCTTTGGCCATATCCTGGAATGTATTTTGGGTTGTCAGAAAATCAAGTATATGCTAATCATCATTGAACACTTTCCAGTTTGTCACATTATCTTGTATGGAAGGCCTATACATCAATTCTATTGAGAATGTTTGAGGTTATAGGCCCTCTGGAGGAATAAACTAGGAAGTTGTATTTGACAACAAGTCGGCATCAAAATTCTGAGACCTAAGGACTGAATTAATGTTAAATGCAGTAAAGGAGCCGGTAAGATCTCTTACCAATTTCTGATAATTCAATAGGCGTGGGGACTAGCAGTGTATTTTATTCCTCACCTGTTTCACAATAATTTCTGAATCTCCAAAGCAATGGATGATTTGTACCTTTAAGTCTATAGCTTTCTTAAGTCCCTGTATCAGGGCCTCATACTCAGCCACATTGTTAGTACAATCAAACTCTAATCTGCATGCAATCATAGTCTTTCTCCCTTTCAAATCTATGAGAACACAACCTGCACCAACTCCATCCTTAGATTTAGAGCCGTCGAAAAACAATGTCCAAGCAATAGGGTCTAATCTAAAATTTGTATTTACATTAAAAACATTATGTACAATGTCTCCTGAGAATGGCATAGAAGTGAGATGAGTTACCTGAGATGTGTTCTGTGCATTCTCTTGTGGTGAAATGTTAGTTGGTAAATCCCCGAAGAAGGTGTCAAAGGTAAAATGCTCAATATGTGTGTTGAAGTAACCCGCAGGTTCACTTGAGTCATTTAAGTCTATGACTATCTGTTTCATATAAGGCTCCCTACTGATCTTGATCTTGTTTGGCTGACCATTGTAGGGTAGCCACAAATGGGACCAGTCTGTAGCAAAATAACCTTTTATCTTTTCTGATCAGTCTCTACTAAGCCACACACCATATGCTTCTGGGATGTTAGCAATGACTATATCAATTGTTTGATGGATCCGAGGATTAGCTGATAACGTAATTAAAACATTTTTGAGTCTCCCTACTACTCTAACCTTTGATCTGTCAAGTTGTACTATCTAATTAGGGCAAGGTTCCCATGTGGCATTCAACTTTTTACAAACAGACAGAGGCATCACATTTGACGAGGCACCATAGTTTATCATGCAGTTATGCACGTTTCAGTTGAAAATCTCAAAAGTAAGCAGGAAAGGAGGTGTGCTCCTACTACCAAAGTTTTGATCATCTGGTTTAGTGAAAGAGTCAAGGTTATTATTCTAGAATTCTCTTGGTTGTTTGACCACCATACTTTTGGGCAAAGTATCCGTCATGGATGGGATTTTCAACAATTCAAACAAAGAGATGTCCACCTTAACTCTTTTAAGATCTTCAACTAAATTGTACTCCATTTCAGGGATGACTGTATCCTTGTGGGGAACAGTCCTGCCTTTATTAGGAACTGGTGTGGAGGATGAAGGCTCCTGAGGAGGTTGAGGTTTAGACCTTGTGTTATAAGGATGTTGAACATTAAACACAATCTCAAGTTCTTCTTCTTCTTCACACATAGGAAGCTCTGAAAAGTAACTTATAGTGTTGATTTATGGGTCCTCGTGTTCATCTTCTTCTTCTTCAGGTAATTGTGGGTCTGGATCAGTTTGATCATTGGGAACTTCAGGGGTGTTTTGAGATTCTGATGTTAAATCTCTAAAAATTGAATAAATTTCTTCATTTGTGAGACCTTCCATTGGATTAGGAGGTGGTGGATTCGGTGGAGGTTGATAAGGTCTCCTAAAAGGTGGCCTCATAAAACCCCTATTTTGGTTTTGATTTTCATTGTTAGTCCTTTTTAAATCCACCATCGCGTTTGACATCTTCTGGATGAACTTTTTCATGTTAGTCATGTCAAATGGATCCTTGTTTTGAGCAGTGGGTATGGGAATAGTGTCATTCCTTTTTCTAGAAGTGGAAGGTTGTTCTTCTGAGGTTTCGAGACTATATTTCAAACAAAAAATGTCCTTTTCAACTTGTATTGCTTCATCAAACACTTACAGCAAAGTTCCTTTACATGCTCGTTTTACCAACATTGAAATAGAAGCAGGTAATCCTTTTTCATAGTAGGCTACCAACAATTCTTTAGCAGGAAGAAGGTTGGTGGGAATTCTATTCTTTAAGTATGAGAACCTTTGATTGAAATATTTAACCCTTTCTTTCCCTTTGATTTTCATGGAGGATAATTCCAAAACAAGATCCTGTGATGTTTTTTCATCTCCAAAATTCTGGATGAATAATTTCTCAAACTCATCCCAAGAAACGATAGACCGTGGTGGTAAGAAAAAATACCATGTAGCTGCCTTTCCTTCAAAAGTATAAGGAAAGAGTCTGTAGACTACATCCTCATGAATAACACTTCTAAGTCTAATAGCCTGCATGAAGGTTTTAACATGATCTAGTGCAGGTGACTTGTCATCTGGGTTAAACTTGGGTAACCATTTCTCAGGGTTTTTGGGTAGTCTATGTTGGTCTCCAAGCACCCATACTGCATCTTGGTCGAGCCATGGTCTGTTTTGGCTTGCTCTAGCCATTGGTGGTGCTTGTCCTTCTTCTTCTGAGGAAGAGCTTGAAGAATGTTCACTATTTGAGGAATATGATGAGGATGAAGGAGGAGATGGTGGTGGTCCACTAGCTCCAAGTTTTGGTTGATCCGGTACTTCCTAAGAAAGTTGATTAAGGTTGTATTCAGGTGAACCTGAACGATCAATTGAGTCTTGGTGTCATATATTTTGATCAGCTGTCTGTTAATGTTCACTGTTGGGATCAACTGAGTGTTGGGTTGGTTGATCAGTGGTCTTTGTAATCATGTTTGATTGACCCTCTTGATCACTGGTCTACAAAGCGTTATCTAAATTGATAGCTGCCAAACCATGACTTCGTTCAATAGCGATTCTTTGTTCCAATATAGTTACGCTGTCACGGGACTGGTTCAAAATGTCTTCAAGAAGAATTGATCCTCTTGTGGGGGATATGATTACAACATCCATTCCAACTTGTTGTGCTGTGGGTGCAGCAACTATAGCAGTAACCTGAGCAGGTGTAATAGGAGGAAAAATAGATTGTGGCTCAGTGGGTTGTTTAGATGTTGAAGCCCTTGATTGGATTCGAGTTTGAACCGTTGAAGTACTTGCTGGAGGAGGTTTCTTAGTGGCTTGTTTAGGCATATTGTACTAGTGGCCCTCCTTCTAGTGCCATTTGGTGAGGCCTCGGTTGTGCAGGTTAGATGCAAAGGTGCTGGAATGGTTCCAAGGCTCCCAACAGAGGAAGAAAGCCCAAGTTGAAAGGCTTCGAAAGACCTTGCGCAAGGGCAGTTCTATCCCCAACCTGTTTGGTATGGTAATCCTCCATGGATATTCGGCCTCCGCTGGCACTCTAAGAGTTGGTGATTTAACCAATTAGGTCAGTTTTCCAATCAAGGAAAAACAAGGGTGAAAATGACAAAACTAAGCTAACCTAAACTATTTCAGAAGAGGAAACTAATTTAAGTTACTCCTATTCTAAAAAGAAAGCTTGATACTATGCAGACTAACCCTGAGGTGTGATGAATAAGTAGATTACAACCTTTCAAAAAAATGCTTTTAGTTGTTACACTTATTAACTTAAATCAAAATCCATTAATGAAAATTAAGAGACAATAATTTAAGTGCTTAAGCCTGTTCAAGATAAATCTGTAACCATTTTTGCTAATTGAAAAATTAACAATGATTATTGTGTTGTGAATTACTTGCAGAAATCGATAAAGAAAGTATCTAAACTGAATAAACTCAATAAAACACTTTCCAGCATAAATCAATCATACAAGGAAACCAATACAATAGATTCATACATTTAATCATATGCAAAAGATATCATGCACTGCAGATGACAATCTGAAGTATAGAATCACAAATTCTCAAAGAAACTTGAGGAATATCATAAGATAGATTGAAAGATAACTTTACTGTATTAAAAGAGGTCTTGTACAGAAATTACAAAAGGCTCTGCTAAACAGAGTATCTCCAGGTCTCCTGCTGACTTGCAACTCCAAAATTACCAACCCCTAACTACGAGTGGTCCTCCTCTTTAAATAGGAAATTACAGCAAAATAAAAGATAGAGATTTCCCAAAACAGGGATTACAAAATCGGATCAAACTAACGATCCACAAAATCCTGGCATTTCTCATATATCTCTAACAAATCATCTACATTGGGGAAATTGACAGATTCTAAGGCTAACTAAGCATTGCATGTATTATTTTCCATGTCATGTTTAGCCAGCTTGTGCCAAGTGCGAAGGTAAATGCGAATCTTGCCTTCCACGATGACTAGTTCTCTCACCAGACAATCCACATCGTCGATGCTGACTTGATTGAGATCCCAAATTTTCTGTGCAAACTCTTCACACCTATGTTCGATCTCCTCAAGTTTGCATTTTGGCGGCAAAGCATCCAGGATGGGCTCCATAAACGACAATTTCAAAACCTCCATAATATTGTCCACTGGATACTAGCATCTGGTGCAAAGGTCTTTAGACTTATTTATAATTTCCTCAGCCGTTTCATTGAAATCAAGCCAAGTGTTTAGAGAGGCTTTCACCTTCTTCATTTGAAAACTGTTGAGGATCGGGATGTCTTCTGGAGCATCTTTTATATACAACTACCATTGACCAATTTCTTCCTCAGCTTTAGAAGCTTGCAATCTCTTGGCCTTTTGTTCTTCTAAAGTAGTATTCATCTTGGAAAAATTAATAAAGTTCTCCCTGATCTCATCAAGAGCGAGGTAAACCTTCTCCAACAATTTGTGATGTTCTTGGTTAACTTTAAGGGCCATATTCTTAAAATTGCACGAGGAAAACTTGAAAGCACTTGGGGACACTGCACTTGCAGTTGCATCCTCAACTTGCTTCTCCAAAGAAGTTATCCTATCTGCATCTGTAGAGTGTTGAGATTGCAAAAGATGAAGTTCAATGAGAAGTGTTTCATTCCTTTGCTCGAGGTATTGAACCTTATCTGGCCAAGTTTTTCTGAGGTCAACCACATAAGTCACATGTTGTGTCTTGATTTCAGACAACTCTGCTCTCAGGCTTCTGATTTCATTTTCCTTCAGGTCAACTTCTTTGTCCAGAACTTGAACTGAACCCCAAATGGCACTTGCAAAAGCCCCTAAAGATGCAACAGTTTCTACAGCTTCAAGACGTGGGTTGTTGGTCCTTGTAGCCCATATCACCTGATCTGGGACAAGTTCTTCTAACACACCCTGACCTCTTCTCCTCTTCCTAGTTCTTCTTATCACTGCCTTATCATCATGACTATAGAAGTAGTCACCAAGGGGAACTACATCTTGATGTGCATACTCAATCACTTCCCCTGCAGAAGTAGAAGCAACACTTACTATTGCAACCAAAGGGGGTGTTTGAATGGCTAATGTATTAGGCATAGGCAAAGTGACTTGAGGGATAACCTGAGGTATGGAAGTGACTTTGGTGACTGATAAGAATTTGATTGGTGAAGGTACTGAGACAGGAGCTTTAGAAAATGGAGCTTGGTTGTCAACATCAGCTTCTGGAATTGGCAATTGCTTATCAGTCTTGATGGGTGATGATGGAGGGGCAACCTTGGAAGATTCATCAACAGTAGTTGACACTAAATTAATTATGGGTGACTGCAGAGGGGCAGTCAAATACTAGACTTCTGCAACCATGGATGATTAAATAGAAAAAGGGACTAGGTGTTCTGGCAATGAAGGGATGCTATCAGTGAGAGTGTTAAATACCTGAGACAAGGAAAATAGAAGTGTCATTCCTAAAGGTGCAGTGGAGGTTTGTTGGACAAATGGTAAGACAACTGCTGAAGATGCAATGCCTAGGGAAGCATTAAATTCCAACATTGATTGATCTGGAAAAGAATGATCCATGTCAATACTATCCAACAAATCAGTGACAGTCTTAGAATCTTCAATGAATTCTTATCTCACTGATACTGGTGGATGAGGCACAACTTCTTCATCACAAGCAATTATGTTTACTGTGGATACCTGTGATTTAGAAACCAGAACTTTCTACCTCTTTGCTGGATTAGCTCCAGTCATGACCAGGTCGTCATCTTCATGAGTCTTTGTAGCAGGCAGTTGAATTTTGATAGAAGGCCGAGGAGGTTCTAGCAATTGAGTATTAATCACTGATGACAACTGTGTCATCTCTTGCTTGAAATTCTGAGTTGTCTGTAATAACACTTTAGCTGTTTCAACAATTTTCTCTTGTGGAGGTTGTTGTAGAGGAGTTTTACCTTTATCCCCATCAAGATATGTTAGCATTAAAGGAGCATTAGCTTTCTAGGCTTATTTTTCCTCTTTGTCTTTCTTTGCCTGTTCAATTAAGTTCAACTGCATAGCCCTGTAGCTCAAAACTCTAACTTTCAGCTCGTTCTGGTATTTCAAAGTATCATGTTCTTCCTGTGAGTCTTTGGCTATAGCCGGGACTTGAGAAAATGTGTCCACCCCTTGGTATATAAAATCATCTGGGTGAACCTCAAGTGCATAATCCATTTTTACATGTATATGTTTGAAGTGTGCATCCAGGAACTTCTTGGGGTCATGTTTCCTCTTCTCAGCAGTTCCCAATCTCAAGGCAGCTATTTGGTCACTGAGAACTGCAGCCCAATTTGAGGTAGGGATAACCAGCTGGCCAAGGTTGAGAGAAAACTTAGGCCAACCTTTCTTCTTGGGACCTATGAGTTTCTTATACATGCCATCAGTCGTTGTTTGGAATGAAACCTCCTATAGAACTAGTATGTCTGGGGTTATTCTAGGTAGAAGGTGCACTATATCACTTCCCCAGATTCTAATGTATGAGAAGTACTCGAACACATACCAATCACCTATGGTATTAACGAAGGCTTTGGCATCTTCTGAAAATGCAGGTGCCTCCTGCCTGAAAATATTAAAATAGATGGTACCCACAAAGCTGTCACAGATATCATACAATAAAGGTGCAAAATTGCCTTCCCACAATGCTGAATGGTAGATGTGTACAGGGGGGTCTGCCGTGGTCCAGCTCCAACCTAAGTTAGGATACTGGAACTCTGCACAGAAAAAATCAAGGACATATGCGGAAAAGAAGAAATGTGGCTTCTTGTGAGTAGGAGCCTTCTAATAATTCTCTATTGCATTCTTTAATTCTGATGACAAGATGAATGCCTGTGGGAAGGACTCACCGATGTTTAACACATAATGTGATATTGGTTCCCATTCAGCTTTGAAAAGAGAACAGTTGGGAAGACCAAAAATCTTGCAAAGCATGGCTACCAACAGAGAGCAGCGTTCCTTGATCAAGAGATCTCTGTGAGCCATTTTGGATCGTGTGTTTTTTGTAATGGCGAAAAGCTTGCAATTTCTGATAAATAAAGAAATAAAATCAAAATTCAATCCAAAATAACAAAATTGGAAAACCAAAAATAGAAATACAACAACAAACTTACCTGAAATAACTGAAGAACTGGTAAAAATCGACACCCTAACAGGAATCCGTAGTAAAATCCAAGCAACGGGGCAATTCCAAAGAGTAAAAATGAAGAAAATAAAATAGAAAAACCCTACTTATTTATATTTACCAAATTAAAACGTGACTATAGGATCAAGATGATAGGATGACCGAGATGAACCGAAGCGGGATGCGGGATTGGGTTCATGATTTATTTGGAAATTTTATTTAAGAATCCTGAAAGCCGAAACCCGAAAGTGTTGGGTTACGGGTATCAGGATTGCAAGAAAAACCAAAAGCGCAAAAGAATTCCCGAAATCTGAAACCCGAAAGTTTCGGGTCGCAGGTTTTAGGAATGGGAAACAAAATCGCAATCGAAAATCTTTTCTCGAAAGCCGCAACCCAAAATTGTCGGGTTGCGGGTTTCGAGAACACGCAACAAAATCAAAGCTAGAAAGAAATCCCGAAAGCCGAAAGCCACAATTGCGGGTTTTGGGAAAAAATTTATATTATTAACAAAGAAAACACGCAACCCGCAACTGTCGGGTTGCAGGTTTCAGGATGACAACACCGTAAATTGCAAAATGAAATTCCGCAACCCACAACTGTCTGGTTGTGGGTTTCAGGTTTCCTAAACTCCGTGACAAACAAGCACATCCCACAACCCGCAACTGTCGGGTTGCGGATGTTGGGTTTGTTAGTTGTCGGGTTTCGGTTTGGTGGAAGTAAATGACAAAATACTGAAAAAATGAAGCTTCCTGCAAACCCGAAACACTTAGAAATTTAATATGAAAAGGAAAACACACAGGACAAAAGTATGGGTAAGGGATCTTATGGTTAGAAGACCAAAATCTAATATTTTACAAGAAAACTTACCCAATTACCTTTTTGTTTATTAGGAATGGGGCTCCTATGCTTCAACTAAGCATGGGATCTGTTGTGGACACAACAGTGCAATGACTAGGTTAGTTGTGAACCAAAAATGGGTCTCGAGGTCTGACCAACGTATAAGAAAAACAATAAGATTCTCATGCCTTAAATTAATCTTCTTGGGCTCAAGCAACATGAACAACACCTACAACTCAAGAAGCTTCTTAGGATACAATGTTGAATGCATCTTCAAACCACCACACATAACCCTGGTGGGGTATCTCTAGAAAATGTAGAGGGATACATATACCATGATTAGGCTACATTGCATGCCTTAAACATCATCATCATCATCATCTTCATCATCATCAT